>JAIXMQ010000063.1:0-168127 GCA_025716855.1 Pilaira anomala
TAGAAAAAACAAAAACATTCACGACTGTTTATTTAACAAAAAAGTTTTAAAAATATGTAGCCATGACAACAGAAGGTATATTTCGTATCTCTGGTAGCGCACGTAGAACTCGTATGTTACAATCTATCTTTGATACACCAGATACTTATGGATCTCAATTGGATTGGAGAGGGTACACTGTGCATGATGCAGCAAATATCATGAAGCGATTTTTAAATTTTTTGCCCGAGCCAGTTATTACATTGGAATATCACCGAGTTTTCAAAGAGACTATATGTAAGAAAGAGAGTGAATATCATTATAGAAATAATAATATACATATTAATCGAATTATCCTTGTATTTTATATACGTATATATATACGTACATATAGTAACAGAATATGAAGACCTGGACTTAAAAATAGATGCAGTACAAGAAATTATTCAGAAACTACCAAAAGTACATCAATATTTGTTATTATATTTGTTGGATATGTTGAGTATGTTTGTTAATGCACAAGAAAACACTCGAATGGATGCTTCTTGTCTATCAGCGGTCTTTGCACCGGTAAAAGTTTTTTTTTTCATTGCTGATATCATTATCACATCATAATATTCATATTATATAATACATTTTTAGAGTGTTATTTTTCATCCCGACGATGAAAAAAATCCAGTCCGATACTTTGAATCGCAAAAGGTAATGAGATTTTTAATAGAAAATCAGGATAGGTTTTCTATGCCCAGTGTAGATACAACATGTGTAAATTTAGCAAAACCACCATTGGTATCACAAAAAAGTAAATTTTTTTATTGATTGGTGAATCTGTATGCGTTTTAAAACAATTTGCTTTCTTTTAGGTTTTAATCGGGCTAAAAGACAGGATTCCGAGGAAAGTGGCAGACGTCCATGCCCCACACATCGTCCATCACTTATTTATTCAATAGCAGCTGGTTCGTATTCTGGATCCGGTATTGAATCCATTGTAGCTGATCCAGATGAATGTTTACCTACATTAAATACACTACGAAGAAGTAAAACTGCACCAAGTAGGCGAGATAAATATGGTTCACATGAGCCACATCAAACTGTTCGTGTTAACCGTGCATCAAGTCAAAGTAAGTAAATTACGTTATAAAAGAGAGAGAGAGAGAGAGAGAGAGAGAGAGAGAAAATCCAAATATTCTATGATGTACACTAAAAAATATGTTTACCTAATCATTTTTTGCACAAAAGGGAGCCGAAGAGATCCCTCGTTCTCTGCGACACCAATTACAAGGTCACCAAGTATACCAACACATGATATTTAAACAATAAATCTAACCATAATCCTACACCCCGGCATTTCATATTAGCGTTAAACTATAATAATAAAAAAAAAAAAAACCTTCCCCACACAAATGATATTATTATTACAAATAAGTTACACAGGTACCAATTTTTTGCCGCGGAAAAGATGTTTCTCCCATTTTCCCCGCACTTTTTATTTTTTCTCACACCTCTTTATTGGATGGGTCGGTGTAAAAAATAGCTCTAAATACGGTAATATTCTTTCTTACCAGTATTGTACTGCTACTTCCCAATTCCTTTTTTTTATCTGTATTTTCCCTCGTGCTAAGGGAAAAAAAAAAAGGGAAGGGAAAAAGTAAGACACAAGAAAGAAAATCAGGGCCTTTTTCTATATCTATTTTATATAAGAATCATGCATTCCCTATTGTTCTCAAATATGTGAAAGAAGATACTCGTTTTTTCTTTGAATTCAGATTTCATTGGTCCCACGGTAAAAAAAAAAAAAAAAAAAAAAAAAAAAAAAAGTTAGCAGTTTCTAACTGCCTACTCCGACTAAATACCTTGTGATTTGTTAAAGTTTTAAAAAGAATTATAAGAAATAAAATATGGGGAAATAGAGGGTCAGGATACTTATTTTAATGAAAAGGATATACGTTTATGAAAATGACATTCTGTTCTGTTATGTATACCAAGTTAATTATCGCACGATATGTATCCTAAATATCCATTTTTGGTCTTTCTTATGATTGCGGTATGACATTTGTATAAAAAAAGTGAAATAAAAAAGGGGAAAAATAAAGTGATACATAACCTGTAATACGATTATATTTGACAATTTGACAATTCATATATTTTATTGAGCTATTTTGTTATAATATTCGTCTATTTTAAAAATACTTAAGCATTAGTTTTCCTCACCAGTTATTTCTTTTTTTTTTTTCTAATTTGTGTGGTTTCGATCCAATTATATTTTTATCTTTTTGAAAAAATCGGAGTTCTACCCTTTTGATTTGTGTTCCTGGTACTAATTCAAGAAGGATGACAATTGGGTGAAATCAGCTTAGGTAATTGTTGACAACTGGGAAAAGTCAAATCGTGTTACACTGATATTGTATCCCTGATCACTTGTATAGGATGAAAAAAAAAAAAAAATAGTATAAAAGAGATCAACAATTTGGTACAATTTCCTTTTTTTTTTTTATTAATTCACTTTATCTTTTTACTTTTACTTTTTCTTCTCATTTAATATTAATTTTTAAATGGGATCTTTCGTTTTATATGCAGTCTGTGCATTTGCTGCCATTGGTGGTTTTTGTTTCGGTTATGATATTGGTGTCATTTCTGGTGTATTGACTATGCCTGATTTCCAAGTCAAGATGACCGGTATTCCATATCTTTCCTCTTCTCAAACATCTATCATTACCGGTTTATTGTTAGCTGGTTGTTTCGTCGGTTCTCTCTTAGCTGGTCCTTCCGCTGAAAGACTCAGTCGTAGAATTACTATTATCATTGCTTCATTTATTTTCGTTGTTGGTGCCGCTATCCAAACTGCTGCTAATGGTTACAGTATGATGATCGGTGGTCGTTTCGTTGCTGGTCTCGGTGTTGGTGCATTATCTATGATTGTTCCTCTTTACCAATCTGAATTAGCTCCTAAGGAAATTCGTGGTCGTCTTATTGCTCTTCAACAATTGATGATTACCATCGGTATTATGGTTGCTTTCTGGATTGATGCTGGTACTCAACACATTGATGGTGCTGGTTCTTGGAGAATTCCTCTTGGTATCCAAATGGCTCCTGGTGTTATCTTATTCATCGGTACTTTCTTCTTACCTTATTCTCCTCGTTGGTTGCTCAGTAAGGGACGTAACGCTGAAGCTCTTGGTGTCTTGGCCAAGCTTCACTCTGCTGGTAATGAAACTGATCCTCGTGTTGTTGCTGAATATGAAGAAATTATTGCTCAAATCGAACTCGAAAGAGCTGTTGCTGTTGGTTCTTATCTTGAACTCTTCCAAGGAAAGCTTCGTCGTAGAATGATTCTCGGTATTCTGGTTCAAATTTTCCAACAATTCACTGGTATGAACTCTATCATGTACTATGCTCCTACTATCTTCAAGCAAGCTGGTATCTCTGATACTTCTGCTACTTTAATCGCTTCTGGTGTCAATGGTGTTGTTAACGTTCTTGCTACTATTCCTGCTATTCTCTACCTTGATCGTCTCGGTCGTCGTGTTGTTATGATGTCTGGTGCTGCTCTTATGGGTACTTGTATGGTTCTCTGTGGTGCTGTTATGGGTGGTACTGGTGTTGTTGTTACTGATCCTATTACTGGTGATAAGTCTGTTGATATGTCTGGAAACACATCTGCTTCTTACTTCTGTATTGTCATGGTCTATATCTTCGTTTCTGGTTTCGCTTACTCTTGGGGTCCTGTCGGTTGGGTTTACCCTGCTGAAATCTACCCTCTCAGTGTTCGTGCTAAGGGTACTTCCATCACTACTGCTTTCAACTGGCTCATGAACTTTGTCATCTCTCTTATCTGTCCTGTCATGTTGGTTAAGATTACTTGGGGTACTTATCTCTTCTTTGGTGGTTGTTGTGCAATCATGGGTACTACCGTTTTCTTCTTCTTCCCTGAAACCAAGGGTAGATCTTTGGAAGAAATGGAAGATGTCTTCGGTGGAAGCATCTTATGTCACAGAGCCAAGCACACTACTTCTACTCCTGAATTCGATTCTGTTCATGATGATGAAAAGAAAGAAATGGCTTAAGTCTATCCCTCTGTAACAAAAAAAAAAACTCTCCTCTCTTGTATAATTATTATTTTCCTTCTATCCTCCTTTCCCAATTCTACCTTTTACCCCTAATATCTTTTTTTTTATATTAATCTCACTCTCATCTCCGTCTTTATTTTCTTTTGCTTTTGCCTGGTTGCTCTATTCAAATATAATATTTTTAAAATAACTCAATAAAACATTCAACATGAATATATATAAAGTAATAACTCTTTTGTGTCTTTTTTTTTTTTTCTTCTTACTTTTTTCCCTTGGTTTTTTTTTTTTTTTTTTTAATTTGATATACTACTTTACTTTGTTTCTTTATGGTAGATAACAACACCCTTTGTAAAACATCAGAGGAGGTACGAATGATATTGTTACACGCTGTTAGATACCTGTTTTCGCTATGATGAAGCTGAATGTATTTTTTTTTTTAGCCTAGACTTTCCGTAAAAAAAAAATCTCCTCTTCAGTAAACTTCCCTCCATCTCTCTTTTTTTTTTATATATGATTCATAATTTCATAATCATAAAACTTTATTATGTTTTTCTAACCATGAATAGAAACATTTAAAATATATATTTGTTATTATTATTTTAAAGTATAATTTTTTTGTAGTACCAAACGCACGTATCAATAACTTAAAAAAAAAAAAATACATATCGTGTTCAGTACTTAAAAAGGAACATATTGGTTAAAATCGCTCTACCTATTGATCCAATTCGCAACCTTTTCCTCTGAAGACCCTGTAAAACGGTAAAAGCGGGTAATTTTTCTAAAATGATGATACAAGTCCGTACGCAAAAAAGTTTAGGAGTGTTACAAAAAAACATGAAGTAATGTCATTTTATTTCCCCACCCGTTCCATTAATTAGGATTTACTGTAAAAAACGGAATTTTTCTCATACCGTCGGTAGAGTGATACTGCTTTCCAAATGGTTGAAAAATAAATAAACGAGAAACATTTCATTTGTTTCAGAACTGATACCTCACAAATGAAATGAAGTGCCTGATCGCAGGAGCAATCACTTCTTTCTTTTTTTTTTTTTTTTTTTGATCCGAGCTTAAAATTCTAATATGGGGAGAAGTTTCATTATTACGCTGGTTTTTTTTTTTTTTTTGAGCTGCAACTGTTCTGTTATTTTTTTTTTTTTAGCATTTTCAGCTAAACTTTCCTTAGATCAATCGCAATCTGTGTAAGCATGTATCTGTCACGCTATGCTGAGCGTATACTTTATTAGTATATATTCAAATACGTTTCTTATCTTGCACAAGTTTAGTACAATTTGTATCAGAGGCTTCATTATTTAATTTATTATTGAAACTACCCCAGACAAAGAGTGAATAACACTTTTTATTAGCTAGGTTTTTGCTTGGCTTGAAAAAAATTCATACTGAGAAGGTAAGAAACTCCCATTATGGAGTAAATAAGGGACAAAAGGGTCGAAAGTACTAAAATTATCTAAACTTGTTCAGTTAAAGAAAAAAAAAAGAACCTTATCAGTGATAATTTCTTGAAAGGAGCAAATCCCGCAAAAAGATTAAAAAAAAAAAAAAAAAGAGAGAGAGAGAGAGATTGAGAAGATGACTTGCTATTATACTCATCAATTCTTTGAAAGCAGTTCTAAAAGTCAACTTGGTAATTGTCTAGAAGTGAAAAAAGTTTTTATTTTACTACAGATGATGATATAATAAATATTTGGATATAGCTTGGTTACCAGAATACGAATGCAAATTTCTTTATCTTTTTGGTCTATTAGTTAATAGACAAAATACTACGTTTACAACAAAGTTTTTTTTTTTTTTTTAAACAGAATCACAACAAACTAACTAAATGAGTATACAAGCTTAATTCGAATTTTTTATGAATGTCTTTAGATCACTCAATATATATACATCATTTAATAATATTTTTATTTCTACCTAATTTCTCGTATATATATACTCTATGTCGTTATTTCTCTGAAATTAGTTATATCAAAAATTAAAAGTTTATTGATCTGTTTTTATTTAGTAAATCCAGCGGCTGGTTTAAAACATAAAATCAGTAGTACAGGCATTGAATCATGGTATTCAATCAGTTCAAATAAACTGAAATGGTTACTATTAATTTTTTTTTAGCGATTTCTAGGTATTTTAAAGGAGAGCCCCTTTTAAATCATCATTACCAGAAAAGCTTTAGGTCATAAAATAAAATTGAAAATTTTGGAAGATCATTGTTAAAATACGGTATTATGCAATGACGAATTTGCTTTTCTTTTTTAACTACCTCCCAGCTCTCAATTAGACTATTTTTTTTTTTTATCCTTTTAGTGGGATTATTAGACCCTTAAAAATGTATTTTTCGGGGAAAAAAAAAATAGTATTTTTTCCTATATAGGGACTAAGAACCCTTCAATAAAAAAATTCCCGTGTCTTTGGATTTTTTTTTTTTATTTGAATTTACGTAAATTATACTTCACCAAATTTGGTGTAAAAAAAAAGTATGAATGAAAGAAATAGAAGAGAGCCGTGATAAATTCGTATAAAAAAAAAAAGTAAACCCCCCGATCCTGTCACTATGTAATGTACTATTAGTAAAATCTCTTTTTTTTTTTTTTTAACGCTGTACCTGTATTTATGTTAAAATCATATGAAGCGTGCTTTGCATTTTACATGGGGGAGGGGGGAGGGTTTCGACTGAACTAAATAAAGATATGATTATCATTTTAAGTAAGTCCACATTTTTAGAACTTTATAAGTTGTTTAAACCCTTAAAAAACCTCACACCGTTTCATTAACTTTTCTGGCCTAAGCTATTATGCTTTGTAAAAAGCTGACTGTCACTAATAGTTATGGAAGGAACAACGCATTTTGAGTAATGTGAGGGCTTTTTAGCTATTGAGAAAAAGGGCTTATAGCAGATAATTAAAAAGAAAAATGTATATAAATTAATGTGTTTATTTTACTACTTTTTTTTTTTTTTTTGATGCTGTGGTATAACGGAAACATTAATTTTAGAGAGGATCAAGGAAACAGTAGTAAATAAATAGTAATAACAATGCCGACCATTACCGGCACAATAGCAAACAAATAAATAAAAAACGTAAAACATTCTTTAGTGTGTGTGTGTAAGGTAAAACAATGTTATTTGGCCCAGTTTTATTTGTAAACCCAAACTATGTAACCCTCAAATACCCTTACTAACAGACCGTTCGGCATCAAGTATAAGACCCTAAAGCCGTTATGTTAGGTAGTGGTGGGTTATTCCTATTCTCTCCCACCACAGGTTCAGCAGGCAGAAAAGGGGCTTCTAGAGCCATACCATCAGGTGTCAAATACATACTCTAAAAGGCCTGAAAAGCCTTTCACAGGACCCACCCCCCCCCCCCTCCAATGTTTGAAAGTGATAGATATTTTTCGTCAAGTCTTAAAAGGGACAACAAAGATTACTGCACACCAAGAAAATAAATTGGGATAGGTTATCTATAAATAAGGAAATGTAGTGGAGGGCAATCAAGTTATATACCCTTTCGCAAACTTTTTGACACCTAAAAAAAAAAAAGGGTTAATTAGAACTGAAGTCCACCACTATTTCAAGTCAGCTCCACCAACAATTCAGTTCAGTCCAGACCAGGGCAAAAAAAAAAAATCCTATTTGAGAAATAGCTGCTAAAACGCCTGTCATTACTCTCAAGTTAAAAGTATATAATATACAACCTTATCATTTGAAAAAATGTGGGGGGCGGGGGGCATCTCTATCACTGAATTCCGATCAAATTTAGCCATTTAAAATTTACGTATATTATCCTGGCTGTCGCCTAACAACAACTCTAGTTTGATAAAATGGACAATTCTTTTACGAAATGTTGTTCAAATCAGTGTATAATAATGAAACCCTTTTTTTTTTTTGGGTAAATAGTTCCTAAAATATAAAGTAAATACTTTGACATACAACAAGGGAAAAAAAAAAAAAGACGACGAGAGATTGTCTCTACCACAGCCTTTGATGATGATCAATAGTTTTTTTTTTTTTTTAAAAAAAAAAATGAATACTTTGTAAAACACAATTTTACTTTCTTATTACTTTTTTTTTCTCATTTTTTAATAAATATATTCCATCTTCTTCTTTAAGTTTTTACAGCCAAAACAAAAACAAAAACAAAAACAAAAAGTTCACTTTTATTCGGACCACAGGTCAGTAGTGCGTGTAAATACTTTTTTATCATTGTATATAAACTCACCTGATCACGCTATAGACAGTACTCCTATAAACTACCTTCGAATTTAATACAGAAGACATTCGAACAAAATTCATTTTATGTACACCAAAAATTACCATAAACAGATATAAATAAAAAAAAACAGGTTGGACTGTAGTCCCAACACTTCATTTTTTTTTTGCCCTTTGATGGTAACAGAAACAAAATCTAGAATCACAGTATAAAGCACACACAGATATTTAATTGAAAAAAAAAAACAAACAGACTTCATGTTAGGTTCTAAACGCTCGGGTGGTTGATAGGGATCAATCAACCTCTTTTTTACGATTTTTTTTTTTTTTTTTTTTTGGAGAAAATTTTACTTGTTATGGAGATTTCTGAGTTACTATAAAAGGTATAAAAAATCATCTGTTCGAGCAAAAACCCTTTCGTGAAAGCCTAACTTTTTTCAACTTTTTTAGATGATTTGATTGGCCGGGATTTTTTTTTTTTTTTTTTCAGCTATTGAAAAAGAAATCTTGGTTTACAGTACTTATCAAAAAACCCATATGAAAGGTCAGTAAAAACATGTAGTAAAGTCGTAAGGGGGACTTTGCTAGAATAATGCAATGGTAGTCTCAAAGCTGCCTGACTTTTTTTTTTTTTTTTTAAAAAAAATAGAGAGCAAATGGTGGGGTGATGGAATTTTCCGCATTAAGAAATCGATGTGGGTGATGTTTTAAAATGGCTCTCTTTAAATATGGTCTCACTAGATTAGATCATTAAATTATAGAAAATGGAAAGCGTCATAAGTATAAGAGTATACTATAGTAGTTGCTTCACACATTTTATCTGAATGAGGTTTCACTCTGTGCATTATACATGACTGCAACAAGTGATATGTAATGTTTCAATTTTTTTTTTTTTCATTTTAAAATCGTCATATTGACCTCACTATCTATATAGATGTATGCAAAATATATCTTGAACACTTCAAAAATAAGCTGCATCTCTACTTGTGAGCATCAAAAAGTTTAATGTCATGATATAGGAGAAAAACTACCTACCTTAGTAGTTATTCGTCTTTAATTTTCAGGACTAATAATTCATATTTACCTAAAACCTGTAGAGCTATGAGTGTAAAATGTGTATAATAATGCCACGCTTTCGTCTTTATTTTGTATACAGTGAGAGTTTTTTTTTTTTTTTTTTTTTTTCCTTTTTTTTTACATTTTTTATAAATCCGAATTTCGCAGTATGATGTATAGAATTTTAATAAAACACCATAGAAGATTCTTTTAAAAAAAAAGGAACTCCGCAATAAATATCACGTTTTGAAAAAAGAGGAAATTTCCCTGCTTTTGACGATTTTATATGGACGAAAAGCTTAATATTTTAATTATTTATGCATTTGTTATTTTTTACAGTTTTTTTTTTTTTTATAAAAAAAAAAAAAAAGTATTTGAATTGAATTTCTAATAGGGATGAAATATTTGATAATTATTATTATGCGAGTTACTCTTGTTCAATTTTGTGGGTTTAGATTTTTTGGAAATTGTGGATTTTATATTGAAATTGTGGCGGGGAGGAGGAGCGTGCGTTGTACACACATACTCTTTTGAACTAGGTACCTTGAATAAACCAAGAGAAAATGAAAAAAAAAAAAAAAAAGTTTGCTTTTAAAAAGAAAAAAAGGGGGATTTGTCATTAAAAAGAACCCGCGGGATACTGTTCCTTTCAGTTTTTTTTTTTTTCTTTTTCTTTTCGAAAAAGAGAGCATGAGACTCAAATTCCTGCTTGATACTTGAAGCACAGCAATCCCTTCTAACCATTTGAGAACACCGTACATTGCCTTAGAAAAAAAAAGTTCTCTATTTGTCATCATTTCGTCAAGAACTTAGCAGGTTTTATATGAAACTATAGTATCAAACTGAATTATTACAGGTTTTACATATTTTAGTTTTGATTGCATCTAGTTATTTATTCAATTTTTTTTTTTAAAAAAAATCTAGAAGTAATCATCGTCATTGTTCTTTGATAAATAATAAAAAAAAAAGAAGTCTATTTTTTTTTTTTTTTTTTTCGGGCTCATTTCTTTAAAAGTAATCTAACGTGATGGCCACGTTGAGATGAAATAACGCCCATATAAACAAGAATGGAAATAGCACGTTCATGAACTTTTTTTTTTTTTTTCAGGAGGAGAGAAAGGTTTTTTTTTTCTCTCACTCACTCACTCTTTGTACTCTTTGGTTTTTTTTTCTTTTCGTTGTCATTTAATTTATACATACATAATAGATCAACTGTTTAGAGATCATTTGAAAAAAAAAAAATAAAAAGCCTAGACCTTTTAATTTAAACAGACTAAAAAAAAAAAAAAAAAAAAAATCAAAGCGCAATTCGTTTTGAGTTATGTATAATGATGTGTGTAATAAAACAAAATTTTGCATTATTCTCCATTGGGGAAACGCAATGTATGTAATGTGTGTGTGATATTATATCAAAAGAGTGTAAACTATATTATTACTTATAATCTTGAAAAGGATCAAGTCCGATGAATGAAATTGATCATGGGAGTACACAAAAAAAGAAGAATGCGTGTGTTGTACGTTGTTGTTTCAAAATAAGTTTGAAATGGGTAATAGCTTTTGCTATTTTCAAACCACCAGTTTGGATATATACACCCAAATCTGATTACCAATATTATTAAATCATGTGTTGTTGTACACAAAAGAGAGAAAAGTGTTCTTTTTTTTTTTCCAGTGCCGATCAGATTACTACTTTTATGAAGAGAATAGAAAAGAGGCTTTTATAATCAATGATTGTCATAAAAACATACTTTTTTTTTTTGTATAAATTCTTTTTATAAGGGGGTTGAAGAGAAGCGCGTAAAAAATATAGAATTGATTTAAAAAAGTTGATTTACTTTTAAAACAAGAGGGGGGGAAGTCAAATATAGAAGAAGAGCTAGAAATTTAGAGTTCTTCTTTAGAAGGAAAAAGATCAAGGAGAAAGTTATAATACATAAAAAGAGGCGCGTCATTATTTCTTAGTTTGAACGGACGGAATTAAACAAGAGAAACGTTTTGTTCTTTTTTAAACAAGAAAGAAGTTCATAGAATATAATAATTATTCTCTCTTTTCCTGTCGTACTAATAAGGCAAATGCTGGTTTTCTTTATTAAGAAATATCCGACAATCTAATTGAAAAAAAAAAAAAAACCAACAATTATATCGTGTAACAAGTGTCCCCTTTTATATACATTTTAAGCGTACCAATAAAATTAAGTTTAGAGATTATAAAAAAAGATTTGTTTGTTATTTTTTTTTTTTTTTAAATTAGTTCAAGTTGTGTATAGGATATATTTTTATTGTTGTATATCTGTGTTATATGGGTACTAATTTATGGTTGTGTGTGTGTGTGTGTGTGTGTGTGTGTATAGGGAAAAAGAAAGATTTTAAGTCTTTATAAAGCAATGTCATTTTTTTTTTTTTTTCATTTTTCATTTTTTTCTTTTTTGTACAGTTGAAATATTTACAGGTTTTTAAGATTGCAAGTGAAAAGCAGAATTAACAGATCAAAGTTGCAGTAGGATTATTATTTGAAGGAACTCTAGGAATTTTTTTTAATCCATTCGTTAATTGCGCCTTGGTATAAATAGATAATTGACGAGCGTATTCATATCTTGCCATAGCCATAATATCATCTCTTGTTAATTTCTTGTTAGAAGCAGTAGTAGTTTGATTTGGCATTTTGTGTGTGTATATATATGTGTGTTTATAAGAAGAAAAAAAAGGTAG
This sequence comes from Pilaira anomala, assembly GCA_025716855.1. Classification (NCBI taxonomy): domain Eukaryota; kingdom Fungi; phylum Mucoromycota; class Mucoromycetes; order Mucorales; family Mucoraceae; genus Pilaira; species Pilaira anomala. The sequence continues at coordinate 12,028 of JAIXMQ010000063.1, forward strand.
AAAAGTTTTACAGAATTTCTTAAATAATTTCGAAAAAAAAAAAAAAAAAAAAAAAAAAGTTATTTTCGGGTCCTCTTTATATATACTCCTTTTTTCTTTTTCGTAGTACCAAAAAAAAAAAAAAAATGTAAAATAGGAAATACCATGACATCATATCCTTGATGATCTTCTCATTGGTGAATTCTCCAAATAACGTACCATTAATTCGTATGTTCCACCTTAAAAAAAAAAAACAATCTCGCCTTAATTACGACCAATAAAAACGGGTTTTGATAAAGTTTCCATAAATGACTTGCATTTTAATATATAAAAAAAGCTGTAAAAGAGAGACCTATCAACTCAAAAAAGAAAGAACAAAAAAAAAAAAAAAAGAAGAAAGATACATAATAAATGACTACATCATTTTTCCTATTTTTAACAGGGCTGCGCTTGACATCATTCTTAACAATATAGCCTACTTTATAAAAAAAAAACTAAAAACAACTTCGATTCTATTCTAAATGATTTTTGACGCATTATTTACACTAACCGAATTATGAATGATTTAAATCATTGATAACACTATTATAATAATATATTTCTCTCTTAAACCCTAAAAAAAAAAAATATAAAAAGTCTGGATTACTTTTTAATTCTGAGTGTAGTATAGTAATAAAATAATATATGGATAAAAGATATATACTTTTCTCTCTAATTATTAAAGTAGGACCAAAAAATCTATTTCGGAATATACTATTTACAGGCTTTCCCTTAAGTACTTTTACTTGGTCCTGAGATGTACAATAAAAGCTACACTCTTTTTTTTTTTTTTTTTTTTTTTGTCACTTTCTGAAATAATCAATGTGACATTTTTAATAGAGCAACAGGAAAAAAAAAAAAAAATTAAATTTACTTGTAAACTGAGGGTGAATATATATAAAAGTGTTATATATATACTGTTTACAGTGATATAGGAAATGATGTTCTATCAAACAAAAAGTAAGGGATTATCCTCTTATCCCTACTTTTTTTTTTTTTTTTTTTTTCCCAAGCTCCCTGATCTTCCTGCGCATAAAAAAAAAAAAGAGAAACTTAGTAGGAACCTGTTTACTTTTTCTATACGAAGAAGAATCGTTTTTATTTATGACAATTCATCCATTAATTCCTTATAAGGAAACTCATGTATTCTTGGTAAAAAAAAAAAAGGGCACACACACACACACACAAAAAAGTGACCTGGGTATTTTTTTGTAGAAGGGGGAGGGGGTTTTTATAATTATTTTTTTTTTTTGTTAATTTTTTTTTTTGCCAAGTAATTTTTTAAAAGAAGATGGCAACGCCCCAAATACCGTTTATAAGTGCACCTTTTAAAAAGACAGATGATGTCGATTGGGTACATCCACTCAAGAAATATATTGCTCGCTTTTATCAAGATGATCCAGAAAAGTATAAAGAAGAAACTCAGTCTTTTAATAGGTTACGCCAAGATATTCGTGGTGCAGGAAAAGACATGACTGGAAGAGATTTACTTTACCGTTATTTTGGTCAATTAGAGTTACTTGATTTAAGATTTCCTGTAGATGAAAAGCATGTCAAAGTATTATTCAACTGGTAAAAAAAAGAAACGCTTTTTTAACAACAAAAAAAAGAACAACAAAATTAACACATGCCCTTTTTTTTTTTTGCATAATTTTTTTTTTTTTTTTTTTTTTTTTTTTTTTTAAAAAAGGTATGACGCTTTTAATAACCGTGCCATCTCTCAATACTCACTTGCTTTTGAAAAAGCAAGTATCATCTTTAACGAAGCGGCCACGCTCTCAGCTATTGCCAGTGGACAAAACCGAGCCGAGACAGAAGGCCGTAAAAAGGCATTTCATTATTTCCAAGCGTCAGCCGGTATGTTTCAATATATCAACGATAACTTCTTACATGCGCCCTCGGAAGACCTAAGTCGTGAGACGGTCAACGTTTTATCTGAACTGATGCTAGTACAAGCACAAGAATGCTTTTTAGAGAGTAGTGTACGTGAAAAGACCAAGGATGGGTTGATTGCGAAACTAGCCAGTCATGCTGCCTGGGTCTATGGTAACTTAGTCGATTCTTTAGGTGACGCTGTCTCGCGTGGGGTCGGTATAGATAAATCCTGGATCCTCTTGTGTCAAATCAAACAAAAGTTTTATAGTGCCACGGCTCAAGTCCATAAAGCCGCTGCGGCCTGTGAACATGAAGCCAAGTACGGTGAAGCCGTAGGTCGCTACGGTGCGGCTGAATCCGCTGCAAAAGAAGCGGTCAAGTTAGCTTCAGGTTTCATGAACGTCTTGACGGGATCCAATTATGGACATGGCACGATCCCTACTGAAGCTGGACACGCAATGCAAGAACTCTGTAAGAATTTAGCTGCTTCCTGTACCGAGAAATTAGTAGCCATGACACGAGACAATGATATGATTTATCATGAGAACGTACCTCAAGAATCCATCTTGACCCCTATCGATCGATTAAAGGCCGTCAAATCCATACCGATTGTTGAACTGTATGGTCCGGAAGAGATGAAAAAGGTAATTGGTGCTGACTTATTTCAAAAGTTAATTCCAATTAGTGTTCATGAAAGTGCTTCACTTTACTCTGAAGAAAAGGCTAAACTGGTGCGTTTGGAAAATGAACGGTGTGATATTGCAAAGGCTGAGTTAAATGCTTCTTTGGATTACATGAAGCTTCCTTCGTCTCTTTCCAAATTTAAAAATCAGAATCATCACGCCACTTCTTTCAATCATTTCGCTTCGCCTCCTCCTCCTCCTTCAGAGATCCAATCTTTGGCAGATCAAGTCATGGCAGAGGAACGTCGCGTGCCTATCACCGAATTATTCAATACTTTAACTTCCCTTAGGAATAGAGCAAGACAAAGGTTAGATGAAGCTTCTTTGAATTTAGATAAGGAAATGAGAGAGTGTGAACAAGGTAGAGTCAAGTATGCTGATCTATGGACTCAGCCACCGTCTGGTCCTTTGACAACTGAATTCCGACATGACATCAATAATCATCGTCATACTTTAGACGGTGCTTCTCAATCTGATAATCAATTGCTGAGTCGATATGAATCTGTACGACGCAATATCGAGATTTTAAAGAACGGAGGACAAAGTCGAGAATTAGAAAGAGCATATACTGAATGTATTTCTGTATTAGCACAAGACAACAATAACAAGAATGAGAATACCGGTATGAATTTATTAGATATTGACGTGACAGAGAAATCCAAATCAAATGATGTTTTAATTGAAAAAGTACAACGGGTTGAATCCATTCTTGAGAAATTACGTAAGATTGAACAAGATCGTGATGATACATTTCGTGATTTAAAAGACAAGACCAAGTTGGATGATATTTCTCAACTCTTGATTTTGAACAAGAAGGCCAATGTCGAACAACAAATTTTTGCTTCTGAACTTGAAAAGTTTCGACCTCATCAACAACGTATCTCAGCTACAATTCAACATCAGCAACAAGCCATTCAGGATCTGACCGTTGCCTTCAAGCGCCTGATGGAAGGGGACGAGGCTCAAAATTTACAGTCTCAACACGATAAAGCGGATCGTTTGGTTCGTAACTTGAATGAGGATCTGAAGGAGGCCAAATCCACTTATTTTGAAATCAGAGAAGGTTTAACGCGTGGCACTCAATTTTATTCAGGTTTACAAGATACTGTAGATGCTTTAATTCGTAATATCTCAAGATTCATCTCGGAAAGATCAATTGAACGGAATCGTCTGATGGACGATATCGAAAGTCAAAAGAGTACAAGAGAACAAGAATTACTTCGTGAATCTTTAAATAAATACTCAAGTGCTCCTCCTCCTCCTACAACTACAACTACAACTTCCTCTGTGCCTCAATTGACTCATTTAACAAGACAATTATCTTTGACTGAACCTTCCGCTCCTTATACTGGATACACACCTGCTCCTCCTCCAAAGCCTCAAGCATTCCAACCTCAACAACAGCCTCCTCCTCCTCCTTCACCTTATGGTATGTATGGTGCTGCTGCTGCTTCTTCTTCTTCTCCTTCTACTGTTTCAACACCTAGTTATCAACAACAGCCTTATACAGCTCAACCTTATGCCACGCCTCTACAACAACAACCTCCATCGCCTTATAATCAAGGATTTCAACCTCAGCAACAATATACTCGTCCTGCTTATAACCAACCTAATTACCAGCCTCAATACCAACAACCACCTCATCAAGGGCCACCACCACCTCATCATCAAGGGCCACCACCACCTCATCATCAAGGGCCACCACCACCATCTCATCAAGGACCTCAAGGTTATTATGGTCATATGGCACCAGCACCAGCCCCACAAAATCAATACCGTCCTCATCAAGGTAGTGGTATGATGCCTCCTCCTCCTCCTCAAGGATATCCACCTCAAGCTCCATACCAACCTCAACCATGGCAACAACAACAACAACAACAGCAATGGCAACAACCACCTTATCAACAAAGACCTCCTCCTTCATCAAACGGAAGTGGGAATTTACTCGATTAAAATTTTTTAAACGCGATTAAAATTTAAAAAAAATAAAATAAAGTAACGTGCCACTTCAAAACAAAAATTTACGGATAAAGACTGATATAGTATTTTTTTTTTTTTGGGTCAAAACTAGAAAGATTTTTTTTTTTTGTAAATCGATCTCATTTTTTAATTGTATTAGGTTATTATAGGTGAGATACAAACAAAACGTATTTGTTTGCTCCCGTTTTTGTTGTGTTCATCACTTTTTATGTGTTCACTTTTTATGTGTCCACTTTTTTTTTTTTTTTTTTTTATCAAATAGAACAAAAAAGAAGTTCATTCATCTAAAAAGATTCTAGAAAAAATAGTTCGCTCTTTTAAACCCCAACCCCCCCTCCCCCCCCTTCCGACGGGAAGATCTGAAATAATATTTACGTATTTTGTGTGTATTTCAAAACGAGTTTTACCAAGATTATTAAAAAACTTTGTTGACACGCGAAAAAAAAAAAAAAAAAAAGCTATTAGAAGGCCGTAAAAAACTTTCAATCTCTGTCAAAATTCATTTTTATATATATACATCATATACAATTTGAGAGCTGTCAGATTAAAAAAAAAAAAACCCCGTTTTTATGAAATGAATAATAAATACAAATAAGGAGAGGGGTTTTTTTTTATTGATCACACTTTTTTGAGTAAAAAAAGCTTTTTTTTGTACCAACCTAAATCGTTAAGTGGGTAAAAAAAAAAAAAATAATGAAACTCCCTTAAAATTACAAATTCTCAATATTTTGTAATATTTGAATAAGCGAAAATCATTTTACCTGCTGTACTTGTAATCTTTGCATATATATCTTTACAAGTCTTTAGTTTTTTTTTTTTTTTTTTTCTCTTGTCACTGTTTATCGACCAAGTTATTCTTTTTGCATGCGGTTGCTTTTCTTCTTTTAGCCAATGATGGACGAATTCTTCTTTTCTTTACCGGGACCATCGACCCCACATCCTACTGGTAATACATAGTCCTCTTTCTCAAACTGTTCTGACGTTATAAAATAAACCACGAAAAAAAAAAAAGTGTTGTTTTAAACTGGTTTTTTTTTTTCATTTAATTAGTAAAACCGTGGTTCTTTTATATTACAAGATACTTTTTTGAAAGAGTATTAATGTAAATATCAATCCTTAAAATTCTTCTTAAATAGAATATAACAGTTCTTTCATAACTAACAATTTGAAAAGAAGAGAGTCTCTCATTATTAAACATCATCCACCTCGATTTTTTCTAATACAGGAAAAACAAAAAAAAAATGTCCTTTTAAAACTACCATTACATTACGGTAGTATAGCAAGTCTTCTAAACTACGCTACTTGTTTACTGACCTTTGATTCTGGTTCTTCTTTATCAAAGAAACTAATGAAGTCCTGTAAACACGTACTGTAGCTTAGAGGTCTTGCTACCGTAATTTAATAGTAAAAAAAAAAAAACTCGGTGATTTGGGGGGGGAGATCACAATAGGTTATTTACTCTTTATTGTATGCTACAAAAAAAAAATCAACAACGTCCAGCATCTTGCTCGCATTGACAATCTACACAGTATTACATAAGATATGGTAAAAAAAAACAAATACATATGTATATAATTGAGAGGGACGAGTTAAAACAGGCGTTTTTTAGATACATATATATAGGTGTAATCCCAATATGTCGAGTATATACGATTCAACTGAATTAAAAAATCTTTGAGACATGAAGTCATTACCCACATGTTCAAATATATGACTTAAAAAGTTGATTATGTCGAGGTAACTTTCATGAAAAAACGAGAATTCGAAATAAACTTAAACGGCCGGATTAGTGTGTTGTATGCGATCCTACTGACGAATTCCTCTGTAAATATATATATAACTATGATCCAAATATTAACATTAAATGCAATAGTACATTGCAAGAAGCTTATTTTTTTTAAAAAAAAAGGAGGGTCGCTTCTTCTTTTCAATTCATTTCTATATTTGCATATATATATGGATTTGATTTCTTAATAAATGTTTACTGAATTCCAAAATGATGTTAGAAAAAATTCACCATCGTTTTTTTTTTTTTATATATCCATCCAACATATGATATTTTTCTTTATGAATAAGCTGTAAGGATCGTCAAAAAGTTTTTTTTTTTTTTTTTACAGAAAAAAGTTTAAAAAGATAGAAAAATACAGGGACGGCACCCTTTTTTTTTTTTTTTGTGTACAAGATAAACATTTCCCAGTTCAAGGAACCGTCGATTAAGTTTTTTTTTTTTACAGTTTCATTGTTGTTAAGTGTAATAAGTAAAAAGTGTCAATGATTTATATAGAAAACATGCCACAGAAAAGGAAAAAGAACAAAAAAAAGTGACATATATGTTGCAGTTACATAAGGCTTTGCTGTGGTGACGTTTTTGGGCTTAGAATTATATTAACCTCCGTGAGTTACACGAGACTAGGAATAAAAAGATATTTTAATTAATTTTTATTTTTATTACATCTTTCTCTTTCTTCTTCTTTTACCTTTCCCCCCCTCTTCTTGATTATTATAGATAATATATATATACAATGGAAAGGTTTTCAAGAAATAAGGCATATGCTATGATTTTAGCCACTATATTTGCTATATCATTATTAGCTTTATTATCTAATCTTACACCCAAAACATCATTATTCAATAATCAGGTAGAAACAACCAGTTCTACATCGAATGATCATCTATTAGCAGACGGAGAACCAGAAGCAGAAGATTTAGTTCAAGTAGATACTAAGCCAGTGAGTGCCAAGGATTGGAAGCCAAAGACATGGGGACGTCTTGAAGAGAAAATTGAAAAAGCGATTAAAGATAATGTGCGTATTGCAAAAAATAAGGGAGGAGAAGAACGTATCTTGTTGACTGCAGTAGCTAATCAAGGTATGGCTGAATATACATTAAACTGGATTGAGTCATTAAAGAAGACTGGATTGGATAATAAATTTTTGGTGTTTGCGATCGATCAAGAGATGGTGGAGACAATGAAAAAGCATGGATATGGTAAACAAGTGGTATTGATTCCTCAAAATTGGTTTCATACAGAGTTATCCGATGAATTTGAAGCTTGGTTATCAGATGGATATACACCTATTACACATTCAAAATCTTTAGTGGTGGAGAGATTATTATATACTGGTGTCACAGTTTGGTTCTCTGACGTAGATATTGTATTCACTTCTTCTTCTATTTATGATTATTTATTGATGAAGTTGAATAGTAGAAAACAAACAGAGACTTTATTTTCACAAGAGACTGAACAAAAGATTATTAATTCTGGATTTTATATTATGAGACCTACTGATACCAACAAACGTATCTTGGCAACATCAATTTATATTCAAGATTCTGAGGCTGATAAGGTACCTCAAGTGACTCAACAAAGAGCAATGAATCGTGTTCTGGATGATTTAAACTTGAATTATCAAACGAGTAGTATTGCTTTATTGGATTTAACTTTGTTCCCACATGGTCGTATGTATTTTGATTTAAATATTCCAACAAAATATGGTATGACCCCCATGATGGTACATGCTAATTATCGTAAAGGTGATAACAAAAAGAAAGATTTACAAAAGTTTGGTTTATGGTATATTTAAGTTTTGTCATGTGGCTGAATATCTATTTTAAAAAATAAAAAAATAAAATAAATAAAAAAAAAAATTGTAAATATAAACAAACCCACAACTTGGCTAGTGCAAATCTTTGGTAGACATGGAAACGACGGCGGGTTCGTCGTCGTTATAATTCTTTAAAAGTACGATAAGTGACGACTTTAGCCTATAATTTGAGCGAATTTGTTTTCCAGTAGAAGAATTCCGTTGAATTAGCTGTTTATTGGCTCCCTCTCACTTATTTACAAGATGAATCCTATATTCGATTCTTGGGCTTCAAAACCCTTTTTTCGAGATGCTAGAAAGCCGGGTTTGCTGAATATGCGCTGAGATGCAAATTTGAAGATAAATCGACTTTGGCGTTGGACATTAATAATATTTACTTACTAAAACAAAAAAGAAAAAGAAAAAGAAAAAACACTGTGGGGATATAGGTACACTGTGGGGATATAGGTACACTGTGGGGATATAGGTACACTGTGGGGATATAGGTACACTGTGGGGATATAGGTACATTGTGAGGAAATAGATACACTGTGATGCTGTTAGCTGAAGAATAAAAAGAAAAAAGCTCTCAAGGTTCTTTCGTCTTAAACAGTATGTAAAATTTTTGATAATTAGAATAGGACTGTTTCCTGGATCAGTAACTTGACACAGCAGGCAAGTTTTCCACCCAATGGAAGTAGTAAATTGGAGCTTTAAAAAAAAAAACTTTTTTCCGCAGATATTCCACTCTGGGCACTAGTTTAGAACTTCCATGGGGGGGGGGGACACTACCTAATATGTGTAATGGTGAAAGGAAGGAATTTCTATTCAAATAATATGCCAGAAAATAATGGGCCCCCTCTCTTTCTTTTTTATAAAAAAAAATTGATCCAGTTGTATAAATTATCATTGCAATTTCTTTTAAATAAATTAATATCGTCTTTGAATGGTTTTACACGTTATTCAGTATTGGACACGGATGCCATCAGTTTTATTATTTTTTAGCTGTAAACAATGTAGAGAAATTCTTTTGATTCTGTCTACAAAAAAAAAAAAAAAAAAAAAAAAAAAACTGAGAAGTGTGATATAAAACGCCATTTTACTCAAAACAGGTAAATTACCACACTTCTCAAAATAGTTTTTTATGCTTTTCAACTATGCTGTAAGTTTACCTTTTGAAATCTCGAAAAATATATATTCTTCCAACTAGAGACAAGAGATCTATTGCAGTGTCAACTCACTTGTATATGCAGCTTCTGTCAAGCTTTTATATTCCAAACCAAAAATAGATAAATACCTGAACGATATGTCCGTACACTATCGAATTCTTCAAGCTTATTAGAAGGTCTCTATTCTCAAAACTATCAACACTGGAAATTTATATTCGAGATTCATGGGACGAATCATACAAAAATGTTCTAATATGACAGAGATAGAGTCTACTAATCAAGCCCCAGAATTTTGGGCTCGGGTTTTAGTTCGCAGCAACCCAAGGTCAAATTGTCTTGTTTAAGTCATTTACCGCATGCTGATGGCATATTATATCTGGAATCATATATATGTACGGCATTACATTTCAAAAGATCTTTGAAGAGCTTATCGATCACTGATATTTGTCAAGAAGAGTCTGGGACAGATTTAGGTGGTTTGAGGGCGTACCAAACACTGCGAGAGAGAGAGAGAGAGAGAGAGAGAGAGAGAGAGAGAGAGAGAGAGAGAGAGAGAATTTGTTAATTTTCAATCTCGGAATATCAATTGTTTATCTCTAAAAAAACATTTGAGTGATTTTGATGAAAATGATAGAAGGTTATATCCGAATTTGAAAGAAGTTATGATCTGCTTAGATTCATTGGGAAGTGATTAGTCCGTATATGAAAGCACCTTTATAGGGTTAATTCAACCTCTCGCTCAAACATCTACGATCTGGTTATTACTTGTGCTGGGATATGATACGGAGCAGCGAAAAACGATTTAAAATATCTCATTCAAAAATTTCCATAATGTTCGAAAACTTTGAAGAATTAAATCCGATTCCAGTAACAAACAGGTACTATCAAGCTAATTGAATTCATGATTTACACAAGAGCTATAGCAAAGTTTGTTTTCGAATGTCGATGTGATCACGATTTGGAAAGGTTATTATTGATTTTTTTTTTTCCAGATGGTGGAGAGTCATCAGATAATGTAGGATTAGTAATTATTTTGAAGTCATTGTTGATAATATTTCCTGTGTACGTAAATGATGTTGAGTTACAGCATTTGGAAAAACGTAAATTAGATCATTGAATCTATAAAAGATAAACATAAAAAGCAATTACTGATGCACTTAGTGTAGCGGATACAAACTTGTATTGGATTTATCGAACCGTTCAACTCTGTCCGTAATTACAAAAGCTTTCATTAAATCAGCCTAAATATGATACAAATTATGCTTCACTTACATTTCAGCACACAGAATTAAAGAAACTTTCTATTATATCGATGTCAATATTTTTGGTGGGGAACTCTCCCTTTTCTTTCAAGTATGTCTTTAGCTTTTCAGAATATCAAGCAGCCCGATTTATGCTCTGGAATTTTTTACTCTTTCCCTATTGATGATAGTCATTATACAATTAATATGCCCAGTCAGTTCATTATATCAAATAACTTTTTTTTTTTTTTAAATTTCATACCTTCTCCTGATCTTTTAAGTTTTATTTCAAAAGTAGGAATTAAATATTTCTCAAGTAAATGAAACCAGCTCGATGAAAATATCAACTGAACAAGACTACAGAAGCCAAAAGAACGTTTTCATGTCATTTGCAAAAGTGTGACTAAACTGACTTTCTAAAAAATCCCTTCCGTTTGCAAGTTGATATCTTTATTAATAAATATAGCTTATTCAAATTATTCTGAACATATAATTTCATATTTTTAAATATATAAAATGTCAGCCCTGATTGTTCCAAACCTAGAGTTGGGCTTCTATAATCAGTAAGCCATTTATTATCATCATAGGTAGAAGATGTTCTCCTAAAAAAAAAACCACGGCTTACTTTTCAAAGTAAACAGTCACTGGAGGGGGGGGGGGAAATGGAAGGAAAAAATGGGGGCAAGAATAACTCAACTGTATTTTCTCTCGACTTAAAACACATATCTAATGTACATTACAAACTGGGAAGAGTTCCAAAAGGCAACCGAAGAATTATATATTGCGTCTCCTGAACTGGTAATAAGATGTCAAAATGGAAAGAGAAGAAAACAGATGATATTAATATTATGTTTTAGACTCGTTATGTTCATACGTTTCATCGTTCTGATGGAGACCTCGTGTTGAAAGTAACTGACGATAGAACTGTAAAGTAGAAAAGAAAAAAAAAAAAGAAAAATTACGTGTTAAAAGGCTTGAATATTAAACAACTTTCTCCTTATTAGAATATCAAGTACAAGACCAACCAGATGACAGATTTAAAAAAGTTTATCAACTTGAATAGTGTATTAATGTTAAAGATGATGAATAGAGAGATGGCGGGTAAGTGAGGAACATCAAAATAATACGAATATTTGTTACGAGGCAAGTTTTAATTTAAGAATTGTTTACTTTGTATAGATGAAGATACAGTGATACCCGATGCTATTCCAGTGGCAGTAAAATCTGCTATCCCCGAAGTTAAAACTGTTTCTTCACCTAAACAAACACCAAAGTCCAAGAAGGGAAAGAAAAGAAGATGAATAAATGTACAAAAAAAAAAAAAAAAAAAAATTATTTCAACAGAGAAGTTTTCTCTTCGTCCTGTGATAAACAAAAAAAAGAAACCAAATTGTATGTAATATGTATATATAATGATTTTATTTTATTATATAAATTATCAAGTATCTTTTTTTTTTAAACAAGAGTAGAAGATAACATTTTAAAATAATAAATTATTTATTGTTGGTAAGAGAAGACGTTCTTCAAGTCTACAAATTAAAAAAAGTAAAAGGGTCAAAAGAATTATCCTAGTAGCTTTAAACAACAAATACTTACAACCATCTTGTTGAGAGATACGGTTAAGGGCATCATCGGCCTCAGCTTCCTTACGGAGGAAACCACAGAAGGCATAGGTGGCGAAAGAGTTGGTGGCACGACCCTCGGCATCAACATCAGCAATGTTAATTTGAACGGAAGCGTGGTCCTTAGCAGTGATGAGACGGTTGGTGGCAGAGCTATTTATTAAAAAAAAAAAAAGGAGAGAGGGAGAAGGAATCTGTCAAAACACGTCGTCTTTTTTCTCTCCTCGAGTTGTTTGTACGAATATTTACCACTTGCGGGGGATGTAAAGATCGATGATTTGGCCTTCAGAGTTCTCCATTTTTGATTCTGTTTGAAAGAGAAAGATTTAATAACTGACGCTCTTCTTTAAGAATATAGTAAACAAATTTTTTTTTTTCAGGTTTGGCCAAGCCACTCGAAATTTATTTTGATTTGAGTCCTTTGGGAACTCCGAAGTGTATCTTTTATAATGATGAGTGCTTTTAAATGGTAGTTGTGGTATAGATATGTTCAATAAGAAAAATGGGGAAAGGAGAAGGAGAAGTACTATCTGTTGTGCGAGCAAGATATACAAAATACTTGATCTGTCGGCATAGAATAACTATAATTTGATTAATAAGTTGAAATAAATGTAATTCCATAATATACTTACTCAATTACAGAACAAGTACTGCAGAATAGATTTTGACAAGCACCACAATCTTGTAAGCATTGGTGACACAATATGTGCTCGCAAAAAGTGCACTTACTATATACTGCCGAGTTTGCACAACGATAACATTGTTCTAAGGTTGGTGCTGGTACCTGAACTGTATTAAAATATTTGTAGGAAGGTTCAGCCATGACTCTAGGTTTTGGTCGTTGTTGTGCTTTCATAAGTAAAGCAAATGTATTTTGAGCTATAAAGTTTTTTTTTTTAAAAAAAAAAAATAAAGAAAAGAGAAAATAAAAAAAAATAAGCGATTGAGTACTCGACTTGAAATGCTTTATTGTTACCTGCTTGCTGCTTTATAACGGGATCTTCTTTCGCTTTCTGTCTTAATACATTTGCAAAACCACTGTCATCAAGACGTCTCTTTGTCATTTTACTTTGAATTCGAGGAACTCGCGTAAAAAAAAGGAAAAAGAACAAGACGCGGGTCCGAAAAAAAAATATTTAGGTATTAAAAGGGACCAATCAAAACTTAAATTACCTGTAGACATTGTAGTAAAGTCAAAATTAAAGGCGATCCATCAATGCTCTCACTTGAATAACTATATTGAAGGAATGGAAATGAATCCATAAATAAAATGTTAGCGCAACGTTTTTTCAGGTTTTTTTTTTTTTCGAAATATATATACATGTATAGTACTTCATGCTATCTATAAAAACAAATAACTTTATTTTAAAAGACCATATTTATATATCAATCCGGTTTTTGACAAGTCAAGTTTGTTTTTTCTTTCTTTCTCTTTTTATTTTTTTTTTATTTTTGTAATGAAAATAATATACAAAGCCGAAGGTTTGACAACTTTTTATAATTAACATGTCTTATATCGAATTATATATATATTCTAATCCCATATATAAATGAAAGGTTTACCAAAGCCTGGTGATATGAATTTATATGACGGCATAAAAGAAATGAATAAAGACAACTATCAAGAAGCACTCAAATATTTCGAATAAGGATCAAAACTTGATAACGAGTATGCGGCATTATTTGAAGCAATTTTTCATTTTGCCGGCTTTTGGTTTAGAAAGAAGAAATCTATCTAAAAATCTATTGATTTATTAAGAAAGATCGCTTCAACTTGGAGAAATTCTGTTTCACAGTACCTGATAGGATGTATGCTTCTAGAAGGAGATAGTGGGGGTATATGTAGACACCAAATCCGCAATCCATTGGCTTAATTTAGCTGCTAATAATGGTTGGTCAGATGCCATGGCTCTTTTGGGTAACATGTATACATTTCGGGCTCGGTAGTAATAGAAGGATCATCAAAAGGCGCTTTACTGGCTAGAAAAAGTCTCGGCAAAGGACGACAGTGATACTGAACTTATTCGTGTGATGGAAAGCTATACCTATTTGGAAATCAAAGATTTTGAGTTGAATATGGACAACATATCAGAAGAAAGTAGTAGTTAGTCAATTATTGGAAAGGATTTCTCAAGAAGGGGATTCCTCCTCAGTCAAAACTTTAAATAATTTATAGATACGGTTAAGAAATATTTCGACGACAAACTCGTGGTACATAAAATCCTTTGGCTTACTACGTTGACTAATAAAAAAATCTACTGGTGTCGCTGCGTGTCAACTCCTTCTTGTCACTATCTATTTGAAAGGAAGTAATCAATGTTCGTAAAAAAAAAAGTTCAAGTAAGGCTATTTACTGGGTTAAAAAAGCTGCGAAAAATAAAAAATTCTTCCGCTTGTATGGCCTTGGGAGCATTTTATGAAGGTGGTGTATATGTACAGCAGGATTATAAAGAGGCAATGAATTGGTATAGAAGATCACAGAAGAATCAGGAGACAAAATTAACGCCGCATTTCATATTGGTCTTTTGTATTATAATGGAAACGGTGTTAAAAAAAGACTGTATGGTGGCATTAGAATACTTCAAAACTATTGTTGATAATAAGAAAAATGGAAAAGTACACTATCTTATGGGAGATGTATATCAATATGGAAAAGATGGGGTTTCCTCAAGATTATAAAAAGGCATTTGAACACTATACAGAAGCAGTTATACGCTCGGTCACTATGCGGCGGCGGCAACAAAGCTTGGTATGCTTTATCATCTAGGTCTGGGTGTTGGTGTCAATGAAGAAAGGGCTTACCATTGGTTCACCAAAGCGGCATCATTGGACTGTCCTGAGGCACAATTTGTGCTTGGACTTTATTCATTATAGTGGGTCCTCTGCTGGTAGAAAAGATCTGAATAAAGCTTTGGGTTTCTTCAAAAAAAATCATATGATGGTGGATATAAAGCATCCAAAAATATGATGGCACGACTTGAGTGCACGAATAATTGCCAATAGTTAAATAAAATGCAGCTAAAAATCAGGTTATTAATTATGATAAATAAACAGAAGCGTTTATTTTTATAAAAAGCTTTTCTACAATCATCATCAAGATAAAATTTATCAGTTATAAGCATTTTTTTTTTCTTCTTTCTTTTTTCCTTTTCTCTCTCTCTCTCTCTCTCTCTCTCTCTCTCTCTCTCTCTCTCTCTCTCTCTCTCTCTCTCTCTCTCTCTCTCTCTCTCTCTCTCTCTCTCTCTCTCTCTCTCTCTCTCTCTCTCTTTTGTTAAAATGGAAATAACATATAATATTGGAGGTACCTGTACTATGAAACGTAAGTTAGGACCAAATAATGACTCTTCGTACTAGATTTTCCAGATCCTGGTGATAGGGATGTGTACCACATGGAATACAAGAAATAAACAAGAATAACTATACGGCGAAGCCCTGAAGCACTTTGAGAAGAAGGATCAAATTATAATAATCAGTGCGCCGTTACTTTTTATTGCAATCATTTATTTCACCGGAATTTGGGCCAGAGCAACATTAGACCAGCAAAAGCTCTGGATTTATGTAAAAAAAAAAAAAAAGTTGCCACTGAGTGGAGCAATCCTGTAGCTCTGTATTTGATAGGGTTATTGTATTTTGATGTTGATAAGAATGTACCCGTAGATAAAAAAAAAAAAAAAAAAAAAAAAAAAAAAAAAAAAAAAAAAAGCTGATAGTAGATTTCTCTCGTGTAAACTCAGGAGATCTCATAAATGCAGTGCAAGAAAAGTGGCTCAACCAAGGGTTATTAGTTTCACCACTTTAAAGCATTAACTGATATATATCAGCCAACGCTCCTCCTTCTGAAGATCATCCACGTATTACTCATTTGGAGCTTGTTTACAGAAAAAGAGAGTCAAGTGGTGTGTTGGCCTGTCAATTGCAACTTTCTGGCGTTATATACTTTTAGTGAGGAGATTAATAATGTTCCTCTAATAAGGATCTTACTAAAAAGTTATCTACTGGAACAAAAATTTGCTGCAAAAAAAAAAAAAATCTTGCCTATGCCTGCTCAAATTTTAGGTAATTTCTATAGAGATGGTTTAGATGTTAAGCAAGATTATAATAAAAAGCCATTAAATGGTATAAGAAGGGTTTATGCTTATATGGGATCAGGTGAGAGTGCCTTTCATCTTGGGTTGGCGCATTACAAAGGAACGGGAGTCAAAAAAAAGAGATTGTAAAAATTGGCATTGGAGTTTTTTTTTAAGCTTTAAATTTAACCTTGATGAGAAGATAATGGGCTCAATGTTCTTACCTTTCTACTATATATATGGGAGAGAGAGAGATATGAAATGGGAATGGATGGTGTTTTTCAAGATTACAAAAGAATCATACATAATTGCTATATAATAAAATGGCGGGTTGAATTAAGTCATGATGTGGGGAGCTTTTAAAATTGTGGCATAATTCTATTGTAGGGGTTTTTAGTAGGTGTGAAAAAGGATTAAGGCTAATAAAGCAATTGAATGGCTTCTTCGTAAAAAAAAAGCAGCATCAAGAGGCAGTTTAATGGCACTAAATCTACTTTCTATTATTAATCTACACGGGTTTAAAGCTGTTGAATATTTTATAGTATCACATCTCAATGTGTATCTCTTGACTTAGGATGGGGTTATTAAATAAAAACAATGGGTAGGTTATAATTCATGGAAGCATCACTCTCGATAGATACTTCTGAATTTAGTGTAGTCTTTCTTTTACTTTTTGTCAATAATTAGAAAAAAGAACATTTTAGTAATTAATTTGTAAAGCTTTTAGAATACCATACATCACTGTGGATATGAGAGGAACACTTTTAGAGATTCGATTTTAATTTGATTAATTTTGCAGTTGCAAATATGTATTTTTTTTAAAAAAAATTATGTAAAGCTTATGCTGTTGCAATATTTACTCTTCAGTAAATCGACCGTGATTTTATTTAACTTGTATGTACTTAATAAAGATCTTGTATTGCTCCGATAATGTTCCCTTTTTTTTTTTTTTCTAAAAGAGAGAAGAAGTTGTTTTTCTTTTTTTTTCTTTTTTTTTTTTTTTTTTGCCGCTACAGCTTACACTCGATGGATTATTTATTTGTATTGACTCTCAATACATTTCATATTGAGAGTGCATACGATTCCAAACTATTTAATATATCTTTTGTTTCAGCTGTTCCAAGTCCTTTTCTCTACTCAATAGTTCACTGACATGTTTTCAATTGTTCAGTGATAAATTTTAATGTGTTCATGGTCATCATTTTTACTTGTATTCTTAAGGTAGTTAGCTTTGAGTCTTGTAAGATCATCTTTTCGTTACTTTTATAGCTCTTGGACATTAATAAGATTTATAAATACCACAATATGTTATATTCAACTTTTGTAAAATGAGGTGAGTTGATAAAAAAAAACTTGATCTAAATGTGCAATGGTATGTGTGTTACGCAAGTCGAGAAGTTGGATCATATGAGGATATGGCAATTCATGATGCTGGATAGTACGAGAGGATGTGGCCATGCGTAAAATACCTATCAAATTGAGAAACTTGCCGATTATACTACTTGAGTCAATGAAAAAATCAAGTTGCTGCTGATAGACAATGTTGTAACTGTAGCACACTATTTAAGATTTTACCTGTACATGCGTTACGTCAAACTGATCGCTACTGAATAAATAGGGTTGGGAAATATAAATCTCTTGTTAAATCTTGTCGATGCTTGTCATAAAAAGAAAAATGATGATCATTTGATGACCTCCCATTACACATAATGCGGGTCATCAAAATAAAACGGTATTTTTTTTTTTTTCGGGCTCGCTTCTTTCCCTTTCCCCCCCCCCCCCACACACACACACACTTTTTTCTTTTAATGACCAAGATACAACTAGCAGAATCTTTTTTAAAGTCTGACATAGTTCAAAACAAACCTATACAAAAGAAAGTTGATTTTCTCAAGACAAAAGGTTTAAACGATGAAGAGATTCAAGAAGCATTTAAAAAAACCGACACTTCTTCAGATAAGGTAAATATATATATATATATATATATATATCATACAACTTATTTTATTTTTTCTGTAGACTCCTCCTCCTCCTTTACCGCCTCGTCCAAAGCATCTTATATATTATCATCAAACCTCTCCAATTCGTATGACAAATAAACAGTTATGTACCTACGTTATCATGACGGTCTTGAGTACCTTGGGTATTACAGTCATCATGACTTTAATAATAAAGGTATGTTGCCTACTTCTTCCTTCCACTATACACTCTCCCTTTAATTTTTTTTTTTTTCTCTTCTTTATCTCGTGCAGAAAATCATGTCCAAAATATTCAATTCAATCGTTAGATTTCAATCCAACCGATACCAAAAAACCACACAGATATTTCAAGATATAGACACCTCTTTACAAACACAGCCCAACAATATCCCTCAACTTCATGAAGAACAAGTTAGACTGAACGATACATTATATCGTCTGATTGAACTCGCCCAAAATCTGAAGCAAGACCGAGAAAAGTCAATTTATATAGGCTTTAGATCCGGTGTAAACGGATTAAGAGATACGATACTCAGACAACCTCTTTTGAGATCAAATATGTATGGAGGAACAAGTAGCCATATCAATATATACCACGATGCACGAATTGAAGAACAAGATCGAATAATTCAAGAGATAAAGAGCGATATTCGAAATGTAAAAGGTATGTTATTAAGTCGAAAGAATTTCCCTGTAGTATCTTCTGGTATACATCAATCATCCACTCTTCCACCTGCGGTACCAAAAGAGCAACCACCACTTATCTATCATCCAAGAAGGAAAAGATCTTTTCGATCCGAATTAAAAAAAACTTGAATAAAATAGAAACTATTTTCTTTTTAAAAGAATACAAATTCATGCTGGAAAAACCAGTCATGAAAAACCGTCCTTGATCACCGCCACATAAAAAAAACTGAATTGGAAAAAAAAAAAAAAAAAGGCAAAAGCAAAGTTTTTTTTTTTTCTATTCTTTTTTTTACATATCTTTTATTAAACAAATATATTTTAAAAATGGATGTCACCGAGATCTTGGAAGCTCATCAAGCTCAATTGTAAGTTTTTAGATAGACAAGATTTAGAAAAAGGTGGAAAAGTTGATCTAATACCCTTTTTTTTTTTTTTTTATGAAAAACCAGTAAACCTATCACAGTTGAAAAGCTTGTACCTGTCGATTTCGATATTAACATGTTAGCTGTTTTCGATACCAACGCTTTAGACGAAAAGACTTTAAAGTAAGTCAATCTTAAGAAAAAAAAAAAAAAAAAAAAAGAAGAAGAAAAAGAGTAGATCGAGATCTAGATCCTAAAAAAATTGTTTTCTTTTTGTAGGAGTAAACTCAATACGGATAAATATCTTTTGGATTTAACAAGAGATAACACACAATTGATCGTCAACGAATTATTCAAGTTACCAGTCAACAGTGCCGATGCAGGTGTATTAGCCGTCTTACCTCACCGTAAGTCGATTATACCTCGTGAAAAGGAATTACCCAAGGATAAACCTTTGACTCGTTGGGAGAAGTTTGCCAAGGTCAAAGGCATTCAAAACTCTAAGCGTGATCGTATGGTCTTTGATGAAGAGACCGAGACATATAAACCTCGTTGGGGATACCAAGGTGCTAAAGAAGAAGGTACCGTGGCTGAAGATTGGGTTATTCCTGTACCAGATCATGGAGATCCCATGGAAGATCAATATGCTAAAGTACGTGAAGAAAAGAAGGGTCGTACCGAAAAGAATGCTAAACGTCAACGTCGTAATCAAGAAGAAGGTACAGCCGCTACACTTGCTGGTAAAAAAGATATCAAGGAATTCAAGAAACATGAACTTCAAACTGCCATTGCTGCATCTAAACAAGCAACTGCTAGTCTTGGTAAATTTGATGCTAAATTAAAGCATGAGACAAAGATGAAGGGTATTACCCATCAATACTCTGAAACTGTAGGTGATGTGAAGGCAGAAAAGAACAGTTCTTTAGATATTCTCAAGAAGATTGTTGGTAAAAATGATATTGTAAATACTGAAAAGGCTGTTCGTATGCAATCGAAGCGTGAATATGCTGCTAACTTTGACTCAAAGAAGAAGTGGGCTGATAAAAAGAAGTTTGAAAACAAGAAGGGTGGTGATAGAGATAGAAAGGGTGATAAGAAGAAGGGTGGTAAACGTTAAAAAAGAATAATATAGAGAATATCACAATTACAAATAACATAATAAAAAAAAAAAGATGTAAATAAAACAACAAAAAAATATATATGTTTATAGTCTCTTCTCACATATATATATATATACATATCTATTTGTATATATATATATATATATAACTTTATTTGTACTACTATTATTATTATAAAGGGAAGAAGAGGTGGAATGCATGATGATTATGAAATGATATACACAAAAGGAAAAGAAGAAAGAAAGTATACATAAGTGTGTGTGTGTGTGTGTGTGTGAAATTATGAAAAAATGGTTTGTTGAGGCAAGTACCAGGATGAATGATCTAATTGAAATTGAAATTGTTGTTGTTGTGATTGTGGTTGTGATTGTTGTTGTGGTTGTGATTGTTGTTGTTGTTGCTGTGATTGCTGTTGTTGTTGCTGTGATTGTTGTTGTTGTTGTTGTTGTGGCCAGGAAGAAGGCATGATAGTGTTATAATAATCATCAGGTAAATAAGTAAAAGAAGAAGCAGAATGATGATGATTATTTAAAAGTAATAAATCGTCCAACATTGCGTTATTATTATTATTATTATTACAACAGCCTAATTGATCTAGTAATGGAGGATAATAACCTGTTGGTTCCACCCAATAATAATCAGATGTTAAAGTAGTAGGAGATGCTTGAGGTGTAGAACAAATTGAACTGACGACATAGATATCATCTAATAATACGGGTAGTAAGGTATTATAACCTAATCTGGTACGTGTCATATGTAAATCAAACATGTTTAATTGTTCCAGTGATATATAAGGCATATCATAAAGTGTGTTGCATTGATCGGTCCATTCATAAAATTGTTCTGTTGAAATATTTAGTGAAAATCCCAATATGTTCAATACTTTAGATTCTAATGAAATCAATTCTTTAATTGGAATCATTGAAACAAATGACCATTGATTCTATTTAAATGTGGTTAATATAATTTTTTTTTTTTTTCAATTGACAACTTTAGTTTGTTATTATTACCATATAAGGTGGGTTGTCTTCAAGAAATTTGTACGCCAATAATAGTGATACAGTAAACAGAGAATATTCATGTGCAATGTCTGATAAATCGATGATATTATATTCGCTTACACTATTAACTAAGATGTGTTGAAAATACTTTAAGCTGTGATTGTTATTAGTAAAAAAAAAACATGTAATAAATATGTATTTTATAATATTTTTACCTAGTATAAACTACTGGTGCTGGTATATCAATTTGCATTAGGATACGGTTGCAGAATATCGAAAAATTCATTTGTCTTTCCATATCCCAGGCAAGATTACCTCCACATATAGTTTGTATGATAGAAGAAGATAACTCTGATAATTCTACTCCAGTTTTAAGTAATGGTTTATATGTGGTGGCAATCATTTCTAATAATTATATGAGAAAAGAAGTGTAAAGAGAAAGAGAAAAAAAAAAGAAAAAGAAAAAAAAAAGAAAAAAGAAAGAGAAAGAATAAAGAGATTTGACATTATTTTATTCTAGTTATGTGTGTTATGTTTATGTGTGCTTTTGTGTGTGTGTGTGTGTGTGTGTGTGTGTGTGCTTGTGTATGTTTGTGTGCATAAGGAGAATCAAAAAAAAAAAAGGAACAGACCGGCTTCTTGGTGTAATAAAATTATATATTAATCTCCTAATAAGGTCCCGCCCAACCCCAGTAGGTTCCAAAAACCAAAAAAGATATAGTACACCTCAACTCCGCATGATTTTATATTTATTTCGATTGCTAAAGAGTTACACAACACGCGACCTATTCTTTTATAAGGAGATTTACTCTCTTTTCTTAATACCGAATCTAATAAAAAAACCGGATTTATTATATATCTTTTTCTTACTTGAACCCCCCCCCCCTCCCCTTTTATCTACTATTAGAAAAAAACTGTTTCCTTGGAAACATTAATACTCAAACTATCTCGTTCATATATCTCCTTTTCTTCTCCCTTCTCTCTCTTTTACTTTTTTTTTTTTAATCTGCTATACAACACTATAAATGTGGCTGGTGTAAATATGTATAATACCGTAGTTTACTATAGATACAAATAATAAAACAATGAAAGTTCACATCATTAGTACATATGCAACCATACAACCTTAATGTGTATATATTTATAATACACACACACACACACACACACAGAATATGCATGTGCTCTTGTTGTTGCACATTACATTTTAGCCAAAACGGAATAAGAAAAAAAAAAGTAATACATTGGTCATTTTAGACAACTAGTATCTATCTCTAATCTATTTTATTTCATATAAATATATAACTTGTATAAACAACGCCTCGTTTTTTTTTTATTTTATTTTTTTTTATTTTTTAACATTGTTAATAAATCATGAAATATTCAAATTTATCAGTGTCTGTCATTTTCATATTATTCGAGAAAGAAAGAAAAAAAAAAAAGTCTAAAATGACGAATAAAGAAAATGATATATAATTCATAATCTGACCACGTTTTATAATTATAAAACCAGATGATCACTTTATTTTCGCACTATGTATGGAAGTCCGTTACCAAACACTTGACGTCCGTCCCTCCTCTCTCTCTCTCTTTACTTTACACAAAAAGCGGAGTGTACAACAAAACAACCAAAAAGCCTTTAGGTAACCATTGTAATTATATATTACAACGTCAAATTGTCATCATCAAATAAATAAATAAAAATCTTGAAACTTATCATCATTAATTCCTTAAGGGACAGAACACGCTTCTTCTTCTTCTTCTTCTTCTCTATAACACCATATATATATATATATATATCAAACTTCATGTCCCCTTTTTGTTTTATCCCTCTCTCTCTCTCTCGCTCACTATGTACACTTTTTTCTCCTTTTATAGATTTATAAATATTTTGTACCGTTCAATGCGAATTGTAATATATACTTTAAAAAATAAAAATAAAAAAACAGGAACCCTAATAATAATTTATTTATGCGATATAAGATTATGTATTATGTATGATCTGCATACCACAGTCATTGTAACATGAACTCAGCTATCATCTTACATGATTCCTTGCTGTTGCTTATCCTCGCAAATTAACATTTATTATTATATTACTTATTATTGGAAATCTATTTCAATTTTTTTTTTTTTTTTAACTATGTCAGATACGGCTACTCAGTAACTTGTTTTTCTGCCGTGATCCGAAAAAATAAAATTTACCTCTGTGTTTGTAATAATAATAACTTTAAAAAATATTACAAGTCATCACACTCACTTGGCTTTCCGATGATACTAATTCCCATTGTACACACACACACACAACCTTTTTTCTTTTAACGAATATACTTTTTTTTTAACAAAAAAAAAACAAATACTAAAATGATGTAATATCGATCTGATCAAAATCTAATAGAACCTGTTTAAAAAAAATCAATCATCACAAAAAAAAAAAGCCCATGTTTCAGCCGTGTAGTATATATAATATTATACATGATGCACATAATGAATTTTTTTTTTTGCCGGAGTAACCGAACCCTGCCACAGAGTAGAACCCCAAACTCGCATTTCATATAGCAAACAATTACACAAATCAAAAATATATATATATATATAGTTACCGGACCAAAAAAAAAAAAAAGATGCTACAACAAAAACTTTATTATTGCATTAGCATCTTTTTTTTTTTTTAATTTAGACAAAAAACCCTGTTCCTTTTAGCTAAGCCCGTAATAAACTATTATTATTTAACATTCGAGAAAATAGTTTTAAAATCAATTACGCCTGTCTTTGCAAATCTTTGTTTTTTTTTCGCTTTTTTTTTTTTTACGCCAAAAATCGATGTAACCATATAAATATCTCTCGTACAAACACATATTCTTGAAGAAAGAGGTTAAAGAAAAGATTGTATCTCTTTATTAGCAAAATAGAGTTATTTGATTTTTATAAAAAAGTCTTGTTGTTTTCTACTTATTTTAATCTTGAACCGTATAATATTCCAAAAAATGATAATAAAACGTATAAATATCGAAATCAAGATTCTATATATATATTTTCATTGCAATTAGGCCATTTTATTGGTCAAAAGTTATATCTTTTTATGCCCAAATACGTCAAAATATCAATTGTAAAATATATCAGTTTTTTTTTTTATCGGCTTTTTACTCATAAATGCTTGATGACTACGCTTTTATTAAAGTACTCAGTAATAAATATTTAATATATTATTTATATCGTAACGCCCTCTTTTCTATATAAATATATATTTCTTGCTAAACTATTTTCTTATATGGGTATATACCCTCAATCACGTATATATTATTAACTTATATATGACCTCTCTTATATCTGAGAACCAACTCTTTTTTAAATCGATATATTCATTCTTACGTTTTTTTTTTTTTTTTTTTTTTACTTTTAATTCTTAAAAAAAACATTAATGTATATAATGCACATCTTGAAACATGTAATGAGTGTGCTGACGATATCTTTTTCTCTCTCTCTCTCTCTCTCTCTCGGCTGTATTAATTCTGTGATATGATGATATTTTGTTTAGGAATTTTTTAATTTGATTCAAATTTACATGCATATTCTGTATGTTATTAAACTTTTTGTATTAGGGTTATGATATCAGTGCTACACACATACTCTCTTGGGGTGTACAACAAAACTTTGTGTAATTTTTGCAGGAAAACTTGTTCAATGTCCGACCATGATGACCCCATTATTTTGAAAAAAAAATCATACTAAAAACACACTTGATATTCATTATATATTTAGAATGCGTGGAATATATATCACACATTTCATAATCTAATCTTGTGATTGATTTCATGTTGGGTCATTTTGTTTAAATGTAATGGATAATAAAAGAAAAAACTACAGAAGAAAAAAGAAGAATATTTTTTTTTTTTTTATTATTTATTTACAATTGTAAACATTTGATCTTCTTTTTATATAATAATATTTACTATATATCACTTTTTTGTTTTTAAAAAAAAAAAAAAATTGCAATATATGCGCTTTTTTTTCTTACTTTCGGCTTAAAATACCAAAGATGTAAATATGCAACCCTTTCAATTAGATTTAAATCTTTATATATACTTTTATGTGTGTATCCTAATTTTTAAGAGCGTTCTGATCAAAAGGGATTTTTTTTTTTTTTACAATAACCTGCTGTATAAAAAATAAGCTTTTATATATACATATATATATATATATATGTATGAGCAGAAGATACAGTCACTGCCTCTCCTTTTTTTTTTCTACCGTTTACAAAAATGTATTGTACATTATAAAACACACACACCACCTTATATGTATATATATATATATATATATAAGAGGGATAAAAGTTTTATTTTTATTTATGTCAAAAACTTTAAATCAAACTTAATATTTAATTAGTTTTTTCTTATATAGACCAATCAAAAGAATATATATTTCAAAACTTGAAACTACCCAAGACATTCATAAAACGTGTATACAGAGAAATGCTGTTTGTGAGAGAGGTCATTTCTTTTTGATATATGTAAGTAGTTTTCATTGAAGTATGTATACTTTATCATCATGTACTATTTTATGTAATGCAGAATAGAAAATACAGGCTTCTTATTAACTTATGTACAAAAGCGGTTTAGATAACTTAATTACTTGAGATGAAAAAATAAAAAGGTATAAACAGCTGTTAAAATAATATTTCAAAGATTTAAAATATAACCAAAGTAGACAATAAAAAAAGAAAACCGCGAAAAATAAAAGAAAAGGAGAGAGACAGAAAGAGAGAATAGAGAAAGAGAGAGAGAGAGAGAGAGAGAGACCGTAAAAAAAATTATAATTGTCAATATATTGACTAAAGGAAGTTAATTGTCAGTAGTACTATAGTTTTAATAGGAAAAGATCAATTTCGAGGTTAAATTTTTTTTTAAGCTTCATATTAAAATACTAACCAATACCCTAATGTAAATTAGATAAAGCAAAACAAGAAGAAGAACTCTTGCAAGAAGACTAAGAAAACAAACCCACCAATCGTACCTCAAAACATACATGTAAAAAAAAAAAAAAGTCCTCAATTACAGAAACACTGTTTTAGGATATATACGCGTATATGAATGCTGCAAAGGACATGTGAGAAACATACTTTGTCAATTTGGCCCGGAAGTGGAAGAGACGAAAAAACAAATGTGTTCTATGCTTACGACTAAAAAAGTATGTTTATAGCTCTTTGAAATAACAATAGTTAAAAACTAGAAGATATCGATTTTTAATTTCTAAATATGATAAAAACTGCATGATTTTTTACCCTCCCACAAAAAGAAAATATTTGGATTTTAGCATATATTTTTGAACTTTATGAGTAAAAAAAAAAAAAAAAAAAAAAAAAAAAAAAAAAAAAAATTAAATAAATAAAAAAAAGGGGGTGATGTTTAGTAGTTCATATCATAATATATAGAAATAATGAATCTTACACTGCACTCACAACTCAATTTCGGGGTTAACTCGATTGTGAATAGGACGTCAAGAATATGTTTTTCAATTGGAACAGTGATATCATATTGTAAAAGTCATTATTTATATAGATAGTAAACCCAAAAATAGCGTCAAATATATTTATGCAATAATAAGTTTTGGTAAACATAGAAAAAAAAAAAAAAAAGGGTCCAAATAAAATATATTTTAATAGGGTCATTGTACAGTAAATTCTCGTGTTTATATATATATATATATATCAGTATATAGAGAGTCCCAGGAAAAAAAAAGGAGAATCTGTTTATATGTTTATTTGATTTTTATCATACAGTATATATATGTATATATAACTTTATGGTCAGAAGTATATGTGCGTTTTATGAACAGGTGTAATAGATTTTAAATGAGAAACAAGGTAGGAGATAGAGAGAGACACGTATACATTGAAAAAGTATATTCTGATGGTTAAATAAGCACGCGACATATATGTATTTATACATAGTAAAGGTATATATATATATATATATATTCTGATTAAAACCCTCTTGATAGGAGACATACTCACTTACACACACACACACAAACATTGATTACACAGACGTATACAACACACGTCAAATCTATATAAGGGGCTTTTATATAAAAAAAAAAAAATTATTTTATGCCGATACAATAAACCGTTTACTTTAAATTGACATGTGGACTATATAGAAAATTGTATATACTTTTTGATTTTCTAAACAAAGTAAAAAAAAAAAAAAAAAGGGTCCAGTCATCTTCCTCCTTCTTTTTGATGTATGTACATTAAATCGAATATGAACTTTTTTTTTTCTTATTGTCATTAGTTTATTCTATGGTTCAGTTTATTATATATGCTTTCAAGGATCAGTTTAGTTTAACATATAAAAAAAAAAAATCCACCGGGAAATGAACCCCGATTGCCTTTGTCTATCTGTTTGTTCATTATAGATATTCATGCAAAACTTAAAATCAATTGAAATAAATACAAAAATGTCTCTTTCATTTAATTGTTATTTTGATTGGCCATTTGAATTTGTCAGCAAAAGGGTGACTATCAAAAAAAAAAAAAAAAAAAAAAAAAAAAAAAAAAGCCCATTTTTTTTTTTCATATCTTGAGCGCGTAAAGTAAAGCACTTTTTACTCAATACTATCACTTTTTTATTTATAATGTAAGCGGCTTTATAAAGAACTATTAAAACTATAAACAAAACGCCTTATCTTTTATTCTATTAGGGGACGTCATTGTCAATTGGTCATGGGACCTGCTGGAAGTGGCAAGGTAAGCCGAAAAAAAAAAATAAGCGAATAAGTTTCTTTTTTTTTTTTTGACAGCTTCAACTAACATTACCATGATATAGTCTACTTACTGTGCAACAATGATGACACATTGTCAAACTGCTGGACGTAAAGTACACTTGGTTAACTTGGATCCTGCTGCTGAACATTTTGAATATGATCCCACTATTGGTAAAAAAAAACTATTTGATCTCTCTTTTTTTTTTTAGATCTGTTTAAATAACCCTAGATAAAATTTAGATATCAGAGAATTGATTACTTTGGAAGACGTTATGGAAGAATTAGATTATGGACCTAACGGTGGATTAATTTATTGTTTAGAGTAAGAAGATATATATATATTTTTTTTTTTACCTAAAATACTATTTGTGAAAGGATAATTAAAAACGAGATGATTTTATATAGGTTTTTGATGAACAATGTCGATTGGCTTGAAGAAGAAATCGGTAACTTTGATGATGACTATTTGATTATCGATTGTCCTGGTCAGATTGAATTATATACTCATTTCCCCATCATGAGACGTTTATGTGAAACACTTGGTAGATTAAATATGACAGTCTGTGGTGTTTATTGTCTTGAATCACAATTTATTGAGGATAAAAGTAAGTACTTTTCGGGTGTCTTGAGTGCTATGAGTGCTATGGTCAATTTGGAGATCCCTCACGTTAATGTGATGACAAAGATGGATCTTATTGAAGGTGACTATGGAAATAAAGCTATTGAAGAAGAGGACGACGAAGTGGACGACGGTACCGAGTCTGCAGCACAAAAGAAGAGACGTAAGCAAAAGAGAAGAAGACGTTTAATGGAAAAAGCAATGACAGATCGCGAAATGGATAGATATTTAGAACCTGACCCAATGTTGATGACAGAAGAAGCTGGAGACGTCCTTGATGGAGAACAACCCAGTTCAAGGAGCTTAAAGTTCCAAGCTTTAAATCAAGCTATTGTACAATTGGTAAAGTTTTAAACAATCATGTCTAATTGACTGAAAAAAAAAAAAAAAAAAAAAAAAAAAAAAGCATGTTTTTGACATTATATTTTATGAATTAGATTGACGATTATAGTATGGTTCGATTTATACCACTTAATATTACAGATGAAGATTCAGTTGAGTATGTCTTATCTCATGTAGATAACTCTATGCAATATGGTGAAGACTTGGAACCAAAGGTAATATATTATAATATTCTTTTTTAATATACATGCATAATTTACTAAAATGTTAATTTAGGAACCTGATGATGTAAAGGAATACGATGAATAAAATAAAATAAAATAAAAAAGCTCCCTTTTCTTACTAAGAAGAGGGAGATAAAAAAAAAAATAGAGGAGAAAAATAAAGAGGAGGGAAAAAATAGATATTCCCTTTAAATTTAGCCATTTGCTTTTTGTTTCTTTCTCTTTCTCTCTCTCTCTCTCTCTCTCTCTTTTTTCCTTTTTGATACATTTCCTTTTTTTTTTCTTTTCTTTTTCTAACAGCTCATATATATACTTTTGTTTATTTTTTTGTTTATTTGTTACAGTTATATAAGAATATAAGAATATGACAACCATTGTGAATTATACTCAACAAAAGAAAGAAGAAGATGATGATATGTCTTTAGCTGATATCATGTCTTTACGGATATCCTCACCAATAGAAGAAAAGGTATATATATATATATTTTTTTTTTGGACTTTTTAAGTTTCATTTTTGTTTGTGTGCGTTGCGCGCGCGCGTGTGTGTACATGTATTTACTCCTTGATTTAATAATAGAATGATTGGGCAGTACAAAATGAACTATATTATAAGCAAATCCAGTCAAGTTATTATCAGTTACAATACTTGCAACAACAGCAAATGTTAATGATGATGAATAGTAGTCAAAGTAGAAGATCTTCTACCGCATCCTCTACTATATCTTCCACTTCTTCAGCTGCTAGTCATTACAGATATAAAAAACAAAGACAACCACCTTCGCCCATTTCACCCACATCCCCCTCATCGGTTTCATCAAAGCACCATTATTATCCTTTATCACCTTCTAGTTCAAACTCAAGTCATCATCAGGCCTCTATGCCCGAGGCTCCAAAAAGAAGACAATCCTTGGGTAAAAGAATCAAGAAAGTATTTGGTATGACCGTTGAATTACCGATTGATACAGCTTCAATCAAAATCTCTAGTCAAAAGAGTCCAGTTAATTTATCAATGCCTAATTCTCCAAGCTCTAGTATATCTTCTTTACAACCTCGTCATCGTCGTCGTTACAATGATATCAATCAGTTACCTTCTCCTGCTTCTTCTACTGTATCAACAACCTCATTTAATACTACTACTACTACTAATACTACTACTACTACTTCTACAACTACTGCTACTACTACTACTACTACTAATACTACCAAGAAGAAATCAATCTCTTTTAATTCTGTCATAAAATTACACGAAACATTTTCTGCTGCAGATTATGACAGAAGATGTGATACTAGCGCTACCTGTCAAAAATTAACCCCTGTTCTCGCTTTAAACATTAAAGAAGAGCTTAATACTTACAAGTTAAATGAAATGTTTGTTCATCTTGATAGTCGACAAAATACTCACTTTTTCATGTAATAACTTTTTCTTTTTTTTTTTTTTCTTTTTTTCATCTTTTTTTATATTAAAAAACATCAAAAAAAAAAAAAAAAAAAAAAAAAAAAAAAAAAGGCGGGCTTTTTCAGTAAAAGTTTAAAAAGAAAAAAAGTCTTTATTTTTTTTTTTAAACCAATCATTTATCCATATAATACAATTTTTTTTTTCTCTCTCTCTCTTCTTTTGTTTTTTTTTTCTTCTTTACTTGTATCGAAATAATGTTTAAATTTGTAGGTTCCTTTATCGATAAAGCATTAGGTAGAAAACGTCCTTTGGATACTACTGACAATGCCGATGAGAAACGTAACATTGTTGAAAAGAAACCAAAGTTAGACGAAAAGATCGTTCATCGTATCAAAGTGTCAAACTTGCCTGAAAGAGATATTTCATTAGTGAAAAAATACTTTAAGGGACTTGGCTTCAACCGTTTCAACAAGGGCCCTACATGGTCCTATGCTTTGATTACTCTTGACGTAAATATAGATATATATAAATATAGATATATTTTATTTTTATATATATATATATATATATCACTATTAAGAAACTAACAGCACAAACGGGGGGGTTTTTTTTTTTTTTTTTTAGAATGAAACTCAAGCAGCTGATGCAGTAAGAAGAATCAACCAAATGACTTACAAAGGACAAAAGTTATCAGCTGAATATGTACCTCAAACCGAAACTGACGTACGTGAAAACTCTGCTCGTAAATCAAAGAAGAAGGGAAAACATATGATTCCTGAAGAAGACGATCATCGTACACCCGATGAGAAGTTAGCAGATCAAGTTACACCTTTATGGAGACTTCCCTATCAAGAACAATTAGTAAAGAAGAACCGTATGAGCAATAAGCAATTGATGATTCTTAAGCGTAAAATTGCTGATATAAAGGACGTCCGTGATTTCGCTCAAGTCAGTTGGGCTCATGAATCTGGTGCCTTACCTTGTGAGGTATTAGATCCTATCGAATCTCCTGTAAAATATGGATACCGTACCAAATGTGAATTTACAATTGGCTATAACCTTGACCGTGAACCGACTGTAGGCTTCTTGTTAGGTCTTTACCGTGATGGTGTTACCTCTGTTTTAGATCCCAGTGCTTGTGTTAATGTACCCGATATCGCTAAGAAGATTGTCGCTTGTATGAACGATTATGTTAAAAAATCCGATCTTCCTGCTTACGATCGTGCTGACAAGACAGGTGTCTGGAGAACACTCATGACAAAGACTCAAAGTACAGGTGATATATTGATTCTTATTCAAATTCGTGCTGCAGACTTGACTCCTGAGCGTGTACAACAAGAAAAGGAAAAATTGATAAAGTTCTGGAATGAAGAAAGTGGTGTCAATGTCACCACGCTTCTCTTCCAAGTTTGGGATGGTCTCAGTAACGGTTTTACTGATAAGGCTCCTATCGAGACTTTGACAGGTGATGGTTACATTTATGAAGAGTTACTCGGTAACCGTTTCCGTCTCTCCGCCAGTGCCTTTTTCCAAATCAATACACCTGCTACTGAAATCTTGTATGCAAAGTGTGCTGAATGGTGTGCTATTGACCCTACCAAAAAGACAACTTTATTAGATCTCTGTTGTGGTACTGGTACTATTGGTATTACCATGGCTAAGTCGGTTGATAAGGTGATTGGTATTGAAATGGTTCCTGAAGCTATTGTCGATGCCAAGGTGAATGCTGAATTAAATAGTAAGTAATATATCTGGTCAATATATGTTTTACAGATACTAATTTTATATGTATATATATTATTTATAGACGTTAATAATGTTACATACTATGCCGCCAAGGTCGAGGACAAAATTAATGTTGTGACAGATGCTGTCAACGAAGAAGTAATTGCTGTCTTGGATCCCCCTAGAAATGGTGTTCACGCCTCTGTTATTAGAGCTATCAGAGAAGCTGAACATATCTCTCGTGTGATTTATATCTCTTGTGATAGTAAACAAGCTATTGACAACTTTGCCGCTTTATGTCGACCTACTTCCAACAAATATAAAGGTATGCCTTTCAAGCCTGCTCGTGCTGTTACCGTCGATCTCTTCCCCCATACTGATCATTGTGAACTTATGGTTGAGTTTGTTCGCGTGAAAGAAGAGGAAGAGGAGGAAGAGGAGGAGCGGGAAGTTAAAGAAGAAGTAGAGATTACTAAGGTGAAGGAAGAATCTGCATGATTTTAAATATATGGCATTGTAAAAAAAGAAAAAAAAAAACTAATAATAAAAACTTATAAATATTCATGTACTTGGCCAACGCTTATATTCTCCTTGATAAACCCCTAGCGCTACACTGTTACATTAGCGTACAAATAATCTTTGTAAAAAATACTAAATGTAGTAACATATTTCATGGTATACACCAGAAAAAAATATAAAAGCTGCATAATAATACATTCTTCAAACCAGGCTTTCTAGTGTATTCTATTCAATCTATTACTCTAATTTACCAGTTTTTTTTTTTTTTTTTTTTTTTTTTTTCTCCTTTCTGTATTTTTTCCATTGTTTCAATTCTATATCTATTATTGTCTGGATCCTTCTTACCCTTTCACATGTTTTCTTATTCTCCTCTATTATTTCCCCTTTCCTTGAAGACGACAAAAGTTGCGTTGAGAGTATCCTCAATGGAGTTTCTGTATTTAACTGTATTATTTATTCGTTTCCCCCTTCTTTGGATCCTTATATCTAAAAAAAAAAAAAAAAAAAAAAAGATGTGTTCTCTAATGCTATAAAAAGCTTTCATGCTGTATTGGATGATTTTATGCTATTGGCTTCTTTATTAAAAAATTGCGGATAAATCTATATAAAACAAATTTCATGCATATACACTGGTTTTTCTAAAGTAGAACAATGATACAATTCTTCAAAAATAAAAAGACATGTTGAAGATAGTTTCAAATACACAGAGAGTGAGAAAAAACTGACAAAGATGAATCTGGAATTCTTAGTTACACCTATTGAAAACGTATTCAATGCATATGCTTAAGGTACATAAATTCTTTTGGATCCAATGCTATACAAAAAGGAAAAAGCCAAGATCTGTTCGAATGTTACAAACCATCCTGGACTTTGAAAAATGTATTGATGTATTTTAAAAGAAAACCTTGTGATAGTCCAAATCGGTTAATTTTCTGCCAATGATCCAAACTCTTTTCTTTAAAAAGAGGTAGGCTTTGAAAAAATCCGAAAAAATTTTATCTAGTAACATATTTTTAACAGTTAAACTTGAATAAAGTATCTAAAACATTGATTTAAATATAAAACTATCTCAAAAATATAAATCTGATGAACAATTTGATAAAGAGGCAAAAAAAAAGCAAAAAAAAGAGGTCTCACCGAGAATCGAACTCGGATCACCGGATTCAAAGACCGATATGATAACCATTACACTATGAAACCATGTTACGGTAATTTTTTTAATATTTAATATATAAATCTTAATATTTTTCTTTTTTTTCTCACGTGATTATCACGTGCTTTGTTTAACGAAGATTGTAAAAAGCTTTTTTTTAATGGGTAATGCAGAATATGGAAAAAAATAAGCTAACCAAAAACTGATAAACTTTTAAATTGTCGATATGTACTTCATTCTACTAATGCTAAATACTTTAAATGTCGCCATAAATCCTTTTCTGATGTGATAAAAGAGCCGAATAACTGGATTCGATATTATTTATAATAATGATAATTTTCTACATTTCTTTTGTAGTGTACTTCAGTATATTAATTACTACTTTATTTTGCTCTTGAAAAAGCATAATAATAAGTATATTATAGCTGTATTGATTTTAATTTTTATTTTTTGATGAAGTTTCCGACATCTGCGTACTACATAGTTATTGATTTATTAGAAGACAATATATCCTTTTTACATGTTATCTAAATCCTTTTTTTTTTTTGCATTTTTATTTTAATATGAGAATAATTAGACGAGAGGAGAAGTAATTTGATTACATAATGGGTTGTATAATAAAAAGTTTCTATTCGTGCCAAGTACAGGAGAAATTGATTTCTTCTAGACAGTTCCTAATAAATGAATGATGAATACTTCAATTGTCATTATAATGGTTAAACTGATAAGTTATAATCATAGTTAAAGGGAAAATTAAGCATCACAACCTGGAATTCTTAATACGGGAAACTCCATCATCCACCCAGTTTTTTTTATATATATATATATAAAAGCAACAATTTTCAATACTCCCATTGTATTATAGTAGCAAATCCCCTACGCTTTGCTACATGTTTACTCACCTCAATTAGTTTTTGATAACGAAAGAGGAATATGATAAGTAGCTTGACCCTCAAAAGGTATTTTCTCCCTGACTTTGAAATCAAGTAGAGGAAAAAAGTATTTTTGAGTCACACACGCTTAATTTTACGAAATACCTTCAAAATACCCTCTCAGAATATTCCATTTTGTGAAAAAATACAAAAAACTAGGCATAATCTTTATCTTTTTCTTTACTTAATATGCCACCTATAAGAAGAGTTGACGAAGCGTTTCTTACCCGATTACTTGACAGAGATGAAAATATAAAAGAGGAAATATTAAATAACAACGTTGATTCCGAGTCTCTATCGACTGTCTTGACTAAACTAACAGCAACTTCCAACGCGTTACAACTTGAGTTATTTGAACAAGTACATACACACTTTGACGAATTCTCAGCGTCCTATAATACCAGTCAAGAACTTTATGGAAGTATTCTTAAGCTTGTTCAACAAGTAGATAGCAGTGAAGAACAAGTGAATGAAACACAGACAGTGGTGGGTTCGACTATTGAATCTTACCAACAAGCTTTGTTAGCATCGGAAAAGAACCAGATCAAGATTGACACGCTAGAAAGACTGGAAGAAATGTTGGAGATACTGGATAATATACACCTGGAATTAAAGGAATCGTTATACTTGGAAGCAGTGAGACATATTTTAAAGTTACAAGCGATAGTAGCAGGATGGCAAGGCGATACTAGAGTAATCACTATGGTTAAGGAAAGAATAAGTAATGTCAAACAAGCGTTGATTCTTCAGCTGCAAGATGATCTTCGAACTGCTATTCAATATAATATGGGCTCTATGCGTATCCTGACCAAGTTCAAATCGAACCAACACTCTAGCAAGTCAACACATATTCAACATGTCTTTCAATCTTTACATGAGTTGGGATTGTTGCCAGAAGAGATGATGGGTATTCAACGACTCATATTTAAGCATATTTTAAACCCTTATTTCGAGAACGGGAAAAGTCATTTACAAATCGATCATGTTACGGTGGATGAATTGAGCACTGGTGGTGTATTACAAGTGATCAAATATACCCAAGACGACGACGATGATGATCAAGTTAAAAAGATGGACCCAATACTCATGTTACAGCAATTGAATGATATACTTGGATTCTTTTTTAAATTCATGTTTGACAACACCAAGGACGAACAATTGAACTTGGTATTTGGAAATATCTTGTTACCAGAACTTGAGAGTACAATTATTGCAAAGGGCATCGCACCTGCTGTTCCATCAACTAAATACAACCTATCTGATTTCAATGTAATTGCACAAGCTGTTACATCGTTTGAAACGCAATGTATGGAAATTTATGGATATCAAGTCAAGTCTGCAGAGCCAAGTGTATTGAGTTTATATGTACAAAATATCGATAAACATTATGCCAAGAAAAGACGTGAAAGAATTTTACAGGATGGTAGAAAGGTGATGGTACGTAGATTATACGATGCAGAAATGACAGAGGTAGAAGAAGATGGGCATATATATCGTTATAAAATCACACAAACACCACAAATTCTTTCTGTACTATTATCAGATACACTGGATGAAGCATTTCAACTATTAAAATCACACCCTATCTCCGCATCAACACTAATTGAAGGGATTCAAGATTTATTAGATATGTACAGAGCGATTATGCCTAGTTATCATCGACGTCAGTTTTTATCAGGTCCTGCCAATTCACTTGTATTTAGAAACGATTGTTTATGGCTTGCTAAGCAGGTCACGTCAGTGATTGCCGTGAAACCTGAATCAAAACCGTTTAATACACTTGCCACAGGATTAAATGAGGCATCCAATCGATTAGAGGAACTTGGAAAGGCATGGTATGAAATTGCAATGATGCAACGAGTTGAAATGATTCAATCTTTATTAGATCGATTAGATGGATTTACTGGTATGGCCGAAAACGTAAAATTCCAACAAGAATGTGACGAAATTATTCACAAGGTGATTCAGCTCGTACAATCCTTTGCTAATGAAACACGACCTGTTGTGGACGAAACGTTATTTTTGGACATGTTGGGTAGAATGGTGGGTAGTATTTTAGGACGATTGATTCGAGATATTGAAGAATTAGCTGATATTGGAGCAGACGAATCTCATGTGATTGCAGTTACTTTAAATAGTCTTGCTCAGCTTGTAAGCGCGTTTGATTTACCGGGTAAAGATGCTACTGAAAACTTTGTGTCCGAATTAGTTTCAAATTGGGAAAAGTTTTGGCTGCTCAAAGATATTCTTGAGATGAATATGCGTGATATTATGGACGCGTATCGTCGTGGAGATCTTCATATGTTCGAAAAATCTGAATTAATTGGTTTAATTTGTGCTTTGTTTGCCACTACCGAATTAAGGGAATCGAATATACAAGAAATTAAAACGGGTCGATTAGCTCAGCAACAAACCGAAAGATCTATACTTTCTTCTCCTACTGTGGTTCATCAAACTATACCCACTTCTTTGGCAAACAATACCAACTCTTCAAGTCCTGCCCCTTCTCTAACAACGAGTGCTTTAGAGTATACACCAGATGACGATATGGAAGTAACAGAAGGTGGCTGGGGTGATGATGATGATGATTTATTTGCTGATGACATTATTAACAAACCAAACGCGTCTAGTTCATTAAAACCTTCACCATTATTGGAGCTTGAAATGACGGATATGGAAGATACTGATGGAGGCTGGGGTGATGCAGATCAAGACATATTTGATAACAATGAAGTCCATATACCTGAAACATCTAACCAAAATAAGAAATCTATTAACACAAAAGACGCCAACAATCAAGCCTCAACTACCACTTCTCATTCTGGATCACTTTCCAGCGCTTTGGACTTTCAAGCAATTGAAAACGAAGTAGATGATGAATTAAATGATGGAGAAGGTTGGGGATGGGATGATGACGATGACGATTTATTTAAGGAAGAAACTAAATGAATAAAAGGACGTAACATTTTTTTTTTTTTTTTTTTTTTTTGTGACATGTAGTAAATTATATTGACATATCTCTAAAATAACGACTATGAAAACATTAAAAATCAGCTTATTCTTAAGAAAAAACTTTACGTTTTTAAATATGTTATCCTATCATAATTGGATTTTACACATGTAATAATATATATGTATTCCTACAATTATTTGGTTCCTTCCAAAAAATGCCACTGGTATGTCAAACCCTTAGGTTTAGTCACGAAGGTCTTTGGCTTTGTTTGTTGTACGAAATAGAACTAATTAACAATATCCTTTTGATTTTCTTGATTTATTTTAAAAAGACACAATTGGTGTATGTACATAGAACCCTAAAATTAGATAATCTCTAAAATGAACCCTTTGAAGGAAATAACCTTTTTTTTTTCTGATTATATAAATCTATTTTTATGATTTAAATTAGAAGCTATCAGGGTCCAGGTCTCTCTCTCTCTTTTTTTTTTTTTTTTTTTTGTCGATCGCTTAGGATTTGTTTATGCTCAAATCTCCTTCGCCATGTCTCCGCGGATACTTACGTTATTTCTTTCAAAAACTGTTGTACAATAGTTTTATTAGGTGACTGCCCTAGAAAGTGTCTGTGTACCATGAACACACGTTCGTCAATTGTCAGCAAATATTGTACGTCAACTTTATTTGATCCTGACTATAGACCTTTTTTTTAAAAAGAATACTTTGATACAATGGGATCCAAGTATATATAATAAATCATTATATGTTTCGATATCAAGCTATTATAGCTATATTCTTATTTTTGCAGTTTTAAATAATTTATCAAGAAATTGTTTATTAAATGTTTTAATTGGTTCTGTTTATTTTATTTGTTTTTTAAACGTAAATGTGTAATTGACTTGAGAAAATGTTTAAACAGCAGAAAATGATGAAAAATAATGAGGTAGTACTAAAGTACTATTGCTCTCATAGAAATCCTGGTAAAAACTTCTATTGGTTTCTAGTTCTGGATTCGGTCATCATCAACTTGCCAAGCCGTGTAAGGGAGGGCACGTTATTCTTTAATTTAAAACTATAACATTCGCCAAGTTTCTAATATACACAACTTGAGAAACTTGGCTCTTTTTCTACCCAGATCAAGTTAAATTGACCCTGTATTGAATTGAATAAATATTTATTACATTGAATATTATATGATTCAGATAAAGAAATCACTGCAAAATCGTGTATTTTTTTTTTTTTTTTGCGAAAAAGAATATATTTATTTACTGTTAATGAATTTTTTTTTATCAAAAAAAAAATGGCTTGTTTCAAATTATAATAAGCGAGAAGAGGAATGATTTGCATAAAGAAAGATATATATATAAAAAGAGAGAGAGAGGTAAAGAAGAAAGAAAGTATACATTTTGCCAAGAAAATAAAGTTTGGCACAACACGAAAAAGAATAAAAAAACTATGTATATAATAAAAGGGGGAGGAGGGGAAAAGGAATTTATCTAGTATGAATCTTTTCATGGCGCTTCATGTCATATTTTCTTGCAAAGGGACGACTGCAATGACTACATTTAAAAGCCTTGGGTCTATTTGGGTTATGAGTGAGCATATGTTCAATCAAATTATGTCTACGTTTTGATCTATAATAGGAAACTAAAATGAGTATATATGGAAATTAAAAAAAAAGAATGACTTCTTGTATTACCTATGATTACAAACTGGACAGATGTGTTTCTTTTCAGTTACTGGCACAGAACTATTAGTAGTAGTAGTAGTAGTATTAGTACTAATTACTGTATTATTGGCATTGGGTTGCTCTACAGGAGCAAAGAGGTCCATCATAGCAAAGTAAGAATCCGTTGATTGAGGATAGACGTCCAATGGTTGAGGGTAAACTTCAGATAATTGAGGAGAAGGTGTTGAATAAGGAGTCAAGCTTGGTGGCGGTAGAGCAGCGGGAGAAGTATAACATAAATCTGAGGCAGTAACAATAGAGAAATTATCGTCCTGCAATACATTGTTGTTAAACATTGGTAAATCAAATTCATTGGATTGAACTGATGTATTCATAGGGTAACTCATAGTTTGACTGGTTGGATAAGGTTGAGGGTAATACCAATAGGTAGGTTGATAATAGTATTGTTGTTCTTGTAATGGTAATGAGCTAGTATAATTGCAGCAAGACATATTTATTATATTAAAGGATAGAAAAGATAAGAAAAAAGGGTCAGAAATGGGCTCAAATGTATGAATATTTATACATTTGATATGAGGGGAAAAAAAGCGCCCACAATAATTTTTGAGTGTTACCTTTTTTTCTTGGTAAATAATACATAATAAATGCATAGTATAAAATACAACACCAAAACGAGGCTTTGACAGTTGCGCAAGGTATTACTAATTTACCGTTTTTGAACTTTCTATTTTTATTTATTACAGCTACTCTAAGGTGACTGTTTTAAATCATTTATAGATCCATGGAAATCTAAAAATACTCAGGGATTTGTTGTTGTTAAGCCAGGTTTTTTTTTGTTTATATTACATGAAATGTTTAAATTTCTATTTGAACATATAACTCTTTCTAGTAAGAAAATGACGCTAAACTTTTATCGGTTTATTACAACTACTATTTCTACGACAACAAGTTTTAGACCAATAGCATTGCACCTTTAAATGAAAAATAAGTTTTGATATTGGTTATACGAAATATACTTAAGAGTTCCTTGGGTATTGTTTGTAGAATTTAAATAGGTAAAAATTAAACATCGCCCACCTGGATTTCATAATACAAGAAACTCCATCACCCCCCAGTTTTTTTCTTTAAAAAAAAAAAAGGTTCTTTTGAAATTACCATTGAATTACGGCAACACAGCCCCTACGATACGTTACGTGTTTATTGACTTTAATTAGTTTTTTTGATAAAGAGGTACTATCGCCACAGTTTTCTTCTGTAGCGAAAAAAATCCAGCCAATCAAATCATCTTAAAAAGGAAAATAGCATATTTTTTTGGGAAAGTCAGCCAGTCACGACCTTTGTAATTTTCAAAAATCAGAAATGTGGATTATCTTTGCATTACAAACATTGTATACCATAGAATTTTAATGGTGTCTAATGTAGAATTTTATGCTTGTTCTAAAACCTTTGTAATGCAAAGGTATATCCACATTTCTGATTTTTGCATAAAATTTTTTGCCGTTTAGCATCTGAAACATAAAATTACTATCACGTGTATATCACGTGATAAATAAAAAATTTTAATTTTACTAATATAAGTTTTATTTAAAATCAATATAACATGTGAGGGGCTATGGCCCAATGGATAAGGCGTCTGACTACGAATCAGGAGATTCCAGGTTCGACCCCTGGTAGCCTCACATCATATTTTTTTTTATGAAAATCTAATGTATCTGATATTTTTTGGATATCAAATCTCTATAGATTGTAAAAGAACCAACATTTGAGGAGAAAAACATAAAATAAATGCTCCAACTTTTTAATACAATAAAATTTAATTCGATCTTTTTACTGATCGGTTCTTTACTTTTACTTTGTATCTAAACTCCCTTGAATACTAAAAGACCTATCCGTTGTATGTTTATTTAAAACTACTCTTTTCTTTATTTTATCCACGGTGTTCTACTTATTAACAATGACTGGTGCTCACATAACTCCAGCTATTTATTTATATCAGCCCTCTTTTTCCTTAGGCATAACCAAAAAACTTTTAGCACTACTTTCGTACTTATTAAGATGTCAAAGATGGCTTTGTCACAGAGAGGCTCTATATTATAAGACAGAAGAAACCAGAAGTTGCGTGACATAAAATTTTTAGGCAAAATATAATTCTAAGACGATTAAGAAAAAAAGCTTGCTCTACAACACGATTTATTATCTTTATTTACATGAAGCCATAGTAAACTCATTTAGCATCCTAGTATGTTTATGTCATGACATTGTAAGGGCCCCACTAGGTCAAGTTACTGTCTGAAATTGTTACATTGATAATATACTATTATTTTCTCGTTTCTAACGATAACCTAAATAGCCAGAAAAAAGCGATAGAATGTGGGAGAAAAGGTCAGTACAAGAATAAATTGAGAAGGCCAACGTTTAAATTTAAGTACATATAAACCGAAGCTTAAATGTTCAGGAATAAGTTTGGAAGGCTTTTAGGAGCTGATTTATACATCATTCGCTCAAAAGTTTTTCGCAAGATACTTTATAACGTAGAAGTATTTTTTTTTTTTTTTTTTTTTTTTTTTTTTGACAATTTACTATTAACATATGTAATAAACGATTAAAATGGTGCGCGGATGTATCCTTACCCAGAAAAATATGTATACAGTCTCAAGCTATTTTTATTATAAATCTATTCTATAATCACAACAATACTTTTACTTCTGGTCCTTTTTTGACGCTTTCTTCTCGTGATACTACTACAGCTACTAGTACTATCTCCACATCTACTACCCCTACTATAGATTTTAGCTCTGACAGTGATCTCGAGAATTGTGCTATAGAAACACACGAGAGCTATTGAAAGAAGCGTAAGAATAAAAATAACAAGAAAATATTGTGACATCAATCAATTTATATTTTATATATAGCATGAATCTTCCCCCCTCCCCTTCCCACTCCTTAGCCGCTACCAACATCTCATACAATCCTTCAACGACACTACTGCTGCTAATTTCTCCAGGTGACTCTGCTGTTAAAAAAATACTTTATTAAAATCACGTACACCTTTTTTTTTAATTTTATTTTTTTTACAATTTGACCAACTACCTACATTGTATGTATGCATGAGACGGATTCAAAATATTTATATGTCTATAACGCACATCAGAAAAAAACAAAGCTGGTGTTCATGTTTTAACACGAAAGTGATGATACTCTTACTGTAATTTTTATTTTATTTTAAGTTTAATTTTTCCAACTTTTGTTTCTTGTAATTCCAATACTTTTCTCTAATTGTATCTTTCTTTTCTGCTAATTCAGTACACATTTCGATAGCAGTAGGATTAATGGGTGTGTTTTGTGATTTAGCATTTTGTTCATAAATATCGACATAAGTTGATAAAAGGTAAGGAGAATCAACATTAGATTCGGTTAATTGTTGTAAAAATGGCTCAATAGATTGTAAAGGCTTATTGATCTTTTCGTGTAGTCTATTTTTTTTTTTTAAAAAAAGAAATTAGCAAATTGTTTCTTTTAATAATATGATATGATCAAGGTACAAGACTTACGCTTTAAGATATGACCAACTGCTTTGATTGTTAGGAGCCAAGATGATCTGCTTTTGAGTGAATCTAAGTTTTTTTTTTTTAAAAAAAAAAGTATAATGAATATGAAAAATTAAAGCAAGCAAGTAATATGAATGTATTTACTTAATTTCAGATTCAAGCAACTCGTCAGTAGGAGGATTTGGATTGTTAAACAAGATGTAGTAGCGATAATTCCAAGCAGAATTATTTCTTACATCAAATAATATTAAATCATTTGTAAAAGTTAATTCTGCATCCCAAAAATTAAACCGCTTTACAACCCATTGTCTATATGACCATCCATGATAATTCTTTGGATCCTCTTCTAATACGGCATTGATGAACGGGATTTCTCTATCACCTTTATTTAAACGATCTACAATTACTTGACGATGATGCCTAAATATCACGTCAATACTGTATTCCACTCAATCTATGTATTTTACTTTCTTACCAAACTTGGTAATTCTTTGCTTGGTCTCCTATAATTTCATCAATATAGTTTAACTCTTGTTCGAGGTCTGAATTCAAAGCAAATAAAACTTTTTGACGATAATTCCAAACTGAGTAGTGAGCAGGGTTCATATCAATAATATCTTCGATTAAGCTTAAAACACGTGGTGACTTTTCGTTTGCTTTAGTCACAGCTCTGAAATAGTCCATGGCATCGGAATCTGTTTACATGTAAAAAAAAAAGGGGAAAGGTTTAACTAATATGTTACAGACTTCGGTATTCCTTACTTTACATTCTTTAGAGTAAGCGATAGGAACAAGAGGGTTAGGTCCGTCATCTTGAGGCATAGGAGTTACATCCTTCCACTCCGGGTTATCAAAGTAGAGTGTCGTAGTCATCTTTAACAAAATAATACAAGAAAAATGCTTATTAAACTGGGATCGAATAAGAAAAGAGTTCGCGAAGAATCCGGAGGTGACGTACACAGACCCTCTATAAAAAAGTTTTTTTTTTTATTGTTATTATTTTTCTTTTTTTTTCTTTTAAACTTATTTAC
This sequence comes from Pilaira anomala, assembly GCA_025716855.1. Classification (NCBI taxonomy): domain Eukaryota; kingdom Fungi; phylum Mucoromycota; class Mucoromycetes; order Mucorales; family Mucoraceae; genus Pilaira; species Pilaira anomala. The sequence goes on from JAIXMQ010000063.1 coordinate 56,313, forward strand.
AATGATGATTCTCCATCCTTGTTCAGAGCAGATAGATTCGTATTTGCAAAGCTGAAAAGTGTTGAGTGGCCCGATACGAAAGTATCAATTAAAGGCTGAGTAAATAAGTTTTTGTTTTCGTTTTATTAAATAAAAAAGTTTTAATCTTTAATCGCTATCGCTATCACTACCATAATCAGCTAAATTGCCTAAACTGTTTGTTGTGTTTGTTGTGCTTGTTGTATTTGATGACTTAACAGTGACAGGAACATTTTTTGCAAGAGTCTTCAAGTTGCTTAAAACATTTTGAGGAATAATACCACCAACTTTCTCTGCTTCCTTTTGTTGCTGTTCGATATATTGTTGTTGTTCAAGATATTGTTGATAGTAATAATTATCATAATCTTCTTGTGTATAAGTTTTTTCTGCAGGCTGTTCTGTTGTTTTTTCTTGCTTTTGTTCGATTGCTTTTTGTTTTTTATTAGGGTTTCCCATTTTATCAAAGCCATCCTCGTCAATATCACGCTTAACTGAAGTAAACTCTGCTGGTAACGACGATTCAGCTTCTTGGTCATCCTTATTGCCTACATTCTCTGCTAAAAATTGTGATACTCTTTGCTCTTCTAATTGATCATCTTGAGCATCTAAACGATTAGCAATCGCGTTAGGATCTGCCGTTGCCCAACGCACGTTAATAATCTCGTTATTTTCCAAGTTTTGATTCATCATGGCTTCTCTTGCAAATTCGGCATTAGCTCTCGTTTTATAAGTAACAAAGGCGACACCACGATTTTTTAAAATTCTAACTAAAAGAAAAATATAAAAGTTGATACAGTTAGAACAACACGATGAATACACATTTATTATTTCCCTCATACCTCTTTCTAAAGGACCAAATTGACCAAATTGACGTCGAATTACATTTTCTGTATCTGATGAAATAGCAATACGTCCAACATATAAAGTTCTGTTTTCACGAATGAAACCACCCACACCACCCATATCTTGACGAAATTCTGTAAACTTATCACGTCCAAAACAATCAATGGTAGTTTCTAATTTGTCTTCGGTTGTTGGTACTCTATGCCACATATTACATTTAGGTCCTTGCGAACACATGCCTTTAGCGAAAAATAAACAAAAATAAGCATTCTTATTTCTAGAACCATTGGTAAGTCCTGCGTCTCTAGCAATATCTACTTTAAACTTAGGTCGGACACTATAGAGATTTGTTAGTACATACTATATATCGAGAGAACGAATGAAGCATTTGGTTACCTTTGTTTGTTGAAATCTCTCTCGAGTCCAGAATAACGATGATGCCAAATATTGTAGGTTCCACCTTCAGGTCGTTTATCTTTTAAATATTCATCAAGTTCTGCTTGAGTTACCTAATATTCGATGAGTTAGTAAAACGGGTTATTACGAAGCAATTAAATACTTTACTTGTACGCGTGCGGGTCTAGTCTCCATCTCTAATTTACAAAAATAATAGAATGGTAAAACGTAAAAAGAAAACAAAAAGGAAAAATTAGTAGCTCCCCTCAAATAAGAGGAAAAAAGTGTGACGGTTTGACAGGCAAATATTTTCTTTTGTTTAAAACCATGATTAGTGTAAGATGTTGTTATTTAACATGGGGATATTTGTAGAAAAAATACTAAAAATAATAGAGTAGAAGATTACAAGCACGCTCAGTGGCGAGGAAAAGAATACTCAAGAAAAGGAAAGAGCTTATGAAGACTGTTTACCTTGTAAAATTACAGGTGCTTTAGCTTTTACTTCTTTAGGTGGATATGCTTTACGTGAAGCAACTATTGTTAACAAGCTACCTGGTAGATCCAAGACAGCTGTTGGTTTAGGTGTTGCCGGAGTAGGTAAAGTTATATAATTTAATATGTAAAACTGTTTCCCTTTACTAAAAAAAAATAAGAAAATGCATTATTCCTGCAGCATTTATTTCCGCTGGTTTATACAGACTTACGATGTAACACAATTAATTTTATTATGATTAAATTAAACAAGTGCATTCTACTTCTTTTTGCTTGCACTTCTCTTCTTTCTTGTTTTGGGAGCTTCGTGTTCTTCAATCACATCATCTTCTATGGTACGGTCTAACTTTGCCTCAAAGTTGCTGTCATCAGATTCGGATGAAATTGTTGTTTCTGTAACTTCAATTACTTTACTTTTACTTCTACCTCTTGAAGAACTTCCCCTTCTTCCTCCTCCTCGTGTTGCAGATGTACTTCTACCTCTGATTGAGCTTCTTCTAAACCGAACTGGCCTCTCATTTTCTTCATCATCGTTATCTTCTTCTGCGCTAAATGTTCCAATCTTTTGAAAGGTCTTGATAATATCAGAGCAAGATAAGACAGCACAGAGTTCATTACGAGTTAAGGCGACAACTAAGGTAGAGACAATTAATGCTGGAACAATATACATTAATGCAGATTGAGCCTTCTTAGTGAAATGAACCATATAAATGGAAGCACCTGCACTAATAGCATAAGCAATCATGGAAGTAATAAAGTAAGGCTTGGGGAAATCGATTGATGAGAAGCTTGCACTCTTCTTTGATTTTTTCCATGAGTTGAGTCTATCAAATCGGAGGCAATAAGCAATAAAGATGCCTACACAGTATACGTTTTAAAAAAAAAAACTACACCCGAGGAAAAAAAAAATAATTACCTGGCACAATTATATCTCCTAATCCAAACATAGTAAAGTATTGATCAGATTTTACGAGTTTGCTGAATAAATAAGTATTGATATTACGAGGCCAGACGACACTGGTAGGTGAGCGAGAAAGCGCGTTTGAAACGTTTTGCATGATATCAGTACCAAATAACCAAAATGCGTCATAAGCCAACATCCCTAAAAGTAAAAGAAATCCGGTAAAGAAGGAATCAACTGTCAAAAAGCTGATGGCGTTGATGGCAATACTGATGGCAAACAAGTTCCCAATTAACCAGTGTTTGGTTGCAGCGTAGATAACTGCCATACCAGCTGATATAGTTAAAACAAATGCATGAATGACAGTGACGTTCAAATAGCATAATTCTACATGAATTTAAATTAAATGAATACAAATAAACTTTTTTTATTTGTTTCAGCGAATGAATTTTTTTCTCTTACTTTTATTCCGTTTACTGAAGGTGAACTTATACTTTGCAAACTTGCTAAGACAAGCCTCGGGTGTGATGCTTCTGATAACCAAGACAGCAGTATTTGAGAATACAGCACAAGAAAATATTGCAGCAATAATTTGAATCGCTTGATTAACACAATGGGGGTTGATTTCTTTCAATGCTAAATGCAAACTATATAAAGCTCCAGAAGCTACGACGGGAATGTACAGAATATCCTTCAAGCTGAGTACTTGAGCTTTTTCTTCTCCTTCATCATCTGAGTCATCAAAGGGACTTGGATGTACACTTACGGATCTTCGCCTGAGCCTTGAGGTGGCAGGACGTTTAAGAGCAGTTAAAGAAGCGAATGATCCAGTATAGATAGGAATTACAGCAAGACCTAATAACGCTATAGTAGCTAGTTGTAGCCCTACTTGATCGTCAATAAACTCAAAGAGTTGTTCAATAGACATGGTAAAGTTTAATGAAAAAGAAGTAAAAATTAAAAATTTCGGTTTTTGTTAGTTTTATACAAGTTTCGGAGGATGTCAAATATATTCCTCCATTTAATTTTTTTTTCACCAATAACAAATCAGAGCGTACGTGCATGATTTACATGTCAAAATACCCATACTTTTGTTTCAAATACTTGGAACTATCAAGCTTAAACAGTAAAGAAATACGGCTTAGTTTTCTTTTGAATATAGTATATATATATATAAATGTATATACAATAGACATATTAACCTCTTAAAAAAACGAGGAACTTTTACTTCAATTAATCAACGCGGATAGTTTCCTCCGCTCGTAATGGTGTAATGGAATACGTAATCATAATACATACAATATATCTGACAACAACCTGACGTACTCAAAACATATGATTTTTTTTTTTTTTTTTTTTTTTTTTTTTTTTTTTTTTTTTGCATTTGCATTTGCATTTGCTTACTCCTTTCTATCTTTATTGTATCTAAAAAAAAGATGGAAGATATGGGTAAAAACGATAATATTTATAAACCGAACAATAAAAAAGAGAAAGTTATATAACACAATAAACAAAAGACTTTAGCTTTGACTCCTCCTTACCAAGTAAAAACAAGGTACATATTTAAATCAGACATACTGTTTCTAAATAAATATAAACCAAGTTTTATATATAGGAGGAAATCAAGAAAACAATCCGCTCTATCACCATTAAGCAGGCTAAGACGGCAGAAATAAGGGATGATACTACACATACTATTGACCACGAAGAGGTATACAACGTAAGTAGTTCTTCTATTGTTTATTTGCAAAATTGTTTTGTTTAATAAAATTAAAGGTTACATTGATTGGAGTTGTACGTAGTATTACGAAAAGTGATATGTTTACAAGTTATACAATTGAAGATGGGACTGGAGCGATTGATGTACGAAAATTCCAAGGTACCGACAAAGAAACTGAAACCGTTATTACGTAAGTGTAGTATTTGATATAGCATGAATGTATCTTAATGTGAATACATTCTAAATACATGTGTCTTTAGCCCTAAAGAATATGTGGAAGTCCACGGCCGTTTGCGTTCGTTTAATAATAGGAATACATTTATTGTGGCCAATCGAGTATCAGTAATGAGAGACTATAATCAAATAATTTATCATTTTCTGGATACTATTTATATTCATCTTTCCACTGGCAAAATCGGACATGTGGCAAGTGTCATAAATGTTTTTTTTTGAAAACAAGATAAGCTAAGACCATTTTTTTTCCTTTTTAGACTCGTACAATGGATCAACTTTATGTAGATAAAGGTGATAATGAAATAGCTAAAGTAAAAAAGGCAATTCTTGAATGTAGTAACACGGAATCGGGAGCTTATATCCATGCAGTGGTAGTACAATTGAAGGAACGTATGGTCGAGTCTCGTATTATGAAGATTATGAATGACTTGGTAGACCGGGGAGAAGTTTATTACACCAAAGATAGTCTTCATTTAAAATTAGTTTAGCCGAAAACAATAATAATAATAATAAAGAGTCATGTGAATGATATTTGCTATATAAATCAAACAATTGTTTTGAAAGGTCTAGATTATTTAAATATCTCTCTCTTTTTTTTGTTTCTTTTTAAAATGTATCGCCACCGAACGATGGTTTCAACACCACCTATGAATTGTTTCTTTTGTGGTTCAAGTAAGAGCTTCTTTTTTTTTTAGAAAAAAAATAGACGCAGATTTTATGTAAAAGAAAATCTTATTCAACTTATATATTATTAGGCTTTCATTCATCTAGTGATTGTGTAAGGAAGAAATTTTTTTTTAAAAAAAAAGAGAGGATTTTAACTTGTACTCTGTTTCTGTTATTCTTTTTATTTAGCCACTGTATGTATGATGTACTTTGTATAAAATGTTTCCAATTGGATCTCCTTATACGTAACACCACCTACACCAAAGACTTGCTTAATTTATAAAAATGTATTGCAAAAAATAAAGTACCTTTTTTTCATTTAAGTTCGAATCGGTCTTTTGTTTTCCTTCTTGTCTAAACAGAAAAATATGCATTTCTTTCATTTGTCTCGGCCTTCTTCTGGTTTAGACATCTCTTCTTATATTTTGTTACCACAACGATAAAATGAATAAAATAGCATATGGTTCATGGACAGATTTAATATATCACAAATAAGTAAAATTCTCTACTACCAAGCACGAGGTACGGCTTTTTACTCGAATAACAAAAGTTAGGTTGTGTTTTTTTTTGCTACTAGCATTAAAAAATTATTGCATTCGGAAAAAGTAAACAGAAACGGATTATATTGTAGAACCACCGTCAAATTTTCGATGCGTGCTTCTGAAAGACCAAGAAAGGTTGATTCAAAACGGAGTCGCAAAGATTATGGTTTCATAAATAATCTGATTCCAGTGTTTAAAGTAGTTTCAAATTCACACCGAAATATCTCATTTAAACAGGTATAGGCAAATTTTCACAGTAGAGGAATATACATAAAAGTAACTTGTTGATCAACTGCTAGCGTGAGTATAAATAAGTTAGATTCAAATGATCTTCGAGTTCGGATATTAATGCAACAGAGGTAATAAAAGAGTATAAACCCACCCACCCCAATTCAAGTTGGGAAATACATACAATCTTAATTATTGTTTGTTGTATTGACATGTGTTCTTTTACAAGTAGAATTTAACGGGAAATGCTTCTTTTTTCTCGCTACTCAAAGCATAGCCAAGGACAATTGTCTGGAGTTTCATGTGTTAGCATATCAAGAATGTGAGAGAAAACGTGGCTTTACAAACCTCTTTTTTTCGGAGAAGCCTATTTTGATCTTTGGACAGTTTATATCCAGCAATAAGTTAGAGCCCTTTTTTAAGCCACGATGTGATTTGTTGTGTGTACGCCTATAATTATTTATAATTAGAATCGGTATGCCCAATTCTAGTAAGATATTTTTTGTTTCTTTTAAATGAAAGAAATCAAGAGAAGCATAACTGGTGATTATGTAACTAACACATAATTCACAAGACAAGCTTTTTTTTAAAGACATGTGTCTGAGAGAATCTCGTATTTGATGAAAAACAATAAACTAGTGATACACGTATCTTTGATTGTTTTATGTAATCATTCCATTGTCAACAACATGAGCTATTTGTTACAAGAATGTATCGGCCAGCCTACCTATGAAGAAAGATGTTAACTACTATTCATTACCTAAATATTTTTTTTTTTCAGGGCGAATTTCACTTAATTGAAAGCCTGAGGTTTAAAAAAGTAAATAGTAATAGATAAATTGTTATGTCTATATTTTTTTTTCTTCGTTCTCTTCGTTTACCATGAGTTTGTTTGTTAGAAGACACTTGACACAATTAACTAGACATACAGTAATAAAAAGTGTTTCATTTTGTGCATTCTCTTCTTAGAAAATAAGACTAACTTTGTTTTATTCATATATGAAACGACCAAACAGAATAGATGTTTTTATTCTACAACTAGCTTATTACACGAGAAACGAAGAGAAAGTTTATTAGGAGGAGGAAAAGAGAAACAAGATGCACAACATGCAAAAGGCAAATTGACAGCCAGAGAAAGACTCGGTTTATTACTTGACAAGAACTCATTTAGAGAATATGACGCCTTTGTTGAACATTCGTGTACTGATTTCAATATGGCATCGAACAAAATATTAGGGGATGGCGTTATCACGGGTCATGGAACAATTCACGGGCGTAGAGTGTTTGTATATAGTCAAGATTTTACAGTTTTAGGTGGTAGTTTATCTCGTACGAATGCCAATAAGATTTTAAAAGTGATGGATCAAGCATTATTAGTAGGAGCGCCTATTATTGGATTAGAGGATTCAGGTGGTGCAAGAATTCAAGAGGGAGTAGATTCATTAGCAGGATATGCAGATATCTTTCAAAAGAACGTGATTGCTTCTGGAGTTGTACCTCAAATCTCATTAATCATGGGGCCTTGTGCAGGTGGAGCAGTTTATTCACCTGCATTAACTGATTTCACATTTATGGTTCAGGATACCTCGTACATGTTTGTCACAGGTCCAGATGTGGTGAAGGCAGTAACAAACGAAGAAGTGACCCAAGAGGAATTAGGTGGGGCTAGAACTCATACAAGAAAGAGTGGTGTAGCACATAACTCATTTGCTAATGATATTGAAGCGTTACAAGGTATTCGTGATTTTTTCCCTTATTTACCTTTATCCAATCGAGCCCCATTACCTCATCAAAAATGTGAGGATCCAGTTCAACGTCAAGATGATGCTTTAGATACTATTATTCCTTCTAGCTCAAATATTGCTTATGATATGAAGGAAGTCATTGGTCGCATTGTAGATACACATTCATTTTATGAAATTTCACCCAAGTTCGCAAAGAACATATTAATTGGGTTTGCAAGATTAGATGGTAAATCTGTTGGTGTTGTAGCAAACCAACCTCTGGCGTCATCTGGTGCGTTAGATATGGATGCATCTGTCAAGGCCGCTCGATTTATTAGATTTTGTGATGCATTTAATATACCACTTGTCACGTTGGTCGATGTCCCTGGGTTTATGCCAGGTACAACACAGGAACATGCAGGTATTATTCGACATGGTGCTAAATTATTGTATGCTTATTGTGAAGCTACTGTACCTAAGTTAACAGTCATTACTCGTAAAGCTTATGGTGGTGCTTATATTGTAATGAGCTCAAAACATTTGCGAGGAGATTACAAGTAAAATTAAGAGTTCATATTAAAAAGAATATACTAATTTTTTTTATATAGCGTTGCTTGGCCTTCTGCTGAAATTGCAGTGATGGGAGCTGCAGGTGCCGTTGAAATTATATTTAGAAATCACCCTGATAAAGCAACAATGAGAAAGGAATACAAAGAAAAGTTTGCTACACCACTATTTGCAGCAAAACGAGGTTATTTAGATGATATTATTGAGCCAAAGTAAATAGTTTTTTTTTTTTTTTTTTTGTCATGTCAATTATTTAACTTTGTTTTTTTTTAGAGAAACGCGTGGTCGATTGATTGAACAATTAGATTTATTACAAGCAAAATCTTTACAGAATCCATGGAAAAAACATGGTTGTATTCCACTTTAACAATCAACTGAGAGCATAATTTTATCCCTTATTCCTTTATTCCTAACTATTTTACTTACATTTATTGAAAAAAAGAATAAAAATTTTGCATGAAACTAAAAACAACAACACCTGTTTGTGAGGCTTGTGAAAAAAATAAGATACTAATAACAATCAAGTGAGTGGTCAATGAGGATCCAGTATAACAATCACTTTAATCAGATAATGTAAAATAAGGATTAAAAATGGGATGCGAAAAAATATCATGCGCGTTTCTTTTCTCTTTAAATAAGCAAAAAATATAATCAGCAAAAAAACAAACCACGTAAAAAAAAGGTTTTAAAGTATGGTAAGGTTACATATTTTGGAATTCTATAAAATATTTTGGTACCAGCAAGATATTCAAGCAGGACTAATAAACGATTTGCGCCTTTATATCCATCAAATTGAATCTTTGATATGAATGTATCTTTTCATTGATGTATTGGATAATATTATCGACTTTTCAATCTTCTGATCTGCTTGGTATTTTTCAAATTCTTTTTTGAAGAAAGATGATGTTTTTTATAGTATTCAGAAAGGTTTATCGATGCTCATATACAAATACATAGATTATCAAATGATTCCAAAATTGAGTTCAAATAAGTGGTAAAAAAAAAAAAGGGATCTGCATAGTTCTTTCTTGATCCGTATTTGATGTTTATGGTATCTGCATTTATTCAAACAAATGTCAGTTCATCTATGAACTTTATACTTACGCAAAATATTTTAGATCTTGATATAAACAGATTGAGATACATATTATCAGCATTTTGAGGTAAAAGTTTTGTTAGTCATTTTCATTTGATCAAAGTCTTTATAATTTATTAAAAAAAAGATCGTTGGAAAAAGAAGAAGATGAAAAAATGAAGTGTGTATACATATATATGGCAAAAATGAGAAATGAGGTTGGTTTTTTTTTGTTTGTTTGTTTTTTAGATGAGTAAATCATTTGGATTATGTTCAACAAAGATTTCAGTACCATTCGAAGGTACACCATCATAAAGAACATAAAGAACACCAGCACCAGGTGGATAAATAGCAGCATGGGGAGGTGCAGAAACCTTTAAAGTCTGTAAGTCATCAGAAACTTGATGATTCAAGAACACATAACGTTGAGACATGTGCATAGAGTGTGTACTAAATCCAGTACGAAGTAAACCTACACGAATTTTACTTGATGCATCTAAATCTTTTCCTGCTAAACCACCTAAATTCAAAAGGATTTCAAAGGACTCATCGTAAGTAACAATACGTGGTACATGAGAAATCAAAGGTCTTGTAGCTGTCTTGAAAAGATAAGGAGGAGAGAAATATTCTACACGGAACTCAGTTGGGTATTCTGCATTGATATCAGGAGGGTCCACATTATTTGAGCCTGCAATCCAAATACGACCATCAGGTAATGTCAAGGCAACTGAATGGTACATACGTGCAATATCTGTATTTGCCAAGTTTTGTGTCCAACGTTGTTTGGCTGGTGCAGTCGGTGTATAGATAAGTGGATCAAATGTAGCATCATGGTTACGACCGTTATAACCTGCCCATCCACGTTGACATCCATTGACCCAAAGTAAATTACCGTCTGCCATAATTAGACCATCCGGCATCAAACGTTTATGGACAAAGGTCTCCATTTCCCAATGAGGATCTTGATCACCTAAATTAATACGACCACATGTATCATCCGCAGAAGCATTATTTTTCATACGTTCGGAACCACCACAAATCAAGATCTCTACATTATAATCATTTTTAGGATCCAAAGGCAACATAATAGCACCGCCTGTCAAAGGATACGATCTTGGGTTTCCAGGAATATCAGGTAATTTCTTTACAATCTTTTGATTCTTGTAATCATAAATAATTGACTTCTTATTAGCAAAAATGAACAAGTTACCATCAGGTAACACAAATACAAATGGATATAAATTATAGGGCATTGTGTCCTTCAAGAACTGGAAAAACACTTCTCCTTCAGGTCTTGGAGGCCAAAATTCATAAGAAGGTACATTGACTTCGGCTCGATTGACTGCTGTACCTTTTGTAGATCCACCAAGAATAAAGAGATCTCCTTCAGGTAATTGTTCAACGGTTGGGTACCAACGATTTTGTGTCATTCTACCTGTCTTGTATTCATCCCAGTAACAACTATTGTCAGTACATGGTGTAAAGTGTCTAATCGATTGCCATCCAGGCTCGGCTTTCCAATTACGGCCTCGTTTCTCTCCACCGCCTGTACTGATAAAACTACCATTAGCTAAAAATCCGCCTGCTGAACAAAACGTGTTGGTCTCGAGTGGTAAAGGTCGATACGTATTTGTATCTAAATCATACTGAACTGAAAATGCACTTTGCCCAGAATCAAATTGTGCTTCATTCCACTCAGCTATATAAAAAAAAAAAAAGAAAAGTAGTAAAAGATGAGTATATGTTTGCATATATGTATATATTTTTTACATTTATTTTGGTGGTACCTTTATCAATAATTAAAATCGTCTTTTCACTAAAAAAAAAATTATATATATATAAAAATTAATTTTTATTTCAGGCACATAGTTTTTTTTTGTAGTATTTTACTTTAAAAGAACAGCATGCATAGCGGCTACACCAGTTCTACCTATAGCCTCCATTTTACCTGATGTTGCAAATGGCGAAACTACAGTTTGACTATTAGGCCAGTGAAAAGGTGAATTTTCGCCTTGGGCTGTAACTGACCTAACCAAGTAACTCACTGCTGTTACTATTGAAATAAAAGAAATAGTCTTCATATATGTATTTTGTAAGAGAAGAAAAAGACAAATAACAAAAAAGAACAGGAAGAAAATCAGATTATTTATAGAAACTTTCTTTTCTGGGCTGAAGCGAAAAAAATAAAAAAATTATATGAGGTGATTTTTGAAGTCGGACTTCTGCCAAAATGGAAAAGAACACTGTACACCCTGTATTCACACACAAACTTTCATTCAATTGAAATTAATAAAGAGCAAATCAATTAGTGAAAGGTAATATATTGAAATAATATAATAAAGTATTGAATGCAGTAAAGCGTCAAAAAAAAAGTAACCGAGATACCTATGTAAGGACAGAAAAAAATGATAAATGTATGTGTATGATTCATAATACGGCCATTCTCCTCCGATATGTAGAATCCAATTTATATTAGTACTTTTACATATCTTTTTTTTCTTTACTCTTAATACATATATACATCGTGTATTAGTTATAATGAATAACTTTAGTTTGATATGACTCTCTCTTTTTCTCTTTTATATATCTCGTTTTGAAGGCGTATATTTTTTATAAATACGCACTAGCCACTATTTATCATAATTTCCAGGCCACAAAAATTCGGAGCCTGTACTTTTTTTGCATAAATGACCCTCCTTTTAGTCTTTGTTACACACTATCTATTCATCGACGGTGCCTTTAATATGCTACGATTTTTGTACATTGCACAATATATATGGATTGATGCTATTTTACTGTTTCCCCCTCCCTCAATCTCTAAATTCTGGTTTGACTGGGTGGTTTATTTACATACCCTTATTCGTGATTTACAGAAATATTTTTTTTTGTGTGGACTCACACCTCAAAAAAAAAAAAGATAATTAATACAATTATTAACAGACATAATGTAATAAGATCTCATCTGTATTCGATAATTTAATTGTGACTCAAAAGATACAAGTATTACAATATGCTTTTGAAAAGTAATTTATTTAATGCATTGTTTTGGTTTCAGAGTCCTAGCTCCAGAAAACATAATTAGCAGACGTACAAGTTATCCTAAATTTTTAGCTATCACAACTAAAATAGGTTATGCCTTTTGTCTTGGTGATCTTTAAGTTTTTTTTTTTTTTTTCGCTATTAAAAAAAGAACTTGGCTATAGCATCTTATTTTACTTCATCAAAAAACTAATTAAGGTCATTAAACGTAACGTAGGGGCTTTGTTACCCTAATTCAATGGTAGTTTCAAAAGGCATTGTTTTTTTTAGAAAAAAAAAAAACTGGATGATTTGGGAAAAAATGGGTGGGTGACAGAACTTCCTGTGTTAAGAAATCCAAGTGGGTGATGTATAATTTCTCTTAATAACAATTTAAAGATTAGATCAGCCCAAGAAATGAGCTCTCATTTACACTTCTTGCTTTTTTGAATAGATTTTCGATGGCGAAGTTCTGCAATTACTCTTTTAGATTCTTCATAACTTCCTACTAGTCTCCTTAACGAATGTGCCTCTAATTTAATTCCCATTTCATATACTTGCAATGCTTCATTGTACCTGATAAAATTAAATATAAAAGGGATATCTAATGAATATTTCACAAGAAATCAAAATACATCATATATATATCTTTATTACCGCTCTAAATTTTCCAAAAGTAAAGCATATTCTTCATATAACAGAGCCAATTTGATCCCAATACCATGTTGAAAAAGAAACTCAAAGATTTTCCTCTGGTTCTTCAAACCATGTAGCATATTCCATCCATAATTTCAAATTTCCTGGGTTCTGTTTATATATTTACTTTTGCTTTATATCGATTAGTTACGTCTTGTAATAGTGGTATATAAGATAATCTACTGGTCCTTCCGGAAGCATTTCAGCTGTTCAAGCAATTTGTTTTATAAGCACATCCAAGACATCTATCTGTTCTTCAAATTTCACTTTTCCTTCTGTAATAGCTCGTTCCCGGTTGATTGTATCCCTCATAAGTAAACTAACTTGACAACACAAACTATATTCTTCTATTTTCATGCTTGTAACCTATTTATATAATTGTTATCAGGAAAAAGAAAAAAGAAATCAAGTAAAAGAGAAGAAAGAACTAAATTGTTTTGCAGCCTTTTTTTATTTAAAATGTATATGATATATGTCGTTAATGGTAAGATACATCCAGTATTTAGTATTTCTATTACAAAGAAGCAATTCGTTATTTATTAATTTATTTAAATCAGTTTCATTATCCGTTCTTAACAGGAGAGAGAGGTTGGGAGGGGGGGGGGACTTCACGAGATTAATGAGACATGTGGCTATGGCCGGAAAGCTTTTAACATGAATAAGTAACTTACCAAATAGATTCCAGAGTGAAATAACTATCAAATTATCTGTCTCTGCCAAACATGCTTGTTACCAGTCGAATGTCTTTAAAGAATATGGTTGGGATCTTGTATACAAAAAGATCATTAGTAGAAAAGTTTTTTTTTTTTTTTTTTTTTTTTTTTTTGTTTCTCCTCATCAAATCCAACGAAGCAGCACTTTTGTGTACGTGATCAAAAAGATGATTATAAAATCTTTCTTGAGCTCGACAGCATACATAAGTTTTTTTTTTAAAAAACAACACCCAGTTATATGTATTGTAGAGATCGATTACGCAGGGTTCACTACAAATATGACAGATTTGAAAAAGAACTCTTAAGGTAATAAAGAATACTCAATTCTAAAATAGTAATATAAACTGTTGTCTTTATAAAAAATATACTGGCACCTACTTAAACTAGTAGGCTTATTTTTTTATTGGTATATTAAATATTAAAATGTACAGATGTGATATAAAAGAAATAAGTGGTTATAATGAATGTTTATGCAGTATGGTAAAACCTACAGAAAGCAAGAGAAAAAAAAAATTAGAAAACAATTAAATAAATAAATATATATATACTTTACTTTTTGTTGATTAAGTAAATCAAAAGGTTTACATTCACCGTCGCCATGCCATCCAAAACCTTCATTGTCTGTACACCCTCATACTGAGTCTGCAACAACTCTTCATACTGAACATCCACTCTTAAATCCTGTGTATTCATTAACGGAAAGTACCCTTCAAACGTAATAATACCTGCACGATCCATGGATAAAATCAACGTAATACGAGCATACAACTTCTTTGAGACTCCCGACAACTCTAAAATAATACCTCGATCATACAACGTCTTTGCAGAATACTTGAAAGACCCAAACTGCGGTACAAGTCCATGACTCTTCAAGTTCTTCATATGAAAGTATTGTTTTGTAAATGGGAAAACAAACTTTTGTTTCTTACCACGACGTTCAGCCATATTATTCATACATCCATCCAAATACTCTTTATAACTCGTGCCTTGTCCGATCAAGAACTGTCTCTTTTCATCTAAATGTAATAGGATGTTTTGTAATTTTTTGATCTCGGCATTACGTAACTTGCGACGCTCTCCTTTCTTGGTAATATCCACTGCAATCATATTAATCACACTTTGATACCCTGGGCTCTCTGGAATCACATGATGTTGTAACAAGTAAGCATGAAGCTTATTAGCAAATGACTTTAACTTTTCAAAGCTCAAACTTTTTTTTTTAAAAAAATAAAAAATTAGTTAATCAAAGATATGAATTTTGGGACACATTGATTGAAATTTACCTCTTAACATCCATAGCTGCATTTTGGTACCCAAATTTAAAATTCCGTTCACGTATAGCCATCTCAATTTCCTTTTCAGTTCCTTCAGATGGAAACTGTTGTTCTCTCACAACTTCCCAAACCTTTTCATCTTGTTCTGTTACAGGTGCATTAAAGATAGCCTCTAAAGAAGGACCAGATTGTACTTGAATGACCAAAATCACTAAACGTTTTGTATCTAATAGGAGTTTCTTGATATCTCCACCTGATTCATTGGGTATACCATCACTTCGATCACTGAGCTCTAAACGAAGTACATGTAAAGGAACACTCATGTTGATATCTGTAGGTGCATCCCCGAGTTCCCCCAAGATCGTATGTAAGATACCGTTATTTTGGCGTTCGATAGAATCCAGGTTTTCTTCCAAGAGTTGATGGATATGGTAGAGTTCGGTTGGGTGGACGTAGATGGTTGGTTTTTGTGTGTTTGTGTAATCTGATAATTGGTCCATACCGAAATGTTGTTCAGGCTCTTCAACGTCTGTCACTTAAAAAAGAAAAAAAAAAGAAAATAAAAGTATATAAATATAAAAAAATTCAAAACACTTCAATGTTAAGAAAAGCACTTACAGTCCATAAACCATTGAGTGAACCTTTGGTTGGCAGATTTGATATAACTATTCAATGTACATAATTCTGCGTTACGAGGATCAAAGTCTTTACCAATTGAAATTTGTTGCAACATTTTAGAAATCTAAATATATGAAAGAGTTGAATATATATAAACTACTTTTTTTTTTTTTAAAAAAAAACATACCTCTGCTAAATTCTTTCTTTGAAGAGGAGAAATTTCATGATTAAAAGACACATACTGTTCAGGTGCACTATAAAAAAAAAAAAAAAAAAAAACTCATGTTAAAACATACAAACACCATATCGCATCTATAAAAAATTACGTAATAGCCGGGCTCAAGTAACGATAATAAACAAAATTTCCTAGGATCTTAATAATCTCTTCCGGACCTTCTTCAGGGAAATTATCCTCCATGACCACCAAAAGCTCTCTAGCAACCGCACGCATACCATACGGCATCGAATCCACCGTCTTAATAATCGCACTCAAGAATTCCTCCGTTAAATTCCTCAATGTTTCTAAATGACTTGACAAAGCCTGTAGGACTTCAGGCACCTGCAACGCCTCTGACTGATGCACATGAAACGGTTTCGTGGAAGGATGTCCCGTCAAAGATTCCTCCTGACTCACAATCTTTTGATAGATCACCATCGGATTTGTTTCTAAATCCAAATCTCTATTCTCCGTCACTTTCTTTACAAGCTCTTCAAACAGAGATCGAAAGAATTCTCTTTCTTTTGCTCCTCGATTCACTTGAACGACTAATTTCATAAAGGTGTAATTGCCACGCATGAACTCTTGGGGACTCTTGACCCGTTTCATTTCTTGCACAATACATGATTTACATAGGTTGATCAAGAGACATTCTTCACGTGCGTTTGTACCGTACCCGAATAAAGCCAAGACAGTCGCATCCATCTTGCGTTGTCCCTTTTTCTCTCCATACACTTGTGCACCAGCCGTCGACATCAATCTAGCAAGGTAAATAGGTTCTGTCTGTAACAAGAACACAAGCTGTTGATATAACTCTAATTTATCTCGATTTGTTTTATCTACACCACGCAAATCGTATGGACTGTTAGACGCACCGGAAGATACCAATTGATTAAACCTTTGTTGTTGTTGTTTCTTTCGATTCGGGTTAATAAAGAACGCATTACTTAACTTGACCACTTCATCCAACGTCACCGCATTTTTTAACAATAACGCAATCTGAATATCAATTGCGCTCACTTGATGATCCAACTGATTATTCTCTCGAATGGATTCAATCACCTTTTGTCGCAAGTCTTCCAGTATCAAATCTTCATTAAAATCTACATCACTATTACTCAACATATGAAGTACACTTTTAACAACCCCAATGGATGGGTTCTTATCTGACTTGAGCTTTTGGTAAGCCAGTTCTTGGTATTTTGCACTGGCTTTCCCTTCCATTCTTAAGTGTCCTTGAGATCCTCCTTCAATCAAGTGTAACTGATGCATACCATCTAATTTATTCATGGCGAGTAATTTACGTATCATGGCTTGTAAGGCTACGATCCAGTCCTCTGGTGAACTAAAGTACGCTAACTTCTTTTCTCCAAACTGTAAATAATGTGTGCTCTTTTGAATTCGACCTTGTTTGGCTTGTAATGTAGAGGCCACAGATTGGTATCGCTTTTCTTCTCGGATCTTTTGAAGGTTGTTGCGGGCCATAAAGGTACGGATACATCCTTGTGCGGATACAAGCACTTTTTGGTTGATGGGTTCTGTGAAATGGTGTTCTAAAGTGGATGTACGTACACTGTCTTTTTCATCATCATTATCATCATCATCATTCTCTTCTTCTTCTTCTCCGTTTCTGTGGTTTCTGTTATATTTGCTGTATTTATTATATTCACTATTTTTATTGTTCCTATTGTTTTTGCTGTTCATGCTATTGAGGCTGTCATCATCATCTGAGTACAAGTCTTCTAGATCTGACCCATTTACTCCGTGATTATAGTACTCTATTTCTGAATCAGATCCACTATTAGATGAACTACCATCGGCTTCTATTTAAAAAAAAAAAAAGTTAGAAGTTATATTTCTATTTTGAAAAATGGCATTTTTTTTTGGTGTTACCTAAAAACTGTAATCGTTTCATAGTATTAGTGATACCAACTACTGTATCTTGATGATCACTTGCAGAAGTTCTTGATTCCGTATCTGAGTCATATAAATCAGCTACAATCAAATCAGGCGTATTTCTTCTGATATGTCTCATCTTTGGCATTAATAAATTATCATCATCCTCATCCCCATCATCTTCATTTAATAAAGGTTCTTCAATCGGTCTAAACATAAACATCTTTTTCTTTCCTCCACCTCCACCAGCACCAGCACCTGTACCATCCAATTCCTTTTGCAAAGAATTTCCTAAATTATCAAAATTTGGCATGACAGCCCCGGATTTCTCTAGATTTCGTTGTGTAGCAACCAAGATTTCCTCCGAGAAATTAAATTTACCATGTAAATTCTTTATCTGAGGCGCGACTTGATTTGAATGTAATAAATGAGATAATGCATGAATACAATAAATGACTTTGGGCATATTCTTTCCATCAAACAAATCTACAAATTCAAACCAAAAGATGGAAGGTAACCCAACTTGTTCAATCACAGATAGAAATGCATTGATATTGTTTGACCTTAAAAACTTGAATTTGGCATCACCAGAGATAATACTGGTGATCGAAGAAGGTTGAATACGACGTGCTAGTTTTGCAAGTACTACTCCGTCATGTAATGTTTGTTCTAGTTGAACAATAGATGCTTCTCGATTATCATTATCATCAATCTTTTCATTTAAAAAACTTTCAATCCATCTAATGTGTTACATTTTACTATATTTAGTGAATTGTTATTAAATTTCTACATTTATTTATTTTTTTAAAACTCACTCGATGGCTTCTCCAATATGACACAGGTATTCATGAACTTGTAAACGGTTTCGCATTTTATCTGCCCATCGATTATCGTTCTTGGCTTGTACTCGAAGTAAATGAAGACGATCTAGTGTGGTTGTATTAAGTGAATGGTTTTTATTATATACTAGTAAATATATGCTTACTTGTGCCTAAAATCAAAAAAAGTTATTTTTAGTGAATAAAACTTTAAAAACAATATCCTTTTTTTTTGTCTTACCTGCCACAGCCTTTAAATCTTTTTCTGATAAAGACACATCTTGCGGTAAAGAAATTGTTGGTTGCATAATATAAATTAAAAAAGTAAAAAAAAAAAAAAGTAAAAAAAGTAAAGAAGAGAAAAGTAAATAAGTAAAAAAAAAAAAGAAAACAGAAAGTTTTTATTTGATTATTATTTTACACACGTAATATCCATATATAGAAAAAAACAAAAAAACAATGGGATAAAAAAGTTAATTTGTTTGTTTTTTTTTGTTTGTTTATAAATTCGGCCTCCTCCTCCTCCTCCAATGCGAGAATGATTCCATGGCTCGTTTTGCATGAAATTGAACATCTTTATCTTTATCATTCTCAATTAATTCCTCTAATACAGGTTGAATCTTGCTTTTGTAAATCATGGATGTCTTTACATGTAATAATTCAATTGATTGTATTGCATTAAATCGAATATTAGGTACAGGATCATATGTCAATTGAAGGAGAACAGGTACAATAGATTCTACGACATCATTCACTGACAATACCTCTGCAATTGCCTAAGAAAGAAAAGAAAAAATAATAGATATTAAAAAAAAAAAAAGTATCACGTATAAAATATCATTTTTTACACTGAACCCAAATAATGCAGTCAATCGTTTCTTATAACTATCTAGGTCCACAGCCAATTCATTTAATCCAGGTATCACATGCTTCTTTATCCAATCTGATTCAAAGATAACAGCCAGATGTTTGAAATTCATAGCGGCTGCTTTACGTATTGAAAAGACTGGATCATGAAGCCATAAAATATATTGTTTAAACAACTGTTCATGAAAGAACAGTTCTCCATATTCTTTTGCCAAGAAAGGTATATATTCAATCATCCTATTTCGAATATACCAATCTTTATCCTTGGATAGTTCATTAAATGCAGGCAACATGTTTTCAGACACGAACTGTTTACCGATCACTGTAGATAAAATTATAAACATCTGTATATATAAGTATATATTTTTTTTTACAACAAAAGCAGAGATGTATTTAAACTACCTTTATGAAGTATTTCTAATTGAGACATCATATTTAATTTTACTCGTACATCATCATCCCTAAATAATTTAGAAAATAAAGGTAAAAGATGCATCGTTGTCCTACAAATAAATGGAAATGCATATATAAAAATTAACGTTTTCTTGCAGATCCTCTTTATATATACTTTACTGCTCATTTCCTAATAGAGTAGCCATTCCAATCATTTCATTTGAAATCATTTCTCTTATTTCTTTATCTTTATCCATCACAAACAACGCTACAGCAGGTATTATGGCGGTTGTCATCGTTTCAGGATACTCCAACAACACAAACTGAGACGAGAACGCAACCAACTGTGTTACCATCGTAACCTTTACTTTTTTTTCTGATGATGCTATCAAGTGTTGAAAGGGTATGATTAAGGATAGTGGGTGTTGGATAGATTCAGATAATGTATTGAATTTTATGGCCAAGTTTTGTTTCACTTGCCATGAAGTGTCTTGTGATAACCTTTCAATGATTGGAATCAGGTATTGTTTTCTTTGTTCTAATTTCATCCTATCGGATAAACAAATCAAGCTGTTTATACTGTTTGTTCGGACGCATTCTTCTTTATCTCTTGATAGTTTCTCAAACCATTTGTATCCTGATTTCATTTCTTTTGGTTTTAACTTGATGAAAAAGTCCTGTATATATATGTTGTTTTAATTCAAATGTTTCAAAAAAAAAAAAACGTTTCATTCTCTTACAGGTAAAATCTGGAATGCTGTATTACGGACCATGAGATCAGAATCATTGACTAAATCCGTAAACAAGCTAAATACATAGAATGTAAGTGTGAGGGGTTTACTCATAATATGTCGCTTTTCTTATGTATACGTTACATTCTTAAATCGTTTTGCTGTATTTCATCAGACAATGAATAAATGAAAGGAATGATACCGATAGCAGAACATCTACCTGTACCTAATTTTGAACGACTTAATCTCTTTAATAAAGGAAAAACATAATCAATGAATTGTCCTTTAGGTAACAATTGAATGATTTGAATTATAGATTCCACAACCTATAATACAAAAAAAAAGAAAAAAAAAAAAGGAAGTAATATAAATATCTAATTTCTAAAATCTATTCATCTTCTTCACACAGAAGAAACCTACGTAACTTTATCCCTAATAGTAACATATTTTACTACAGAAGCAATGGATTCTAAAGGAGCTAACAAGACATGAACATAACTAGATCCGCCCACTTTATTTATCAATCGAGCTAATTGATCTACCAAGAGTATCAAGACATTTTCATCCTCACATTTGTAGTCTAAATATATACCATTTAATAAAAGCAGCAATTTTTTTTTTTTTTTAAATTGCTTTCAATTTATTTTGTTTTACCTGTAAGGTAAGGAATAAGTTTGGTTCTGGTTCTTTCAACACCCAATGCGGTTGCAATGAGGTCAAGTTTATTCAAAGCATCTACTTTATATTCAATTTGGTCACTTTTTAATTTATTTATCAACTCAAAAGCTATATTTTCTAAACGAGGTATTAATATATCTTCTTCCATATATTCAATTGAAGACATTTTTATATATTACTACGGAAAGAAAAAGGGGAAAAATAAAAAACAACAACTTCGTCACCTCCCTTTTTTTTTTTCATGCATTCATGCGCTTTCTTTTTTATTTCTTGCTCCGCAGCAGCAGTAGAGTGTGCAAAAAGTGGGGACAGAGGGGGGGGGGGAGTGAGAGTCCCAAAAGGAAAATTATAGAAATCTGCCTGGATACTAATCATAGACAGTTGCAATTTGACAAAGAAATCCTTGAATTCATGTGCTTTTCTTGTATCTATGCATGTAGAGCAAAGTTAGCCTTTTGTTTTATATACATATAGTGTCTTTTTTTTTATATTACATTTACGGGTTTCTGTTCTTTCCTCCGCTTATATATATATATATATACTCTCACCACATTATGTAGGTAGTATACATGCTGACAAAAATATTGGTAATCCCATTTAATTTATGATTTATGATAAGCATCTCTTCTTATTGGAGGAAACAAATATCTTACAAATCACCCCCATTTCTTTTAAATGCCAGGCATTTTAATAAAAATGTTGGGTATTCACGGGTTATTTTGGGTATTTTTAACCCATATTTCCCGATAAACCCTAATTTTTTCACAGCAGCAGTTCATTTTTGTGATACACTTTCTTTGAAAAAAAAAAAAAAAAAAAAGGAAAGGGTGGGATTGAACAATAGATTGATTAGATAAACAATTAAACAATTTTGCTAAGTGACGATTTTTTTTTTTTTTTTTTTGGCGTGACATTTCGGAAAATTCTTTAAGAAACGAGTGGTCCTTAAGTAAAAAAAAAAAATTAGCGGAATATTAAGCCAAAACTTTGAATTACAATTATTTTAATTTCTACCAAGAATCTATCATTTTCTAAAATAGTTCCTGAACCACACTATTGGAAAACTTGTTCTA
The DNA here is from genome assembly GCA_025716855.1 of Pilaira anomala. NCBI lineage: Eukaryota > Fungi > Mucoromycota > Mucoromycetes > Mucorales > Mucoraceae > Pilaira > Pilaira anomala. The sequence continues at coordinate 78,711 of JAIXMQ010000063.1, forward strand.
TTTTTTTTTTTTTGATATGCGAACGACGGTAAAAATACAAAAAAGATGTTTTTCAATCATTTTATGAGTGCTCTTTTTTTTTTTTTAAATCTACGCTTTAAATTCCAGGAACCTCATCAAAAGATGCGGATGACAGGCTGTTATTTTACTATTACTTTGCTCGCTTTGTAATTTATGCTATTTGAACTATGTACAACCCTCATCTTTCTTAGTCCTGGTACCTTTTTTTTTTACTTGTTCCTAACTTGTCATTATATCTATATCGGAGCATCTTTTTCCATGTGATAGTAAAAAAAAAAAAAAAAAAAAAAAAAAAAAAAAATGGTTTATTTTTCCTAGTAAACAAATCGATTCAACTAGTGGAAAAAAAGACATCTTACTCAGCTTATATAGTTGCATACGCTTGCGTATTGTAGATCGTATCGAATCGTAACAACTCACAACATAAAAGAAAACAAATAAGAAAAACATTGTTCAACAAAGTAATGATTGTTCCTTTTTAAACTCGCGCAAACCTTCCCCGAGCTTTTTTTATTATTATTATTATTATTATTGCTCCGGGTCAAAAAAAAAAAAAAAAAAAAAAAAAACATAAAAAGTCGGTCCCCATAAACATTTATTTCATCTTTTCTTTATTTTAACATTTTATAATAATAAATAAATGACCGGAACTATTGATCAAAAAGCTGTTGATACAGTTCGTTGTCTTGCTGCTGATGTAGTCAAGGGCGCCAACTCTGGTCATCCCGGTAAGAAAAGAAATAGTGCTTTAATATATATATATATATACTAAATATACATGTAAAGGTGCCCCTATGGGTTGTGCTCCTATGGCTCACGTCTTATTCAACAAGTTCATGACATATAACCCCAAGAACCCTAAATTCATTAACCGCGATCGTTTCGTTCTCTCCAACGGTCACGGTTGTGCTCTTCAATACATTATGCTTCATCTTACTGGTTATGATGTTTCTATTGAAGATCTTAAACAATTCCGTCAATTAGATTCAAAGTAAGTTCCTGAAAAAAAAAAGTTTTTTTTTTTTAAACTATTCTATGTGATGTGATGTGATGTGTGTGTGTGTGTGTGTTTGTGCCTACGTTTCGGACCGTGAAAATAAGAGTCATCCTTACTGTGATTTTCCCAAAAAACTGGATTTCTCAGCTTTGACTAAGCAAATATTACAAATAAACTTATTTTTCCTTTTTAATAGGACTCCTGGTCATCCTGAAGTCAATGATACTCCCGGTATTGAAGTCACCACTGGTCCTTTGGGTCAAGGTATATATTATATTATATATATTTAAAAAAAAAAAAAAAACTTTAACACGATTCATTCAAAGGTATCTCCAACGCTGTCGGTTTGGCCGCTGCTGAAGCTCATTATGCTGCTACCTTCAACCGTCCCGGTTATAACCTCTTTGATAACTACACTTACTGTATCCTTGGTGATGGTTGTCTTCAAGAAGGTGTTTCTGCTGAAGCCATTTCCCTTGCTGGGTAAAGTTTAATTTATTTTTTTTTTGTACAAAAAAAAAAAAATTAACCCCAAACATTTTTTTTTTTTAAAAAAAACAATAGTCACTGGAAGCTCGGTAAATTGATTGCACTTTATGATGATAACGCTATTACCATTGATGGTTCTACTGATGTTTCCTTCACTGAGGACGTCATTAAGCGTTTCGATGCTTATGACTGGCACACCATTGTTGTTGGTGATGGTGATAACGATCTTGCTTCTATTGAAAAGGCTATTGAGGAAGCCAAGTCTGTTACTGATAAGCCTACTCTTATCAAGATCAAGACTACCATCGGTACGTCAATTCATTTTAATTTATTATTATTTTTTTGGTTTATTTATTTTTTTGTTTTGTAATCTATTAGGTTATGGTTCTTTGAACCAAGGTGAGGAAAAGGTTCATGGTTCTCCTCTTTCTGGTAAAAAAAAAAAAAAAATCTAACTTTTTTTAGCTTAGTCGATTAAATTAAACTAATTGACGCCATTTTTTATAGATGACGATATCAAGCAAGTCAAGGAAAAGTTTGGTTTCAACCCTGAACAAAAGTACTTTGTTCCTCAAGAGGTAAAAATACAAGAGAGCGAGAGCGAGCGAGCGAGAGAGAGAGAGAGAGATGTATGTATGAGAAACTAATAAATAAAATGAATTTAGGTTTACGATTTATACGCTACTCGTGCTCAACAAGGTGCTGAAGCCGAAGAAGCCTGGAACGCTTTATTCGCTCAATACAAGACTGAATTCTCTGAAGAAGCTAATGAAATCGAACGTCGTTTCTCTGGAAAGTTGCCTCAAGGTTGGGAAGCTGCCTTACCTCGTTTCACTCCTTCTGATCCTGCTGTTGCCACTCGTAAATTATCTGAAGGTGTCTTGACCTCTCTCTCTGATGTTTTACCCGAATTATTGGGTGGTTCCGCTGATTTAACCGGTTCCAACTTGACTCGTTGGAAGAAGGCTGTTGATTTCCAACACCCCTCTACTGGTCTTGGTGACTACTCTGGTCGTTATTTCCGTTACGGTGTACGTGAACATGGTATGTTTGCTATCATGAACGGTTTAACTGCTTATGGTGGTAACATTCCTTTCGGTGGTACTTTCTTAAATTTCCTTACGTAAGTCATAATGTGTCCATAACAAAAAATGTCATCAGATAAAATTAACCTTTTTTTTTTTAAAAAAAATTATAGCTACGGTTGGGGTGCTGCACGTCTTAGTGCTTTATCTCATCTTCGTGTGATTTATGTCATGACACATGATTCTATTGGTCTTGGAGAAGATGGACCTACTCATCAACCTATCGAGACCTTAGTCTTGACCCGTGCCACACCCAACATGATGACTTTCCGTCCTGCCGATGGTAACGAAGTCTCTGGTACATACTTGGTCGCTATCGAGAACCAACACCGTCCTTCCGTCATTGCCCTCTCTCGTCAAAACTTACCTCAATTAGAAGGTTCTTCTGTCGAAGCTGTTCGTCGTGGTGGTTATGTTCTTCAAGAAGCTCAAGACGCCAAGTTGATCTTGGTCGCTACTGGTTCTGAAGTCTCTTTAGCTGTTGAGGCCGCCAAGGAGTTAGCTGCTCAAGGAGTTCCTACTCGTGTTGTCTCTATGCCTTGTACTGAAATCTATGATGAACAACCTCAAGAATATAAAGATACTGTCTTATCTGCTGGTATCCCTATCATCTCTATTGAAGCCCTTGGTGTCACTGGTTGGGAACGTTATTCTCATGCTCAAGTTGGTATGAGATCTTTCGGTGCTTCTGCTCCCATCAAGGCTCTTTATAACAAGTTTGATATCACTGTTGAAGCTACTGTTGCTAAGGCTAAGAAGGTCATTGCTTACTATGAAAGCGCTGGTTACGTTCCTAAGGTCGATCTTAACTTTTAAGTAAAATAAGAATAATAATACTATATACTACTTAGAGTAAAAAAAAAAAAAAAAAAAGAGGAGAGATGATATATCTTTTTTTTTTTTTTTTGTTTTGTTTATACACATGAAATTTATATAATAAAAGAGAATTAAAAAATTACAACAAAGAGAGACTATTATGATACATTTTAAAAGAAGGTTATGAATGACGGGTACGTTGTGCTTTAGCATATTCAAATTCTCGATAAATACTTTCTACTGCATTACGAGGACCATTTTCCTATTTTTTTTTTTTTTTTTAAAAAAAAACAAATATGAATAAAATAATCTACACTCTCACATTTTCATTTTATTTCTTACCTTTCGTATTGTTTCACCTATACTCTTTGCCTTTATAATCATCGTTTGATTTTGTGTAATAGTATTCAAAGCATCCGTCAAAGACTGTTTATTCAACTTATTCAAGCACAACCCAACCCCCAACTCCTCTAACCGTTGTCCCCAAAACCTTTGATCTCCAAAGAAAGGTTTAACAATCGTAGGTAACCCAGCACGTAACCCAGCCGATGTCGTTCCTGCACCACCATGATGCACCACACCTTGAATCTTTGGAAACAACCAATCATGCGGTATAGCATCTATATTATAAATCGTACCTGGATACAAATCCAACAACACTTCATCTTCCTCTTCTTCTTTACTACTTGTTCCTTCTTTTGTATTTCGTGTAGACCAACCTTTACAAATGATCGCCTTCACACCAGACTGCAATACACTTTCAACAATCGTACGTGTTGTCTCGGCCGCATCAGGTACAATGATCGATCCAAACCCAATATACACAATGGGTCGATCCCCTTCCTCTAAAAACTTAATTAACGTATCATCAGGCTTCCATGTCTGATCTGGATTATCCAAGAACCAGTACCCAGTGACATGAATGAAATCAGGCCAATCTTTGGGTGGATGAACTACGGTAGGACTGAATGAATAGATATAAGGTACTTTCCATAACTCAAGTCCGTCTAATGTAGTCGAAGGTAAATTGAGCACCTTACGTCGGAATCGGTTCACGTATTTGGCTGTACCGGCCCATAAGGCCATATCGATCATCACGTACGTCATGTCGTTGTAGATACGTCCACCTGCTGTCGCTTGCGCTGCAAATGGGTGTGGGAACTTGGTGGTTCGAGTGAATGGAAAGGGCATGCTTCGAAAGTAAGGCACTTGCAGTTTCTCCGCCATGTGTACACCGATCATTGCACTGGGACTTTCGATGATCACGTCTGTACCTTGACACGCTTCATATGCTGATTGCAAAAGAGATTCAAACCAACTGAAAAACTTGAATAAAAATGTGTTAAGTTTTTTTTTTATTTTTTTTTAATTTTTGGTATATATATAAAAAAATACAACTTACGAATTTTGTGCCTTCTCTGATAAATGAGACAGATAAAAAGCTATTATCTATACACAGTTTCTATTTCAATGATATAAGTAAATAGAATAATATCAAAAATATATATATAAGTTACCATGAGTTCACCTGGATCTCCACCAACAGATCGAAATTCAATACCGTGTCCTGTCACCCAGTTTTCGTACTCGGGATGTGTAGCAATTCGACATCGATGTCCGTCCTTTTGTAACTCCTTACAAAGTGCAACATAAGGTTGTACGTCGCCTCGAGATCCAATCGTTAAGCAAGTAAAATGTAAAGATTTATCAGGTCGATTGAGTTTCTTTATGATTTCAGTTGAAGTAGAGGTTGAAGTTGAAAGTAAAGGAGGTCCATCTATCAAGTTTTTTTTTTTTTTTTTTAAGTCAGCTAATCTCTATATTTAAAATAATAGATAATGATTCGTACCAAAATCTCTAGGGGGTTCAATATGCTCGGATCTATCCAGAATAATACTACTCATGGAAAGTGCGCCTGGTCTTGACTCTTTAGAATAGACAGAACTAAATAATTTAAAAAGTGAGTGTTTTAAATGTTATAAAAATGTATATAGATATATATATATGTGTGTGTGTGTGTGTGTGAATTTATACCTTGTATCTAATATCGCTTTATTTTCATACTTGAGCTGACAAGCATTAAAACAATGATCTCTTATTTCAATGGATGAGAAATCAAAATAAAGAGGATCTGTCATATGGCTGATAATAAGCGTCATACCATGAACCAAATAATAACTCTTTGATTTCAACTTGTTGGCTTGAATCACATCTGACCAAGGTACGATTAATTTTTGTTGACCTGCTAGAATCTTGGAATGAAAGCAAAAGTATTTATCTGTCACATATATCTTTCCTGGATATGGAATTGTACGCCAAAAAGATGCCTTGAATGCTATATATGTATTTAAATAAATATATATATATATATATATATATATTTTAGTATGTTATTTTTTTTTTACCTGCTTCTACATGTTCGGTTTTGAGTAACATGGGGAAATTAGCATTCAAATGTTCATTCATCATACGCTGTTCCTGACTTAATATACTTGTCTGATCAGCCGCATCTTCTTCATCTGTCACATAGCCTTCTTCTAATAAAGTAGTATCTGTTGGCTGATTCTGTTCTTTTAAATACTGTAAATCCTTCATCATCTTTGTATTCATCCATATGGGGCCCTTTGGATGTCGATAATTTTCGTGTGGATTCGTATTAGAGTCGTTACTAGGAGTTAATTTATGCCACGTTTTAGATCCACCTGATAACAACATACTTCCTATACTACTTGAACGATTCTTTGTCATTTCGGGTGTACTCGTCAAGGAGACATCTCCACTTTGATTTGAATGAATCGCTGTATCGGCTATATCCAACTCACTTCCTGAAGTATCTTTTCGACTATTACGATAAAAGGTGTTTTTCAACATACTTAATGAACTACTTCTACGTCGTTTACTATTATCGTCTGATTGTGTCTGTGTAGATGCTGGATTTTTAAATGCATCTGAAACCACACGAGGAAATCTTGTTAAACTATTGAAGGAGACAGGTGGTTTTGTGCTTGATTCTTCTGGAGATGATGCAATTCCATCAGATGAAGAAGGTGATGATGAGCTTGCTTCTTCAATAGGCTCAGGTGTTGGCCAATGAAAGAAAATTGAAGTACGACTTAATCTCTTTTGAGGATCTTTTTTGTTGTTATGTTTCTTTAATGATGAAAATAAACCGGATTTTTGTTGTGGGTTTGTGTCTTGAATTTCGTAATCGGTACCGTCAGAAAATATATCATCGTCCTCGTCTTCTTCTTCATCTTCTGGGCTACTGGCTTTATTATTATTATTATTACTGTTTTGAAATAATCCAGTGACATTTAATAATTTTCCCATCAATAAAGTAGGTAATGCAGCTGGTGAGATGTTCTCAAGAAAACTATCGAAATTTGGGAAATTGATACTGGTATAATTAATTTTATTCACTGCTGGTATGGATTGAGGTCGTGGTTTCTTTACGTCTGTAGTAGTAGTAGTAGATACATGCGATTTCCAAAGGTTTGTTATTTCATTATAGGCCAACTCAATATCTGGAAAGAAAGCAAAATAGTACTTATGATAGACCCGTTAGTACCTTTCTCCTCTTTTATGCTGAGCACACACTTACATCTTCTCCATCCGTATTATCATCTACAAACCTAATTTTAATGTTATTGGCAAATTGAAAAACCGAGGGTTTTTCCACAACCGCAATTTTAGTGAATGGTAGTACAATACGAACACTATTTCCAGAATGTTGTGCAACAAATACACCTTTACGCAATTCATCCATCCATTCCTTTTGCGATAATTCGGTATCTGCAATTAGGGTATAATGATGTGAGTTAACAGTAGATAGACGTATACCATATTTCTTGAGTCGAGATGGTTCAATCTTGACAACATATTTCAGATCAATGCTGTTTAATGGTGAATATTTTGTTTCTGCTGAGCTGTACCATGATAAAACATGGTTTCTTAATTCAAAATAGTATCGATAAGTACGTGGTGAGGTAATATGATTCTTTTTTGTAAGATAACCTGCTTTATAAGGTCCTTTCTATTTATAATTCTTTTTAAGTCATATATATTCTATCTCACCACCCTTTTTTTTTTTCTTACCTTTTTACCAGGTAAAGAAGCATAAAAGCAAATATGATTGTTTGTCACATACATCCAACCAGGTATCGTCACTAATCGAATCAAATAACAAGGAAATTCTATTTTACCGAATAGATAAATAAACAACATTCTCTCTTTTTTTTTCATTTTAATATATATATATATCTTTTTACCATTCACAAGAACTTCAGTTTCTGGTAGCTCAAATACAGTTCTAACTTTAACTTGAACTATTCCCTTTTTGTCTATTGACATATCACCTATGTCATCAATCGTAATGGTGTTTTCTTTATTTTCTGCTCTAGTTGGAACTGTGCCACACTCGATCGACATCTCTGTTAAGCTTCGTGTCAGTTTCTTTAATGATTGTTTGTCGGAGCTAGTATCGTTTTCTATTAATATGCAAAATAAAATAAACTTCGTTAACAACAACAACAACAACAACAAAAAGGGTCTCATCTATTTTACCATTCGATATTTCCCGTGTTTGTACCTAATTTAGATAAGAAATGTGAGTACTTTTTTTTTTTTTTTTGGCTGAATAGAATGTTTAATATATTGATTTTTTTTTTTTTTACAGCTTTATCAGTTCCAATATAATTCGTTGATTGTTGTTCTTGTTCTTTTTTGACGTCAGTCATACTCAAGAATTAGGGTTGTATATGATTAAATATTAATGATTAAAGGAGTAAAATTAAAGATGTATATAGTATTTAAAAAAGGAAAAAGAGAGACAAAATTGAGAAAAAAAAAACAAACGCATCCACTTATATACTGAGCAAATCGGCTGTACTATTATCGGGATCCAAAAAATGACGTAAAAACAATGGCACGTTTTTTAAACGCTCTACATATATATAGCGCCAAGTCTGACATCTGTGTGTGATACAACTATTTCGCGTCTTTTGTCACTTACAAGATTTTCTTGTTCAAATCGAGTCTCTGGAAGCCCTTATTATTTTTTTTTACTCCCACTCTTTCATCAAAAGTGATATATAGTAGTGTTTTAAGCTACCAAGCACATCGTCTCTCATCAATTACTCCTTTATAGTTATCAATTTTAAATCACACAATCTGGTACAACACTCATTAGTAAGTTGCAATTCTTGTCTTTCACAAGATATTCATATGATTCTTATTTTTTTATTTTTACACAAAATACAATAAGAATATCTTCAAAAATCATTTATTTACAAAGACATTTTAAATCAAAATATTGAGTACCACCACATCTCCTTTATTAAAAGCTAACTTGTCATGCTTGCATTACATTTTAAAATTAAGTGCCAGCTTGTGATGATATGATTAATAGTCTCATGATAGCGAAAAAAAAAAAACCTGTTTCGACCTAAAAGTGTATTCTTAGATTTATTTGCCATGCCGCATTCTTTGGCCGTTTTTAACTCTCTCAAGAAAAAGATGATACTTTCAATGTTCTTTTTAGTTAGAAAAAGCATGTTGCACTTTTTTTTTAAAAAAAAAAAAAGAATCAGAACTGTTGTTTTTCTCTTAGAAGTGGTAGAGACCTCACTCACCATCAATATCATTTCCCTAAATCATTATTAAAAAAACAGCCCTTTTGAAACTATCATTGTATTACAGTAGCCAAAACCCCTACTCGATGCTACATCTTTATTAACCTGAATTAAAGAAAAGGAGGTGCAGAAAAAAAATACTGCAGAATGGTAGAAAACAGAAGTGTCCTTTTTTTTTTGAATTCCGTACTAGCATATTTCTGCAAATTTGTTAGCCGCTTTTTCAAACCTTATAATTACTTCCTTTACATTTGTTAATGGGACAGGCAGATCAGACATAAGGATATTTCTCATTTTTGTGATAGCGTAAGGGCAATCTTTTTTTTTTTTTTTTTTTTTTTTAGCTGGCAGTGGAATTTAGTGAGCTCCAACTTTTTCATCTTTTGGTATTTCCTCATCTGTTTCAAGATATATAGGTCCTATCAAATATTGTGCTACAGGATTATTCCAAATGTTATTTATATAATACATGCTGCCAGTGGTAAGTTAGTAATTTTACATATCACAAAGAGGCACAGTTCATTACCAATAAAAAGTACTCTTGTCTGTTTAGGCTGCATGTATTGTTAAAAAAACATGCCAGAGTACGTTAGGGCGAGATGGCCGTCAGCGAGCGAAGCAAGTAGGTCAGCCCGTAGTTATTTAACTTGAATGTTTTTTTTTTCCTTTTTATAAATTAAGTTTATTTAAAATATAAAATATTAATCACACGAATTGGACCAGTCTATTTGGAGTGAATTGCCGTTAGTGATGAAAGGCCAGACGTTAGAAGATGGAGTCGTACTGATCGTGTTTGCAAAATATTCTGGTAAATAGTTGATTGTTATAGATCATTGTCATGGTTATGTTTCACAATTCATGCTTTGCTTGTTTAATTACTTTTATTTTACTATATATAAGAAGCATCTTTTTGTGTCTTTTAATAATGTTTAGTTTAGACTTGGTATACGCTTTTTTTTTATCAATAAACTTACTTATTCTAAGCTTGGATCATTACAGTTGGTATCATGGAGGGAAGTTATATAAAAGCAATTGTTGATAATTTAAAAAAAGATCAATTCGCGTTGAAAGAATCAAAGTTTCATAACAGAAGTTTTGATGTGAGCCTACAATCAACCCATCAAAAGAGATGGCAATCAAATTCTAGCGAAATTTCGCAGTACGGTACATCAACCCTATATCTGCTACTGACTGTAGGCCACACCAAGATATTCACACAACAATATCAAACACATAATAGCTAGACCTACCGCTTGCAACAAGAGGCGTTGATGTCGCTTTCTTACCACAAGTTCAATCTGATATTGCTGCGCGTATTTACGTGTATACCCAGTACAAAATGTTTCAAGGCAGTGTAAACTAGTCAATATACAATCTTAATGTGAACTTGATTTTTTCTTACCTCTATGCTTCAATAGGAGAACTACGGTGTGAACCTACAATCAACCCATCAAAAGAGACGGCGATCAAATTCTAGCGATGTTTGGCAGCACGGTACATCAACCCAATATCTGCTACTGACTGTAGGACACACCAAGATATTCACACAACAATATCAAACACATAATAGCTAGACCTACCGCTTGCAACAAGAGGCGTTGATGTCGCTTTCTTGCCACAAGTTCAATCTGATATTGCTGCATTAGATGGAATTTAACCAATGGGGTGACAAAAATTGAAAGTCTTGAAGTTTTTTTTTTTCAGAAAAAACACAAGTTGAGTCTTGAATCTAGAGTAAGCTTACTGAAATAGGCTGTTGTTTTTTCTTTCTTAGTTAATTAAAGGATGGCTGCATTAAGATATCAAAAGAAAAAAAGTTAAACAAGCTTACAAAAGTTTGATATTTCATAATAAATCAGAAAAAACACCCAGTCAATTTTATATCCCGACTAATGATCATCTAAACGTAAAATTACATGTCTAATTGATATTATATCCTTATATAATCATACATGTGGCTACGTTTCGCAATTCATGCTTCGCTTGTCTACTACTTATATTTTACTATATATAAGAAGCATCTTTTTGCATCTTTTTGCATCTTTTAATAAAGTTTAGTTTATTTTTGCAGTCTGATCATTTAACTGTTGTTATATATATTTTTATTGTAATATGAAATTCATAAATGAAGTACTGATTTAGCAAAAGAATAAATATTACTTCAAATTAAGGGTGATAGAAAAACAAAGGTGAATCCTTGGGGCACCACAATTTGCACCACAAAAAAACAACGCTACATATTCTTAGCGTTGACTTTTGACTTTCGAAGTTCCTATTTGTAGTGTACAGTACAATATGAGTTTATTGCAGCGCCATTTGAGCGTTATCCATTATTTATGTACTTCATAGAACTATATGTCCCTTAAAATTTATCGAGCGTATAAGCTCTGGTTTAGTCTAAATGAATTTTTTTTCTGTTAGTTATTTTTGTATAATATCTGTTAAATTTGTTTATAAAAGTATTTTTGGGATAGAATTACATAATAAAAACAACAAAAAATCTATATCAGTAAAGATGAGAGTTATCAACTGTATTGAACCGAAGCAGTATTATCGCTCGTGTCGATATCTCTGTTTAGTTATTTTCGATATACAGTATCCTCTCTATTTAAAACAAATACTTTTTACCTTTTTTTCTGATTGATGCGATTATTTTTATTATTTTTACTGATGTATAATTTTAATTCTATCACAAATAGTCAAGTTCATAAACTGTATTTCTCTTCTATTTTTAGTTGACCACAAAAAAAAAAAAAAAAAAAATACTGATAAATCACAGCAATATGTGAATAAATCATAAACTACTTTTTCAGTTTTAATTTAAATACGATTTTGTTCTCTTTCTTTTACACATTTCACTCTCTCTTTTTTTTTTTTGTGTTGTACCATGTTGTGTGACAAGAATTAGCCCTTATTTTTTCTATGGAAAATAGTGTAACTCGATTGTTTGGACAATGAAACACTTAGCGATTGATGAAGGCGCCAAGAATTCTCCTTATAGACATGAAACACTTAACGAGCTTGTAAAATGCTTCTCTACCTATCACAGCGGATCACTAGAAATTACTATTAACAGTAATCCTTCCGCGGTCAGTGACAGGCATTTGAACGTGATAAATGTATTTTGAAAGAACGATGTCTGTTATTAAAGTATAAAAGGAGCACTAATTTTTACTATGAATTACTCTCCATTAAAAAGTTTACAAAGCGTCTCATTTTTTTTCTTGTCTTTCTTACATTTTTAATACCAATAAACAATAAATAATAAATTTAACAATTGTCACAACTTTCTTCATTCCCCAACAAACCAATATGATAAATAAAAAAATCTTGAAAAATGCAAGAAATCGAGAGCTTCTTTATGCAGAGGCACAAAATGAAGCAATCAACGAACAGGTATAGTTATTCAACATAAATTTTATCCTACTAGAAACTCATGAGAAATATTCATATAGAGAAAAGAGTTGAAGGTAAGCTTTTAATAATTTCTTAAACTGATGACCTAGTTTCTCATCTCCTTGTAGAAGAACAAGGAGCCAAAAGCAAAACGCGTAAGTATTAAAAGATCGAGCACTATCTACTCTCGCTAACGCCCTTCTTCAGTTTGGAGATATTAAAGGTCTATTCAATTCAATAAGCCATATGAAACCAAAAAATTTCAAGACATTGTATTATAAAACGTAACTTCCTTTTTTTTTTTTTTTTTTTTTTTTTTTTTTTTTTTAGAAAAAAAACTTTAAATACTAATACCTACACTTTAAGCTTGTCAAGAAATCATATTCTTGACATTTCAGATACAGCTCCAGAAGCACCTTTTATGCTCTTAACCAACGGCTTAAGAACTCATTTAATTCAATCATTCAAGGGTAAAGAACCGAATCCCAATTATAAGGGTATGGTAGAATCTCCTGCTTCAGAGTTGGAACCGGAGCAGGAGTTTTACGGAATCAACCGGCTCCCAAAGCCTTTCTGGCGAGTCTTCCTGTGGGTCCGTTGGCATGGGAAGGCATTTTTTTCTGTTCAGTTCGCACCAAGTACACAAAAGAAAAAAAAATCATTCAAGGGCCCTGAGTTCTACAAACTTGTAAAGGTAAAAATTGATAGTAACTGTTTGTATAATGAACTCATCCTTTTTTTAGAACATCAAATCGAGGGCTTAAAATAGCTTTGAATGAATTGAAGTCGATTGAAAAGAAAGATAGGGAAACCGTTATTTCTATTTTACTTTTAAAAAGTTTATGTAAGTATCTAAATGATTTGGCTGACTGCAGATATATACTGATTTTATTACGAGAATAGATTAAAAAAGCATCTTGAAAAGGCTCGCCTTTTTGAGAGCTCATTGATCGATACTTTTTCTGAAAGAGGCCGTGTAGTTAGGTTTTGGGGACCCCTAATTGAAAAAGTTTTCAAAGGGTCCTCTATCATTCCCCATTGGTAATATATTACATACTTTTTTTTTTGTATTGCGTGACCTATGTCCTCATATAACAACTCTTTCTTTTAGGGGTGACACGCTTCCTGGCTCTTTAATCACTTTGGGCATTAAAATGAAAATGGACCTTAGGCTCATTAATGTTGATAAAAAGCTTTGTAAAGATAATGGGTATGGTGAATTCACCAAGCAATGCTCAGTCCCTAAATATTTCAAAGATAAAAGAAAGACCGCAATTGCATGTAAATCACTGCTCAACTCAATTATCGCTTCCAACCCAATCAACCAAAAAAAGGAAGACGTATTTGTTCCATATCTCATTGTAATGGGCTTTGAAATGCATTTATGTGTCTTACTACTTCAATCCAGCCATTTCTACATCACCAAAAAAGTGAAAAGTATCATCTTCCCTTTTGAACTAGCAGGCCTTGGTGAAAAATCCCTTGAATTAGCAAATGGTCTTTTGGATCTCGTTGTAAGTAAAAAAAAAATAGGTAAAAGATTGTTTTGAATATTGTTGACAATATCTTTGTAGGAGATGTGTGAAACTATAAAGAAACAAGCTTGTAGAGGAAGAAAAAGAAAATCAACGGACAGTTGCATTGATGAAACCAAAGTGAAACAAGGAGTATCTGTGATAAATATGTAAAACGTAGTAGTTTGTTGAAAGTCTTAAAATAAGATTAGGTTTTTATTTATGAGAATAAAGAGGTTGTATTTATATTCAAATAAAAGGGTGGGAAAAGAGTCTACTCTTTTCACATAAGATTGACAGTCTTGGTTCATAATAATTTATATGTTACACGTATGACCTGGTCAAGACGCGTTGTATTGCATGAAAGTTCAGAAAGGGTTTGTGATACCGGGATATTAATCATTCGTGAGAAATCAAGGAGAATTAAATAATAATGTCAAATAATAGGTGGAACCACCTATTAAATAGTAATCAATGATAAAGATATATAGCTGGTATATATCAATCTGGTACCAGTAAGATTGTTTGGGACGATGTGGATGAGCGTGAGTTTGAACAAGAGCTCAACGATGATGAAGTTGATGATATTGACAACGATGATTCAAGTGACGAGGATGATCTTAAAGAGGAGGATGTTACTGATGAAGATAATGATGATTAATGTAATAATTTTAAATCCTTTTTTTTTTTATTCTTATATTTTTTTAAGTAATCTAAAACTTGAAAAATATAAATATTATCTATTCACATCACGAAAATAAGCTATTCACAATGTCTGCTTATTCTACGATTAATAAAAAAATTAGGGACTTACTTTGCATGCGTTATCTATTTTTTTTTTTTTTAGCTTCATTATAAATCACTTTTTTTTTTCTTTTTCTTTTCAATAACAAATACTCTTTTCTGTACATATTCTATGTATTGGATAGAGAGGATATCCCACCTGAGCTCTTTAGGGCGAGATGGCTGTCAGCGAGTGAAGCGAGTAGGTGTGACAAGAATCGATCCTTTCTTTCTGTGGTGCGGACTGAGGTGCCCCAAGTATTTTACCAAGCGTGTAACATGACGCGTCAGTTGCCTTCCGATTCTGATTGTGTAATATTATCACGAAAACCGCCAACGAACAGATATCTTATTTTACGATCACACGATAGCTATTATATTGTAGCCAGAAGTTAGATTAACCAACTATTTAAATATTTATCGGATATCAGAAGGACTCAATTTCCTGTACATACTTGGAAATGTAAGTCTATATTCATTCATACTATAATCCATCTGTATGTTACTCTTTCAAGAGGTAAAAAGAACACATACTGTAGTCCTGGATTTGATTGTTGTTATTTGACTCCTTTATTTTTTTCACATGGCACACGAACAAGTCTTGCATAAATAAATCTTTTTCTTTATATATATCTTTACAATCCTTTTTTCATTTCATAACATGAACCTTTCCTTTCATTATCATCTTAATCTCTTTTTTAATTGTCCATTCAGCAGCAACCTTTTTATATATACTCATAGATTTTGTTGGTTCTCTTTTTTCTAGTCCAAAGCCAATGAAATAAATAGTAGCACTAAGCAGCAATGCATATTCATTATCGTAGGTTGAACCTTTTTCAAAATGCTTCAGGGCCTCGCTGAAGTTATTCTTGTTTATTTTCTGTACCTCATTATAAACGTCCCTGTCACCAGGATCCGGAAAATCTAGTAAATAGGGTTATTTGATAGTCCAACAAACGTAAATTTAACATTTTAGTACCTCCAATCTTATTTGTTATTTCCATTATTTTAAAAAAAAAAGAAAGTAGGTCTCTGAAACTTCAAAGATATGATGTTATATTTTATAAATTTTATCCTGACGATGATGCCATTACATAATTTGTCACTTTTAATTGATATAGAAAAACTTTTATGATTTCAAATAAAAATAAATGGTATTTATATCATTATGACGAATTTTGTTATGTGGTAGCTTATCATAGTTAATGAGCTGACTTGGGCAATTTTTATTTAATTATTTGTGATTCATGCTCTCGATTAGTGTTATCATATTTTTGGATGCTTCAAATCCACCAGCATACGATTTCTTAAAGAATTTCAAAGACTTATCAAGATCTTTTTCACCATGATGCCCATTATAATGAATAAGTCCAAGCGTATACTGTGCAATTGGACAGCCCATTGATGCTCCTTTGGTAAACCAATGATAAGCTCTTTCTTCATCAACTCTTACACCCAGACCCAGACGATAAAGCGAACCAATCTTTGATGCTGCTGGATAAAACCCGGCTGTAACTGCTTTTGTATAGTGCTCAAATGCCTTTTTATAATCTTGAGGAACTTCGTCTTTCCCAAATTGGTATATTTCTCCCATAAGAAAGTGTGCGTGTCCATTGTTTACATTGTCAACAGTAGTTTTGAAATATTCTAATGCTAACATACAATCTCTTTTGACGCCCTTTCCTTCGTTATATAAAAGACCAATACGAAATATGGCATCAATTTCTTCTCCTAACTCTTGTGATTTTCGGTACCACTTCATTGCTTCTTTATAATCTTGTTTTACACCTGTTCCTTCTTCATAAAAGATTCCCACGGCCATGCAAGCTGAAGAATTTCCATTTTTTGCAGCCTTTTTTGCCCAGTAAACAGTTTTTTCTGGATTTTTACCGACATTGTTGCTTCCATCCAAATAGATTGTCATAAAAATTAATTGACATGCAGAGACACTAGTAGATTTTTTATTAGTCAATAAAGTCCAAAGAAATTTATGGGCAAGTTCTTCATCATCTACAAGCGGCATAATTTTTGAAATATTTAAGCATTGTATTGGAGATGCAATTCCTTCTTGGAAAACTCTTTTCAGAAGTTGATTATTTTTTTCGGATACGTTGTCTATATTCAATTCGAGTTCTCGATTTCCAAACAAATATAAGTCTCCATCAGAAATAGGCTCAGTATCACTTACGTCTTTTTCTGTGACTTTTTCAAGCCAATAAAGCGCCTTCTTGTGGTCTTCTTTGACTTCTGATGAACCCATGGCGTACATGTTGCCCAAATAAGCCATAGCATCTGACCAACCGTTTTTTGCTGCTAAAGTAAACCAGTAAACTGCAGACTTGTGGTTCACAGATACCCCGATATCCCCTTCTAGAAACATGCATCCTACCAAGTACTGGGCTACAGGATTGGTCCAAGTTGAAGCAACCCTTCTTAACAAACTCATAGACTTGGGCGGATTTCGTCTTTCTAAACCAAAGCCAGCAAAGTGAAAAATAGCTTCAAATAATGCTGCGTACTCGTTCCCGTATTTTGATCCTTTTTCAAAATGATTAAGTGCTTCTTGATAGTGATTGTTATTAATTTCTTGTATGCCGTCATATAGATCTCGATCGCCAGGATTTGGGAAATCCTCTATTCAAGTAATATTAGAATAACTCAAATTATTATGTTTATTAAAAGTATTTCCAAACCTTCTACTTTGTATATTATCTCCATAAGAAAAAAAAAATAAAGAGAAAGAAAGATAAAAGAGTTGACTTGTTAAAAGCAGGATAGATAAATATAAAAAAAGAAAATTCCGTCATCAGTATTTCTGGTTTATGTTAAGCAATGATAAATAATTATAAACAAACAACCTCGAAAAGCACATCTGTTATTTATGAATTAAATTTATCTTTATTAATGTATACGTTAATAAGGTTTATTGAGACGCTTTATATATTGTCTAGTAAAATTATATCCTTTCTTATCAATTAAAGCAAGTAACCATTCTGCAGCTGAACAGCCCTTTGCCTTTGCTTTAGAAAGCCATTCAATTGTATTGACCTCACTCTTTTCTACTCCAAAGCCCTTACAATAGAATGATGCAATTCTAGTAGCCCCCATACAATATCCTAAATCAAACGCTGATTTGAAACAACTATACGCCACTTTGTAATCTTGAGTCACACCGTCCCATCCTTTTTGATATATATCACCTAAATGATAGAAAGCTTCACCATCTTGTACTTGATCTTCATTACAGGCTAGATTAAACCATTTAATTGCTTCTTTTTGATTCCGCTTAACGTAAGGACAATCATAATAAGCTCTTCCTAGAGCCATGTAATAAGTCGTACCTTTTTTTTTTGCCGATAACGCGATCCAGTAAAGTATTTTGCTAGCATACTGAGGATTCTCCTTATGTGCAGTAATGTAAGCTGATGCAAGACCTAGCTGACAATTATATACACCAGTTAAGTTAGTTTCAGACAGTAAAATCCAAATAAGTATATGCTGAAAGTCATCAAAATCAGGAATTCCATCTTTGTAAGTTTCACGCACACTTAAAACAGGTGAATATGCTCCATAATAATTGTAAAGTAAATCTTGTACTTTCTTCATCGTGCTTCGATTTACTTGACTTAAGTTTACTTCAAACTTTTCGTTTCCAAACAAATAGCGCTTTCCTTCTTCAAGTGGAATGACTAGATCAGTATCCTTTTCAGCCAATTTTTCGTACCAGAAGATAGCCTTTTCTAGACTTGGTGATTTAATATATGAATCGGAGGTGTACATTAATCCCATGTTTGCTATAGCATATGGCCAATTGTTTTCCGCAGCTAGTGAAATACATCGAAATCCCATAATCTTGTCTTGCAGTACACCTTCATCCCCATCAAAATGCATTGCACCGATCATATATTGTGCCACTGGGCTATTCCATTTCGATACAGCTCTTTTAAAAAATTCCATGGCTTTTGCTGGTTCACGCTTTTTTAATCCAAAGCCAGCAAAATAAATAACGCCAGTAAAAAGTAATGCGTTTTCGTTATCAAAAAGTGTACCTTTTTCAAAGTGCTCCAAGGCGCCGATGTAATTTTTATTGTTTATTTCTGATATTCCGTTATAAACTTCTAAATCACCAAGCTCAGGAATTTCTATTATACGGAGTTGGTTAAAGGTGAAGATCAAGATAATAATAGATAGTTATATATGTTTAGTTATTACTTGGAATTTTATAGTTGATTTGCATTTTTTAATGAAAAATAGGGATACAAAAAATAGAGTGAAAAAGAAATATTGAACTACAAAATTTCAAGTATTAAATAGATTTTATTTTGAACAAAGAACCAGCAACCGTGCAATGTGCGCATCTCTGAAAACAAGATTGCTTATAATTTTTTTTTATTAATTGGTAATGCATACATACTATGAACCATATAACATCATTGTAATGTGACTTTATAACAGTTAGTTTATTAATGTAATTAAGCTCCTATAAGCTAGTCTACAGCCAGTTTTTGATAATAATTTTTACACTTCCATATTTTTCATATTAGTCTCAATATCTATTATCATTGGATCGCATTGCTCAGTCGACCAGCCAGCATCAACCTCCTTCTTCAAACAATTCGAAGCTTTAGCATAGTTCACATCACCATAGAGCCCTTCTAAAATGCCTATGGCCCGAAGAAAATACATCGCTGGATTACCCATTGAAACCGCATTGTCCTCATTGATTCTACACCATAACCTTGACTACAAAGAGCATCTACCTTGGGTACTGTACGGATGAACCCACTTTTACCTGATCTAGTATAATGTCCAGAAACTTTTTTTTGTAATCTTGAGGAACACTGTCTTTTCCATGTTCATAAATATCTGCCATAAGGTAGTGTATGTATGTACATATTTATAATGTTTTTTTTTTTTGGAAGCGTGGATGAGAGATACGTTTGAAATAGCCAAGTGCAGCTGCACAGTCTCTTTTGACACTTTTTCCAAAACAATGCGAACAGCCCATACCCAAAGTATTTCTCAGATCAGATTAATAATCATAGACTTGTTTTAACCATTTCATTACTTCTTTATCATCTTGTTTTACATCGGCTTCAGCTGAATACAGTTATGATAACATAATACGAGCATTTTGGACATTGTTTTTTGCAGCTCTCTTTTCCCAATAGATAGATTTATTAATATTTTTCTCAAACCCATTACCTCCTTTAGCATACGTAACTGCGAAAAGTGACTGAGACTTAGTAATACCTTTAGAAATTTTGTTGGTCAACATTTGTAAGACCATGATAAGTATAAAATTATTTTCCCATGTTGATCGAGGTGTAATTTTCAACTTTTTTATCTTAGTTATATGTTGGAGTGGTGTATATCCTTCTTTCTCAGGTATTAATAACATTTTTTCTGTGAAATTCGCCTCAAATTCACGATTTCTAAATATATACAATGTTTCAGCTTTCATAGGTTCATTATAGTTACAATCATCCATTTATGCGATTTTTTTTTTTAGCCAGAATACAGCTTTCTTGATTTCTTTCTCTTTACCTGTTGCACCATAGAGAGAATTGATTTCCAATCCATAAAAATGATTAGGCTTCCACTTTTATAATGTTATATCCATTTGAAAAGAAAAAGATATAAATGATAGGCGGGTAAAAATATTTTTATGTGAAAGCCACTGACCAAGAAAAGTTATATAAGAATTGATTAAAAGGTATGAATTCCATTTATTTGAAGTTTTTTTTTTAAAAAAAAGGATAGTTAAATATATTACATGAAAAAAAAAAAAAAATCTAAATTATTTTTAAATAGCAGAAGCAGCAGCAGCAACATTTTTCTTGATAAGGTTTAAGGCAGAACCTTCACGAATCCATTGAAGTTGATCTTCACTTAAAGTATGTACAACATCAATTGACACCTTGGAGCCATCAGACTTTGTCACAATTAACTTGACAGGTGAACCAGGAGCAAGATTTTTGAGTCCTTCAGTTTCAATCACATCACCTCCTTGAATCTTTTCATAATCTGTATCATTTTTGAAAGTCAATGGTAAGACACCTTGTTTCTTTAAATTGGTTTCATGGATACGAGCAAATGAACGAGAGATAATGACAGGACTGCCTAAATAACGTACTTGCAAAGCAGCATGTTCACGAGCAGAACCTTCACCATAGTTATGATCTGCAATTACAGTCCATTCAATACCTTGACGCTTATAACTCTTTGCTACTTCGGGAATTGTATCTTGGTTGTTGTTGGTAATATCAGTAACTAAATTGACTTTACCATTATCTGCATTTTGTGCACCAATCAATGTATTTTCGGCAATATTTTCTAAATGTCCCTTGAACTTTAACCAAGGACCTGCAGCAGAGATATGGTCGGTGGTACACTTTCCTTTTACCTTGACAAGAACACGAATATCCTTGAGTTCTTCACCGTTCCAAGGTTCAAAGGCATCTAAAGCTTGAAGTCTGTTTGATTTGGGATTAATTGAAATTTGAACGGATGGGTCCGGAGTAGGAGTAGGAGAAGGTGGTTCATAAGTAGCTCTGCCTGCTTCAAATCCTTGATAAGGAAGGTCATCACCGGTAGGAGGATTGAATCGGAAAGCCTTACCATCTTTATCGAATAAAGAATCAGTCATAGGGTTAAATGACAATTTACCAGCAAATGCCATAGCGGTCACAATCTCAGGAGCAGCCAAAAAGTTCATGGTTTGTGCGTTACCATCGTTACGACTACGGAAGTTACGATTGAAAGAGGTCAAAATTGCATTTTCTTCTCCCTTCTTTTCTGAACGTTTCCATTGACCAATACAGGGACCACAAGCATTAGCCAAGACTTGACCACCTGCATCTTCAAACACACGTTGTTGACCATCACGTTCGATTGTAGCACGAATTTGTTCAGAACCGGGTGTCACCAAGAATTGAGACTTAATATCTACACCTGCATCGGTTGCTTGCTTAGCAATTGAGGCAGCACGAGACATATCTTGGTAAGAAGAGTTTGTACAACTACCGATCAAAGAAGAAGTCAAATCATCCTTCCACCCATTCTCTGTGATAAAATCCTTAAACTTACTAAGAGGTGTACTTAAATCAGGTGTAAAAGGTCCATTAATATGAGGTTCGATTTCAGAAAGGTTGATCTCAATCACTTTATCATAATAAGCACCAGGATCAGCACGTAAGAATTGACTGTTGGCATCAGCAGCTGTACTGACTGCACGACGACCGGTAGCATCCAAATAGGAACGCATGCTGCTGGTGTAAGGGAAGAGAGAGGTAGTAGCACCTACTTCTGCACCCATATTACACATAGTAGCCATACCAGTACAAGATAATGTATTTACACCTTCACCAAAGTATTCAATAATGTGTCCAGTACCACCACGCACAGTTAATAATCCTGCCATCTTTAAAATCACGTCCTTTGGACTAGCCCAAGATCCTAAACTACCAGTCAACTTGACACCAATGACATTAGGTGCCTTTAATTCCCAAGGAATAGCTGCCATTGCATCAACAGCGTCAGCACCACCAACACCAATAGCTACCATACCCAAACCACCTTTTATAAAAATATTAGTAAAAATGATAAAACTCCCATTTAATATATATATATATAAAACTTACCAGCATTAGGTGTATGACTATCAGTACCCAACATAAGTCCGCCTGGAGCAGCATAATTCTCCAAGACAATTTGATGGATAATACCACTTCCGGGCTTCCAAAAGGCAACACCATACTTTTTAGCTCCACTTTCCAAGAAATCGAAAATTTCCTTATTTGCAAGAATAGATTCTGCAACATCTTTATCTGCTCCTTCATTGGCTGCAATCAAGTGATCACAATGAATTGAACTAGGTACAGCTGTAGTAGGCATACCAGATAACATGAATTGTAAAAGTGCCATTTGTGCTGAAGCATCTTGCATAGCAACACGATCTAATAAAACACGTTAACAACCTTATTTTCTTCTCTTCACTCTCTTTTCATTTATTTTACCTGGGGATAATTTCAAATAAGTTTCACCACGTACAGGAATTGTTTCTTCGGGATTGGTCAAGTGAGAATAAACTACTTTTTCTGCTAAAGTCAAAGGACGGTTATCCAAGATACGTTGAACAAGTGCAAGATTCTTTGTTAATTTAGCATAAGGTGGTGTAATAGAACTACAGTTCTTTTCAACCACTGGATTATGTTGTGTAGCTAACGAACGAGCTGAAATTTGACGAAAAGCACGACGTGTGACCTGTGATTGAATATATTAGTATACGCGTTCTATCTAACTTTTTATTTGCATAATATACTTTACCCTACTTGTCTGTTGACTTAAATAGGCAGATATCATTATATTCTTTTATTTAAATGATAAGAATAAAAAAAAAGAGAGAGAGAGAAGGGAATAAGAGAAAAACGATAAATAAACAAAAACTAAAAAAAAAAGAGATGAAATATGACAAGCGTTTTGTATTGCTTGGTAGCATTAAGATGATCTTTTATCTATTACCAGATTTAGAAATGATGCTGAGATACAAACCCTGTCTGATCAAAATACCCAATTTCCAAGTGAAATTGTACTACTGCGTTAAAGCTTATTTAAAGTAGGGGGTAGTAATGCCTTTAAACCTATAATATACTTCATAATTGTATTTATAATATGTTATAAAACTCTCAATTGTTTTTTTTATTGTTGTATGTACAGCTTTTTTTTTTAAATTTTTATAAAGCCGCCTATAATATGTCTTGTAAAAAAAAAACCCGTCCTTTTCCTCATGCATTGTTGTTTTATTTTGGTATAACAGAATTACACTTAAAGAAAGAGATCCAAAAGTAAACTTGCTCAAAAAATAGTTAAATCAGGTATACACAGGACCGTCAAATATTTATAGAAAAAAAAAAGAATATATATCATCTCCATTTTTTGCTGCTAAATCAAGTACACTGTATTCACATCTGTCCTACTTTTACTGAGGTATATGTACCAAAAAGTGAATTCTTCAATTTGGTTGTCGAATAATAGTTATATTCATAAGTAGTAGTTGAAATGATTCCCATACTTGAATTTTCAATTGGCATATATGTATTTCCAAAAAAAAAGAAAGCCTTAATAACTATGAACCCAGCCTAGATCAGAAAAGTAGTACTTGGCAGATTTCCAGACTTTGTACATACAATCTGCCAGAAAAAAAGAAAAGTTTTCTCTCCCATCATGGCATCATCACTTCACAGTATAGAGCTTATGTACATATATTTCACATTACTACTACTATAGATCTTGTGTTATTGCGAAATAATGCGTGATTGTGTCTTTGTGTTTGTTTGTTTTGAGTGATTACATAATTTTTATTTTATTTATAGTTATCAATGAGGTTGGGAGGAAGAAGGTAATGCAGATGAAGGCGTTGCTTTTGTTCTATTGTCTTGTGATTTCGGTTTGTTATTGTTACTATTACTGATACTAGTGTTATTGTTACTGTTATTATTGTTACTACTATTTGGATTTGGATTTGGGTTCGGATTTGATGCATTGGAAGCTTTTTGACGTTTACGTTGCTTTGATTCAAAGTCATGCCAATCGCCATTAATATCCAATAAACTATCATGTAAAAAAAAAAAAAAAAAAAAAAAAAAAATCAATATACAAATACTACATAAAAGAAAAAAAAAACTTACTTGGCAGGCATAATAGGCTCTGGTAATTCAGTTTTGAAATAATCAAACTCTAGCGCTTGTGCTGCTGTAGGTCTTTTTACTGGATCCATTGATAACAAAGCTTCTGATAACTCTAAAGCGCCAGGGGATAACGTCCTATACATGTATATTTAATATGTATATAAATTAAGCCAAATATATATATATATATAAAAAGACACTTTACGATTGAAATAATTCTCTAAATTTAGATGGATAGTTTTCATTCGGACGCACCATAGCATACCATGGAAGATCTTTCGCAGCAGGCCAGTTTGCTTCAGAAGGAGTTCCCATAATTTTATAAATTGAATCCAATTGAGAAATCTCATCTGAACCATTAAATACAGCTTTTCCAGCAAAGAATTCCAACATGATACATCCCACACTCCAGATATCTACAGTAGGTCCATATGCTGTGGCACCAAGTAATAACTCTGGTGGTCTGTACCAGAGTGTAATCACTCGATTGGTATAATCATGAGCTCTATTTTTTTCAAACACTCTAGCTAAACCAAAGTCTGCAATCTTTAACTCACCTTTGTTATTTATCAGCAAATTTGAGCCTTATAAGGTAACATATTAGCACATAAAGATATACCTTTTTACTACTATAACTACTACTGAATCCACACACTTACCTTTAATGTCTCGATGTAATATTCCCATATGATGAAGATAAGCCAGACCTTCGAGCATTTGTTTGACCAGAGATTTAACATGAGCCGGCTCAAAATTGAAATTAGGGTGTCCCAAAATACCAGATAAATCATGATCCATATATTCTAATACCATATATACTGATCCCTTTGCAACCATAATCTCTTGTAATTCCACAATACGGTTATGTTTTAATTTTTGTAATAATTTGATTTCTCTCATCGCTGTAATAGGAAACTATTTTTTGTCTTGTTTAAAACAGGTTATACATATATATTCTCCTTTTAAACTTTCTTACCCCGTCCTTTTCATTTTGCATTCGAATACGTTTTAATGCCATCAATTTCCCTGTTTTACCATTACGTGCCTTGTATACCTTACTATATAGAAACTCGGTTTACTTCATTTTATTCCCTAACTATACACTTTTTTCTTTCTTACTTACCCGTAAGTTCCCTGTCCTACTTGTCCAATCTTTTCGAATAATTTAGATGGATCTTCGCACGTTTGAAAAGGATATCCAACATTATCAAGTGCAGTTTCAGGCACACCAGAAAATATTCCAGTATAAGGTGTTTCGGAACTTTGTGGTTGTACAGGCGGTGGCGGCGGTGTTACATCTGCCCGGTTTGTAGTAGGAGGAGGAGGTGGTGGTGGAGGGTTTA
This sequence comes from Pilaira anomala, assembly GCA_025716855.1. NCBI lineage: Eukaryota > Fungi > Mucoromycota > Mucoromycetes > Mucorales > Mucoraceae > Pilaira > Pilaira anomala. The sequence goes on from JAIXMQ010000063.1 coordinate 104,474, forward strand.
TAACTGGAGTAGTGTTATTACTATGAATAGTTGTGTTCGCGACACCAGCAGTGACAGCTGCAGTTGTAGCGGCGTTGTTGTTGTTAGGAGGAGGTGGGGGTATCTCTTGTTGTTGAGGTTGTGCTTGTTGATAATATGCTGGATCGTAATAACCATAATAACCATTTGGATCCTGTGTTTGATAATACTGCATGTATTGTTGATATTGTTGATATTGTTCCGCTGTATATTCCGTCGTTTGATGGTATCCAGCATTTGCGTAATCAGCCGCAGTCCAACTACTATAATAATTTGCCCAAGCAGCTTCATTTGCAGCAGCAGCAGTAGCAGCATCTTGATGATTATGATGATGATGATGATGATGTACTTGTGGTTGTTGTGTTTGTTGGTGGTAATAAGCAGCAGGTGCAGTTGGAGGTTGATCGGCCGCTGTAACAGGTTGTGGCATAATCATATCTGCTTTAGGTCCAAGAGGTAAAGAGCTATCTACATGATTTGATTCCTTTGTTGATGAATTATTTGTACTGGAAGTTGTTGCGGCTGTATCACGTCGATGATGATGATAGGAAGATCTTTCCTTTTGTGATTTACTACTAGTTCTCTCTTTACTACCCGACCTTCTGGAAGAACTCCAAGAACTTCTCTCACGACTTCTATCGCGGTGTGTTCGACTACTTCCACGGTCGTATCTACTGTTTCGGTCGTCTCCATAATTCCTCCGTTTTTCACGGTGACTACTGTGATGATGACGATCACTACTACTACTGCCATAGTGTTCGTCTCGACTTCGTTTATCTGAACTATGCGCTTTTTTATCTTGGCTGCTACGTTCAGGAGACTTTTCTCTCGATTTCGAATAAGTGCGATCGTCCATCTGTGGTGTTCCTTTTGTTTTGTTTTTTATTCTATAAGAAATGAAGTATACAACGCCAAGTTTAAAAAAAAAAAATAAAAGAAAGAAAAAATAAAAGAAAAAAAAAAAAGGGAATAGACTTTTTTTGTAATAAATAAATAAATAAAAAGAAGATAAACTAGTTTCTTTTCTTTCCGTATAAAAAAAAGGACTTTGGTTCTAGTTTTATTCCTTTCAGTTGTATGGGTTGTTAACTTATTGATATAAAATAGAACAAAAGAGAACAAGAAAAAACCTCTTTTTGGCAAAGTATTATTTTTTGCCACAGCAAAACCTATCATGTCGGAATTCAGGCGCGTAGCTAAAAATTTAGTAAAAAAAAAAAAAAAAAGTGACCGTCAATTTATAAGTGACGCCATAGCATCGCTTTCAGTTGTATAAAAAAAAAAAATAGTTTACTTTATGTTCTCAAGTCTCTATTGCATCTTATGTTTGAATAAAATTAAGGTTAGAAAAAAGGGGTTAATACAACCTTAAAAACCGTCTTTGCATTTAATTTTTTTTTAAAAAAAAGGTTGAATTTAAAGCATCTCAAACTGAAAAGATTTCTCGGTTTTTTACTTTTGACATTTGAGCCGCTTTATACCCACAATTGCAATTGAAACGGGTAAGATACTTCACATGGTATGTTTTGCTTATCATCACCTGTTAACATGATCTGCAATTGATGTATTTCATGCTTAAGATCATGCAACAACTGTCAAAAGTTTATATAATTTAATATCTATTCAAATGATCATGCCTGAATGACTATAACCATAGGAACAAATTTTTTTGTTCTATTTTCAGCTCTTTAATTATTATTTTTTTGCACTGAAACGCTTATTATTAAATTATTGTTTGATATTATTCGTAACACAAATGCATTTACCGAGACAATGCTTTTTTCCCCTTTTTTTCTTTTTTTTTTGAAAGAATAGAAATCCCGATAATATTGATCCGCACCTCTTTTTGTTGCATATTTATTTGACTATTCAAGTAGATATATCAAAGAAATGGTCATGCAGAAAAGACACTTTGTACAACTTGATCGTATGTATTCGACATGTTATACTTTGTGTTCGCGAGAGGATGTATGAGTGTGTGATTGTGTGAGTCACATCTATAAAAAAGAGTAACACTATTTACCCATTTATTTCAATGTATTGATGACCATAAACAAATAACAAAAGAGGAAGGTAATAAATAGAGAGAGAGAAGGGGGATGAGGAGTTAAGTGCTATTGAACAGTCACTAGGATGGTGTGAAAGGAAAAAAAAAGAACAATGTCCTTTTGGTAATCAATAGAGATAAAATTCCCACCAATACATTTTTCTATCCCGCACTTCTTCCCCCAGATGGCTTCATGGGGTGGATTACCCATTGAAATCTTGTACTGTATATTTGATCAACTAAACAACCCGAATGATCGAGCCACTTGTTTACTGATCTGCAAAAACTGGCATAGAGCAGCTCAAGATTTAGTTTATCACCATGTCGAACTTTACAGTCCATCCCAAATAACTTCGTTTGCAAACTGTATGGTCTCGTCTCGTTCTACAGGAGGTCCAAGTGCTTCCGTCAAGAAAATATCTGTTTTTGGAAATCCTGTTACAACAGAAGGCGTGGATTCTTTGGAGTCTTGCCTTTCGGATATACTTAAACTTTGTCACCAAATCAAAACGATCGAAACTATCGGCTTTAACCCTAGTAACACCTTCTTTTCTAAAATCATGCAGGAACTTCAACAAGGAAACTGTCTATCACTCGAAAATATTCCATTTCCTTCCATTAAGGATGAAGATATTCGAGCTTATGGATATGCCAGTTGGGCTTTAAGAGACCGTTTGACATGTCTCATGATAACCGACAGAGCCGAAGAAATTAACCTATTGGATCAAAACGAGAATGATTTACTCAAAGGCTTGAAATCATTTCCTCGTTTAAAATTTTTAATGTATTATATAAAGGATTCAGATAGTATTTACAAGATTGCTTCTATTATTAAAAACTTTAGTTCTTTACAACTGGTCGAAATCAATCAACATAGACGCGCCTCAACTTATGATAACGTCAATATAATCGAGTTAGACTCAAGAACACCATGTACTCAAGTCAAGGGATTTATAGGATCTGGTATCATTATGCCCTCAAGTAGAATGTTAAAGTATATTATGACAACATTTCCTCAACTAAGACTACTGAACTTATCATTTGCCATGATATCTCTTAAAAGTCAACTCTTGCTGGAAAACTCGTTATCGACCGAGTCGTGTGTCGAATTCCTGTCAAACGCATATGAAAAAATATACACATTAAATATAGAACAATTGTATGTTGAAAATGCAGTTGATGTAGCTGCTGGTTTTTTAGAATCAGCAAATTTTGATGGTATCCTAGAGATACATTATGAAAATGATCACAACCATCCACAATTTATAAACTTGACACGAAGAAAATTTCAAATACAATGCGTTCAACCCTTTGATGCACTCTATACAGTCTTACCTCATAGGGAATTAATCCAAAGATTCGGCCCCAAGTTATTAGGTGTTTCACTTGATTTCGGAGACGCTTACACTTTATACCAAGGTTCAAGTAACCAAGAGTTACACAAAAACGACGTACATGGATACTGTTTAGATTTTATCTTTAGACATTGTTCTCATGTAGAATCTGTAGAATTAGCTAATCTCTTATTCACTCATTGTGATCCAGAGTTGGCTGTCTCTAATACTTTGCAAGCACTGATATTTGAATGCTGTGAATTCTCAAATCAGGCTCTACAAGATTTATCAAAGCGAATTCCTAGTTTGGCTCTTTTATGCATCATTGATTCGGATTTTGAATATGACAGTATTTGGGATGTCTCCATGTACGATACCTCTGTTACTGCTATTCATTGGAAGGATACTGGGCACGAAGACAGTCGAGATGATTATTTAGAGTTTAATCTATGCTTGCAAACCAAAGGAAATATATTTTATTATACAGGAAACTTAAATCAGGTATCTCAATCTTTTGATGACGGCGAGACTTATCAAAAAACTTTTAACATTGATGACAAGTTGAATATAAATGTTGCTGCTTGGAATATTGATTATTTTCATCTTGATATTCCAAATATCAAAGTTTTAATAAAATATCCTGGTGATCCTCTTGAAGAAATTTTGATCCATCCATCTCAAAGATATGACGAAGAAGTCATTAAATTATTGGGAAACAAACCAAACCCACGATGAAAAAAAAAAAGAAGGTCAACTAAATAAATATAAATAAAGAATAAATGAAAGCCCATTGTACATACATTTACCGTATTTGAAAGTTCTTTTTTTTTCTTGCACGAATATATGTACATACACGCGTTTATAGGTTTGACAAAGAGCCTATTTCCCTCTTGTTATAAAGAGATATTTTTAAAATATACTACATATAGTTTTATTAACGCGTTTTCTCTCCAAGATGCTCTGTATAGTAGGGAGATTTATTTTGGATTTTTTTGGAAATATTTAACAAAGAGAGTAATAATTTTATATAACGTGTTTGAAGAACATCACAAGAGTTATTAAATTATAAAGTATTAGTTAAGTTTCGTATCATGTTTCGAATTTTCAATTAAGGTCGATCCATGCAAGATATTGCCCCTCATTTTATTTTAACTTTTTCCAAAACTATTATTCAGCACAGACCATCTGTACTTCTTTCCATTTCAAGAAAAAGGAAGCACATACTCCGACTAAATTTACACAAATGCATAGAAAGGCAATTTTAGACACATGTCTTGTTTTATTATTAAAAGTGAATGTAAGTTATATAAATATTCTAAAATATTTATTTGTGCAAATATAAGAGAGAGGTTTTACTATACCGAAAATATGAAGAAGTAGATCTTAGAAGCTTTCATAATTTTGTTTCTAACCTAAAATGTGTAGCTCTGTCCACGCTAATGATTATACAACAGGATCACTTGTTATTTCTTTGATAATGGATTGGCTATACAGCAGTTATAGAATTGTCAAAAAAGTGTCTATATTTTAAAGCAATAGATTATTTACAACTTACTGCGGTTCCTCTGCTAAACAAATATATATAGTTGAGGGACCTGCTAATCAAAGCGTTAAATCGGATATATTTAACAAACGTACTGTAAACTTACATCATATCGTAAATCGGATAAACTCTTTAGTTCAAGTTTAAGCGATATGTCTCGAAAATTTCTTAAGTAATCATTGATGTTATGAGACATGTTGGATTCTTGAAGTGTGTAGGTCCATAATTGTTCGTTTCCCTCATCTTCAGTTTGATGGTTAATAATACTATAGTCATCCTCATAAATAAGAGGATGATTATCTTTCTGCTTATCTTGCTCTTGTTCGAACTAAAAATTAAATAATTAAAAAATTAAGAATATGTTAATAGTTTTACAGAGTATACAATACGATTATTGATCATACTTTTAATGGTGAATACCCAAAAATATCTCCAATGAATGTGGTATTCATCATTATACCATTATTGTTGAATGTCAAGTGAAGTATTAATAAAAATGATATTGTTTAACTTGAAGATCGTACACTTGCTATGTGTTACAACTCTTGACAATCGTGGACTATATAAATTTTTGTCATAGTCTGTGTATTGATATATAATGATATGTATTACCTTTAAGTTATGCACCGACTCTTTTGCTGTGGATTTGTCGAAGAAGTTCAGATCGCTTCTGATTGAGTCTAGAGCGTTCACTACGCCAGGGAAGTTTTTGTCAATCTTATCTTTTATAGCTTCTTCAATGTTCCAGTAAGTATGCAAAGATTTTTTTTTTTTGGGGGGGGGGGTGTTAAACACCACAGTCAATAGAAATAATTAAATGAACGCTTTTATAACACCCTACCATATTGTCATCAAAGTATATAACCGAAATACCGGATCCATAATGAAGGGAATTTCTTCCTCCAACTGATTCAAATTTTAATGACACATTATTCGCCATTAAATCCAAAAAAAAAACAAAATCAGCACTACCCGTGGAAAGAACGGATTGACCATTACACGCTGTTGCTCACTAACCACAGCAGGCATGTTGCCCACAACCGTAGTAACTTGTTCCGTGACAAGCTGACAAGGAAAATTGTTATTCGCGCCATTAATCAAAACCAAATTAAGCAAAATTTGATAGCTCGACAAAACTACATCAGTAAACGCTGTCTTGTTTCCATTCGTATTCATGAAAACCCCTTCATCCCATCTTTGTAATAACCACAACTGCATTAAAATTGTAATTTTGGATAGACAATAGAGAGTTGTGGGGACTTTTTTTATTCACGAAATCGGAGTAGTAAAACTGACGTTACATTTCGAAACTTCGAAATTACCAAAATGGAAATGGTCAAAAGTTGCAGTACGATACTCATACCTAATATCTCTTTTCTCTTTTCATACCATCAAATACTACCTCCTCTTAATAAAAATGTCTACCCATAACCTTTTAAATATTGCCGAGAGCTTGACGGAGAGATTAATTAACCTCATTGAAAAAGAATCAGAAAATGAAGACGATTATTCACTCGATTTGGTCGCAATCACAGAGCCTATGCCTTGCACAATCATCGCCAGAGGTTAGACTTTGTCTCCTTGAACGACGATTTGTGTAAGTACTTGTTTCGTTCTACGTAGGCAGATATAAAGAGAATAGCCTGACAAAATCTCTTTTAGAAGCAACTCGTCTCAAAGTTTTACAATGAATCGAGACTATGCTTTAGCTATTATGCTTAGACGTTTAGCATATCCATCAAGACTGACTGATTTAGAATTGATTTTTAACATAGCATATGCAACAATTGGGATGATTTTTAACTACATAATAGAGCGCTATTGTATAGCAGATTTGAACAAGGACTTAGGCTCAATTGAACTTTGTTGGTGTTGTTGCTGTTGTTGACAGATAAGTCTGCGTTGAGGAAGTCGTAAGTATTGTTAGACATTTGAAATATTGTTATGTATACAGAAGAAGAAATAAATAAACCATAATGCTTTTTTAAAGCTCTTAAAACCATGACAATGACATGATGTATGTATGTACATAGCACTAAAATCAAGAAATATGACAAATAGTTGTATGTGATTGGATAAAATATTTCGTGAATAACGAGCTTTTATTCACAGAATTTTCGAGGATAACTCGACGTTATTCACGAAATGTTGTGTAACGTGTGACCACGATTTCCTTTTTTAATAAATTTCGTGAGTAAATAACCAGCTCCCACAACTCTCTAATAATAGTTGACGATACAGGCTATGTGCCAACTACCGGGAAACCACCTTCAACATTTTTCAATCGGTACTGAAACCATTTCTATTTTATTATTTGTGCCACTTCAAAGCTTGAATGAATTGCAATTATATAAGCCAACTATAATATTAATAATAGCTTTGAAATTTATATGTCGGACCATAAACCACTTTAAAAAATATTTATTTTTATAATGTTTTAACTCTTTATTCAAGGTAATCGAGTTGTGCTGCTATAATATGTTCAGTAGCAACATATCCATTTTCACTAATAATATTAAGTAGATCTTGTGCGCTTGACATGCGATCTACTGATGCTGCAGATTTACGAAGCCATTCAATCGTTTTAGCTTCATCTTTTTCTACGCCTAAACCCTCACAATAGAACCCTGCAATTTTTATAGCAGCTATATCATGACCTAATTCAAATGCTGTTTCGTAGCAAACATATGCTGCTTTGTAATCTTGAGGAACATCATCTTTCCTACCAGTTCGATATATCTCCCCCATATAAAAGTAAGCAAGATAAGTGCTACCTCTATTATCGCGATTAACTTTAGAATTAAAAAGATACAAGGCCTTTTTAAAATCTTTTTTGAATCCAGCTCCTTTATAGTACATCAGTCCAAGATAAAAAGAAGCTTCAATTGATCCCAAAATATAACTCTCATGATACCATTTGATTGATTCCTTAAAATTCGTCATATAACCATAGCAATCTACATAGGATTTACCTATGCTCAAGCAGGCAGCTGCAGAATTTTTTTTTGCAGCCATTTTTGTCCAGTATAAAGCTTTAGTGAAATCTTTAGGAACGTAACTCCCTCCATATAAATATATCTTGGAAAGAACTGATTGACTTGCCACCACCCCACTTGATTCTTTTTCTGTTAGCAAGTCCCAAATAACTATACGTTGATAATTTTCAAAATCAAGAGTGTCTATTGTTATTTCATATAAACCTTTAAACGGTGATATGTATCCTATTCCGAGCCAATTTTCTTGCACCCATTTCATGAACTTTTGATTCGCATGAGTAAAATCCACTTCTAAATTCTTGTTGCCGAACAAATAAAAGGTTTTATCTTTAATTATTTCCGTCTCATTATTATCCTTTTTAGCTAATTTTTCGAGCCAAGTAATCGCCTTTTTTTCATCTGTTTTGCAAGGTACATAGCCACTAAGTATATTTCCCATTGTTGCGATAGCATATGGCCAGCCCCGTTCAGCAGATAAGGAAATCCAATAAACTCCAGTTTCTATATCTAAAGGTATATCACCATCACCTTCAATATACATCAATCCTACCAAATACTGAGCTACGTAATTGTTCCACTCAGAAACAACTTTTTTACATAAATCCATAGCTTTTGCTGGCTCACGTTTATTTATACCAGCGCCATTGTAATAAATAACAGCACTAAAAAGTAACGCGTACTCATTATCATAATTTGAACCTTTTTCAAAGTGTTTCAGAGCCTCAATATAGTTGTTCTTATTTATTTCTTGTATTCCATTGAAAACGTCCCTGTCACCAGGATCTGGAAAATCTAGTAAAAAGAATTTACTAACTGGTTTCAATTTTTGTTTTGTAATACAGATAGTTACCCCCAATCTTGTATATTATTTCCATAATTTAGTAAAGGAAAAGAGAAAAAAAGGAAAAAAAAACCATCAAAGGTGTGCTTACGTTTATTTTAAATATATATGTAGTGTAACTTAAAAAAAGAAAAAAAAAGGTGGATTATGGTATATACCCTTTCAATAATTAACAACGATATCTAACGGGCTCCGATTTTTTGTCTTTAGCATCTCCTCATCTTTGTTAAGATTCATAGACCCTGTCAAGTATTGAGCTACAGGATTATCCCATTCAGCGACAATTTTAACTTTTACTGGTTTTGTTTTTCTAGCCCAAAATCAGTAAAATATATGATAACACTAAAAAACTAACGCGTAGTTACTCATTATCATAGTTTGAGGATGGGTGATCGGATTTCCCGTATTAGGAAGCCCAGGTGACTGACGTTTAATGGCTCTCCTGATGAATGCATATAAGCTGAAGTTATCAAGCATTTGTGTTTGTGATTTATTGATGATAAATGTGAATGCAAGTATTATAGAAAAATCAGTCCTCTAAACCCAATAAACATTTGATGCTCAACAAGTGAGTGTTTAAAGGGAATAAGAGCAACCTGGTCACAGTTGGATTCAGTGACAATGAACTCTCACTCTCAATTTCAATCTTTACTGTGAACAAAAAAAAATACATCTAACCCGTGACTGTAAAATAAACACCTCTATTGATAACAGGTAATGATTATAGGATTGCGAGCCATTTTTTCTGGCAGAGATGGAAAATAAATTCTCCCAATAATTAAGCGAATTGATTTTGATTGGCCGTGACACCTTTTGATATAAGATTTTATGCTGTTATCTTTTGATAATTATAGAATAATGAGACGGTCTTTCCCACGATAGCTTTGGATATACTTTATTTTTATTTATTCAAACATGATTCACAACATCTTCTACACACAACAAGGTAACATGAAAGGTATTCAACTTCTCATTAACTTTTGTCAAATTGAAAAATATATAGTGAGTCCAATACAATAGATGCTTTAACATTAAAACCTTAAATGGCCGTTTTTTTTTTTTAGTTGCATCTAAGCACCGCAAAAATCTTATTTGTCTATAAATTATGATAATGGAAGATAAGAATTTATACTTTCCCTTTTTCCTTCTTTATATTATCATTCTACACACTCATAATAAAAGTCGATATGATTTCACATTTAATCGGTCATAAACATCCTGATATCAATATCAATATATCATTTCAACCGCAATACCTAAACACAGAAGGCAAAGTTATTTGCGGTCCCGGTTCAGCATTTGAAGGCGTTGTAAAGATAAAGACAAGTGCACCAATACCAGTTCATCATATTAAATTAGTCTTTAAAGCAACCGGTATGTCATGTATACATCATTACAAACATTGCAGTAAAATAACAGTAAAATAACAGTAAAATAACCATAAAAAAACTTTTTTTTATAAAAAAAAATACAGAAAGAGTCAATTATGACGCTATGGGATGGAAGAAACTAAAAGCGGACGATAATCGTCTGTTTGCTATTCGGAACATTTTATGGGGTTTGCCTGCTAACACTCTTAATGAGTCTGCTTGTGTATTTCCAATATTAGAGGCAGGAGACCATGTATTTCCTTTCATATGTCAGTTACCAATGATCAATTATCCGCCTACATTTCATCATCATTTAATCGCTACTGTATTTAGTATGGTGGCTTCAGTTATCACAATAGATGATACCGTTTCAAAATCAGTGCCTATTTGTTTTCAGTCAATTGTAGAAACCATGTCGCTTCAACCTATTTATACCGAAGAACATAAACTGACAAACCATATCTCAACAGTAGTAACCGTACCTAGACTTTCTTACAACATAAATGAACATAACCAAAGTATTCCCATCAAAGTTCAGTTCAATACTGATAAACAAGAACACTTAAATATATCCCATCTTCGCGTCTATATCAAACGATACTATAAAGTTAAATACAAGACAAGCTCAAGACACGAAGAAAAAATTGTAGCATACTATGATCATGCCAAGTTACCAACAACTAGCTCAAAGGTTATTTCGCTTAAATTAAATATACCAGATTCCACAGATCTATTCCCAGCTACTCTAAACTACTCAACACATTTGTCTATTGAATATAAACTGGTAGTAACAGTCAAAATTCATCATGGCCCTATCAGTTTAAAAAAGAAGTTGTTTGAAATGCCCATTAATTTTGGTACGTTATCTTTAGGGACAAGAGCGCCTCGTCAACTGGAACCATACTCAGATATTAAGGAGAACAGGGCATCTATCAATTGTAAGCCGACATTTTTAAGGCCGGTGCCAAAACAAACTTTAGAGGAAGAATGTCTTCCAGCGTACGATGATGCTGGTATGCCGCCTGCATATGTCATGATAAGCCGCTGTGTTTCTCATCATAGCTTGAGATCAATTGCTGCCGCTTGATTATTATATTATAATAAATGAACAAATTCAAACTATATAAACAAACAAAAGAAAATATAATTAAAAACCAGCTGTCAAATATACAATGACGAGTCAATTATGTTACACGGGACGCTATTATGGAAAATTCATTTCATATGCTTAGCATTATACACATAAGCATTCATAAACTTATTTATTTTAAATTAAATCATAGATATTTACATAGAAGAGGAAGATTCTCCTTCTTCTTCGTCAGTATAATTCATAGTAACAATTTTGAGTGAACCAGTTTTGATACACTGTTCAAATTTATCTAATTCGAATGGATTGAAATCATCAATTCTTTTTGATAAGGGTATATTCTCTGGCCAACCTTCCAGCTTCAAATTTCGAAATCCTTTTTCTGAAACAATTGCTTTCCAAGGAAATCCTTCTGATTCAGGAAGAGTAGTAAGCGTACCTAAAAAAAAAAAGTTACTTGATGGTTAACTAATACAGTTTCCTCCTCTTTTCGAAATCCAAGTAAAATATACCTAATTGTCGTTTCAGTTCATCTCGTATCATCTTTTTTCTTTTTTGACGTTTATTTATAGATTTATGTGTTCGTTGCTTGAGTCCAATAACTTTATTTGATTTTGTACCTCCACTAGATGCTTGCGCAGCTTTCTTGGCTAATAAAGACAATTCTGTCATACGCAATATATTTAGTTCATTTTTACCGAGTTTTTGATAAGCCTTGGCCATCGCTTGTTTGTCAGATATATCAACTATTTTTTTTTTTTTTTGAATCTGCATTTTAATAAAATTGTTCGTGTTACATATTCAAGAAATGCTTACCACCTAAATCCTGCTGTTGATTCAAGTAAATAGTCCAAAGACGATTCATGTCATGATCCGTATTTAAGGTAGAATAATCTAGCTCCTTTTGTTTAGATAATTTCATATTTGGATCTTTATTAAAGGCTCGTTTAGGCATAGGCCTTATAAGTGGGACAAAGGGTGGTGGTGGTAGCTCGTTTAATTGAACTGGTGGAGGTAAAGTATCGAAAAGAGTAGCAAGCGGTTCGAGTTCAACTGGCTCGCTATCTTTCAGGCCTATAAGTGGAGCTAGTTTTACACCATTCATAGAGTTTCGTTTAGTATCAGGTTAAGAAAAAGAGTGGTATAGTATGATAAATAAAGAAAATGAGAAGATAGAGCGAGAAAGAAAGAGGTGATTAAAAAGCCTTTCAAATTGTGCGCTTAATATGACGGCATGATGCTAGGCACACCTTCTGTACGTGACGGTGTATTAAGGCAAAAAGAGAAAATTAATATTTTTCGTTCTTTTACTGCTTTTATATAACATGTCTTCCATTGTGTCAGTTAGAGATCCTAGCGATATCGCTCAAGAGATTGTTTCTCGTATTTATTTAGGTACTTGCGAAGCTTTCAACAAGGAATGGATAACTCAAAAAAAGATTACTCACGTACTTTCTATTGGTGACTTCAGTAATGACTTAGGTCTTCCTGTCGAATACAAGGTAAGATCAAGCCGAAGAAATAATGAAAAAGTTATCTAGGAACTCATGTTGATAACGGTTTATTTAGAATATCAACGTAATGGACGTAGATAATGAAAATTTGATCCAATACTTTGACGAAACCAACGACTTTATCCAACAAACTTATAAAGCAGGTGGTAAAATTCTTATCTATTGTCAAGCTGGTGTTTCTCGCAGTGCCACCGTATTAGCTGCTTGTTTGATGAAATCTAAAAAGATTAAGCGTGATGAAGCCCTCGAGATTATTAAGCGTAAGCGTGCCAGTATCGCTCCTAATGATGGCTTTATGGAACAACTCAACTTGTACTATGATCTTAATTTCGAGGTCGATCTTAGTCATGTCGAATATAGACGTTTCTTGGTCGCTACTATGGCCGAAGATCAAAAGAGTAAGTTAAGCGCAAGATACATGTATATACAGAAAGAAGGGAAAAAAGTTCTTACAAGAAATTGATTTAGATTATGGTTATATTGAACATATCACTTTGGCTGCTGATCCTGAATATACACCTTTAACAGAAGCCAGTGAAAAGAAAAGTTTCAAGGCATTAAAATGTAAAAAGTGTAGACGTATGTTGGTTGGTTCAGAGAACGTTGTAGATCATGAATCTGGACAAGGTCAAATGTCTTTCTCATACCATAAACGTAACTCAGATATCAACATGACAACCAACGCTACTACACAAGAAGGATCCGATGTCAGCAACAATTTATTACAACTTAACGCATCTTTAAATCCTTTATTAGCTTCATTAGCGTCTAAAAATAATACTTGTTCATCCTATTTTATTGAACCAATGCAATGGCTTGACGGTTTGATCGATGGTGTACAAGGTCGTATCGATTGTCCTAAATGTCAATGCAAATTGGGTTCTTATAACTGGTCTGGCGATCAATGTTCTTGTGGTCGTTGGATTACACCTACTTTCATGTTACATCGTAATAAGGTTGATGAAGTCAAAAATACTGCACGAAAATAAGGAAAGTTTATCTCCCTCTTTAAAATTTTTTTATCTTGGCTATTTAGGTATATCCAAGTTGTATTAAGAATCTAGCATTACCAATAAAAAAAGCATTCATAGAAGACCCTTTTTTATCACTTCTTTTTTTTTTCTGACTTAAAAATTCAGGTACGCATCAAGTATTTTTTTAATAAAAACTGCTTTTACATACAAAAGCAACACATTGAGAAGCTTTGGTAATAGATTACTTTTTTATATTAATTGATTAAATACATTAGTAACATTAATATATTAGTAAAAAAAAAACAACTATAAATGTAAAATATGGATATATGGTTATGCGTAAAAATAGTGTGATGTTTTTAAGATTTCTGGATACGATCATTGTCTTCGTCATCTTTTTTGGGTAAGGGAGGCGGTAAATCTTCTGTATCTTCATTGGGTACTGGTGGTAAATGCTGATTACCAGCAGAAGACATGGAACGTACAATAGTCGACTGGCCACGGGCTGTATTCTTAAGATTGATATAAGCTATCGCATGATCATCCACAACGGACCCCATACCAACAAGTTCTGCTAATGTATGTCCTGTTTTTGTATCAATTATACCGGTATCTGCACCATTTTGTAACAGAAATTCGGCCATTGGGAAGATAACAATTGACTTTTTATTAGGATATTCTTCTTCAGACTTTGTGGTTTCTGTTGCTGTTGCTGTTGATCCGCTACTTTCACTCGCCACTAAAGGAGACGTCAAAAATACATCCTCATTATCTACAAGCCTACCATGTAATAAAGCATAGTGTAAAGCATAGCGTACAATATAGCTCTTCTCGGATTCTAATTCGACTTTTTCTGTTGAATCTAAGCTCAATAAAAATGGCATAAATGACTGCACAGGCGGTGTATTGGATGTGCCACCCATAAATAAAGAAATACGAGGAGATGAAGAATAATCAGGGCGAAATGAATTGACATTAGCTCCTGCAGCAAGAGCGTAAAGTGCCTTTGGTATATCATCTAAATCAATAGCTTCAAACAGAATCTTATCAGGATCTTCAGCCGGTTTTTTAACGAAGCTGTGGCTGACGTACTTCGCTTGGATATATGCTAATTTCACTGAACGTGAATCAGTAGGGTTAGGTTTTACAATTGTAGTTGTATCGGCTGTATTCAAAGGCTCGTATCGACTATCCCAAATTGCATTGGATTTAGCATTTCCAATTGATTTTAAAAGTTCAATAATATCTGGTGTATAAGATGTGCTATCTAATGTCAAGGAACGTATTTTTGAAATATGTGTACCTAAACTACGATGGATACCAGAACATTCTAATTATATATTTATATTGAGTAAAAAATGGGAAAATGTTGTCAATACTATATATTTACCTATACACAATAAAACACCCAAATTTAAAGAACACCAGTCTGGATTTTTCGCTCCACAATCAGCACAATAATGATTTGAATTATCTTGTCTCAAAATAGATAATAGCCGAGAATTTCCTTCTGAATCCGGTAAAGCAGAAAACAAATAATTACCATTGTTATTATTTGAAGATTGTTGTTGAATATTCGATAATGGCTTCGAATGTTGATGGTTACCAAAACTAAACCCAGACCATCTGAACCGGTCATTGGGACTTGCGGATGCAGATACCAGCAACTCGGCTCCTTCTGCAGGAGAATTGTTGTTAATAGGTATACTTTGTTGGGCTGCATTGGCTGACTGTCTTTTTCGATCTTTATTGTTGTTACTACCGCTCAAATGAGGATGAGTGTTACTACCCCCTCCTCCTGTTGCTGCTGCTACTACTGCTAATCCAGATTTAAATGCTCCGCTTAAGGATCGACCGTGACGTTTGTTACTTTGAGGTGGTGGTGAGCTTGTGGCAATCATAATATCTTTCAAATTAGCTGAACTTTTGCTCGTACCATTTAATAAACTTTCAATTGAGTTTTGTATTGTACCTATCCAACTTTGTGCTTCTTCTTGTGATGTTGCTTGATAAATACGTCGCATATGTGGTGTAATGACTTCAAAACAAAATCGTCTTTCAGAATTACGAGCTTCTCGTACAGTTGCAAATCGTAGATTGATGGGTTCAATATGTGATTCAAGTTGTTTTTTCCAGTTTGAATATTCATGAAGTTTTCCCCCGCTTAATACACACCAGTACCTGCAGTAAAAAAAAAAAAAAACATGAATTTATATTTGTATATAGATACAAGAGTTATTAAAGTCTTACTTGTGCCATGTGATAGAAGATGATGTGACATCAAATCCTGTACTTTTGGAAGGTTTGGCAGTGGCAAATAAAAATCCTTCTTTTTTACGACCTATTAATGTATCACCACGGTTTTGGTCCAAATCACGAATTCCCTTAAATCTATCTCCTTCCACGTGTAAAGTTTGATCTTCTGGCTGAATGATAGGCTGATCTTCTGTCTGGATTATTGCATCTTCTTGAATAGGATCACTTATTGAGGAATCTAATTGACTTGTATTCAGTAGCAATTCTTTACGCTTTATTGCTCTTTCACTTGAAGCTATATCTTGTTCACGTGTTGTCTCTGTCATATAACCTATCAAGTCATTTAATCCAGCTCTTTCAGGTTCAATATGATGCGCTATATTTTCATAAAAGTCATATTCCTTGATCGTGTGATCTGTGATATGAAACAAGAGTTCGCCTTCCTTTCTTCCACCATGTAAATCAATCAAGAACTCTAGGTAATCGAACCTAGCTAAATCAAACTTTGATTTTCTTTGATGGTGTTTTTGTTCAGCTTCTTGCTTCTTTTTATTTGCAACTTTCAAATATTTTGCTAAAGCTGCATAATAATCTTTACTTTCTTCTTCAAACTGACGACGTTTCACTTCAGCCATTTTGATATCATCATCGTAAAGCCTCTTTAATGAGTCTAATAATTGAATTGATAAAGATTGATCCAACTTTTTTCGCTCTTCTTTTATAATTTTCCATGCATTATTTAAATAATGACTCATCAAAGGTTCAACGCATTGTGTATCACGTAAAGCATCTAAATATGCTTCATCTGCTCGAACAAGCTGACGACGTGCTTCTAATGATGTTGTCGCTGTCTTGATAATTCGTTTTAAATTCATCTTTAATGTACTCGTACGATTTTCTAATTGATTTATAGTCGCTCGAAATAACGGACCATCTTCTAAATAACTATCTTCAAACGTATCTTTTGAAACTGGCGGTGCTGAAACACTGCTTTGGCTGGATAGCATAGAATTCCTTGGTGGTAAAGGTGGTGGTATATCTTCTTGCTGCAACTGTTTATTGTCGACATCTAATGACTCTCCATCAGTAGACATTGTATAATTTTTTTTTAAAAAAGAAGAAAAAAAAAAGAGAGAGAGAGAAAGAGAGAATTAAAAAAATGGATTAAATGATTATTTTATGTGTCACATTGAGAAAAAAAAAAGGGATTTACAGCACACAAGCTTTTCTTTTTTTGTAAAATACAATAGGACGGGTAAATCAAAGGCATAATTTCTATGTATAAGTCAAAAAACGAGCAAAAAAAAAAAAAAAAAAAAAAAAAAAAAAAAGAAGAAGATTCAAGTATATCTAAAATATCAGAACTTTACATAATGTCCTTTTTTTTTCTTACTGCATTTATTGTTAAAGTTTTAAACAGGGTTTTATTAAATAAAAGGGTGCAAGTTGAATTGCTAAAAGAAGGCTTACAGTTGCTTAACAAAGTTGTGTAACCACGATCTACATGGTTAAATGCGTTTGTGATTTGTGGTTCATTTCGAAATTATTTCTCGATCTTACTTATTAAAATTGTAACGTTTTGAACCAAATATTAGAAAAAATTAAAAAGATCCGTTAAAGATAAAGGCCAACCAAATTTAATTATATATTCCTTTAAATTGTAGTTTTATTCAAGTTAGGTTAGTATGAATTACTCTTAATCTAGATCTATAAAAACTAGAACTATATACTCCTCCTAATTGAATATATAAATATAAACCTGTTTCTTTTATAATGCTATATATTTATCTATGAACATTCTTTATAGCTATAGTTAATTCTGATACATATGTAATGTATATCTTTGGGTCTCTAAATACTGATTATGCGACAAGCCAATTGGTCTTTGTATTAAGATCCACAATGCTTCTTAGTATGATCTTTAATGCTGTATGTCATGGTTTGCTTCTCATTTTGCTTGGATATGTTACTATAGACTTATAAAATAAGCATTATTTATTAAGGAGAGCCTATATCAGTACCTAACCTAAAGATTGCGTAGCTTCAACTAATGCAGAAGATATGAGGAAACCATCAGCTTGATCTATACAGAAATTCGCTATTTGTGTTGTAATTTTGTATTTTTGTAGTTAAAAATCAATTTGTCACTATTTAACACAATCAAGCGAATAACAAGTTTGTCATATCTACGAAGACTCGTTATATTTGTATACGATTCATTCTTTCAGCAGCAGTTATATATATAGCTAATCATAATTAATATTAATAACTATACACATATCAAACTAAATGTAAGGTTTACCTAGAAAAAAGCTTAGTACATATTGTAACAGTGAGGAACGATATGTACCATGATGATTATAGTGTGGAAGCAGATCTATCGTTACTTCTTAAACATATGCAATATATGTGTACATATATTTCTATATAGAAATGATAGCAATTATATAAGAGCTATAAGAAAAATACCCAACAGAAGAGCAAAAATCAAAAAAATAAACAAAGTCTTTTATTCAGAAAAAACCGCAACAAGATACAAATTCTGCTCTTTATATATAAACTCCTTGTTCCCATCCATGGCTTTCATGCAGCTTATTCCACAATAAGCAAGTCCTTCATTATGAATTCGTATATCAAGAGGGCACCTATACTCTTTCATAAAACAGTTTATGGTTGTAATTAATTCCAAGTCTGGTTTGACTGTTTGACGACTATTTATCAGCCCTAAACCAGTAGTAACATCCATCCCTGACTGACTTGCGAGTTCGGACTGATTTAGTAACTGATACACAACCTTTTTCTGTTTCACATTCACGATTGCATTTATCTTTTCCGATAACTTTGGAAGCATATAAAATTCTGCCTCATTGTTTAAACTTTTCAGGTATTGTTTTTCTATATCTACTTCATCCGTGCGCAAGTATAAAAGTATATACCGAAATAAGAATCCGTCACGATCTATAAATATTTCACTTATGTCAGGAAGACTTTCTTTCCAGGTGCCATGAATTAAATTGTAAAGGTACTCTGATTCTTTTATAGTCTGTGTGGTTGTCTCAAAAATGGCTCCCCCGACATTTAGTCTTATTTTTGCATCATCTATCATAGTTTATATAAATTAAAAATAATATAGAAAAAAGGAAATAAAAACTTGCTACAACCAAAATTGATAAATAAATGTCGGATGTACTTGTTAAATATATATTTGTTTTGTTTTGTTATTAAATATTACGTATCACTTGAAACACAATTAACTAAATAGTCTCTCTCTTTTTTTTTTTTTTTTTTTTTTTTTTTTTTTTTTACATATGTATGTTACATACATGCATCCGTAAATTCTTGCTTAAGTTTATTAAATATGTACAGAAAGTATTTAACCCTCTTTAGTGCAATCAAGTAAAATAAAAATTTATCGATAAAAAAAAATTTCGGAAAAGAGATTGTTTTATTGTTATTTGGACATAATTGAAACAAGATAGAGGTTTTCTTCTACAAAAATAAATTCCTTGGCTCCATCCATTTCACGCTGACAACCTATGCCACACCTAGCAATTCCGCCTAAGTTGTGAATACGTATATTCCTAGGACATATATCTTTTCTGACATAGCAGTTTATAGTTGCTATGATTTCCAAATTTGGGCTTAGTGCTCTACGCGAATTGACCAAACCCAAGCCAGCTTTGATATTGAAACCAGAAAGATTCTCGAGTTGGGATTGATTAAGTAATGTATATTCAATCTTCTTTGGCTTTCCATCCATAATCATTGTATGTATCTTTTCAGATAGTGTTTTAAGCAAGTAAAACTCGGCCTCGTGATACAAACTTTTTAAATGTTGATTGTCGATATCCACTTCATTCGTACGCAAATAGAGAAGTACGTAGCGAAATAAGAACCCATCCCTGTCAATAAATACTTCTTTTGTGTCCGAAAGACCTTCTCTCCAAGAACCACGAACCAAGTTATAAAGGTATTCTGATTCATATATAGTTTATAAGGTAGTCTCATAAATGGTTCCACCAACGTTAAGCTTAATTCTTGTGTCTTCTGTCATAGTTTTAGCTACAAAAAAAAGTAGAGATGGGAGAAATAAATAGAAAGTAATTACTAGATCCAAATTTGAACTGCTATAATAAGTTTTAAGAGCTCAATATATCTACATGATAGATACATTTGTTTTTATTGTTGACTTATCAGCTCTTACCTGAAACATATTGAAGAAGCAAAACACTAATAAATCCCTGCTTCTTAAGTCAATGCTATTTGGAGCAGATAACCACTAATATTTGCCAGATATTTTAGAAGACCAATTTATTTACACATGTCCTGTTTGACTGAATAATAAAAAAAGACGATAAATAGATATAAATGTCAGAAAGGGATATATGAATATATATATATATATATATATATATATATATTTTATGATAAAAAAGTAATGTATATATGATAGTCTTTAGGGGTTATTATTAATATTTGGCTGATTTCTTCCATCGTTACCAGCAGCGTTACCATTACCACCAAAGCGAAATTGACGAACATAGACCAAATAACCAATAAGAATACATAAACCCAAAATAAGTAAGCTTTCAATCAATTCATCTTGTTCAGAAAACTCATCTAAACCGTAAGAATCATCCATCATCTCTTCACTTTCTTCACGCTCCTTTTGTTTCATCAATTTATACTTGTGCTTCATTTCTTCCCCAATATCATCCCAACCATTTTCTTGTTTCTCTTTACGATGTTTCCTTCTCAAGTCATGAGGGTCAGACTGTAAAGGAGGGCCTACTTCATGCCCTGTAATCCATTCCCAATAGTACTTGATATACATTTTGATCAATGATAGTTTGACAGGTAAATAAGCATCTTGATCTGTATTCAATGCTTGATCATAGGCTCGTTTGGCTAAATGAAAATCCTTTGTGACGCCAATACCATTTTCATACATCCAGCCCAAATTCCAGTAAGCCAAAGGGGAAGACTGAATTTCAGCAGCGAGTCGATAACAAGCAACTGCCTTTTCGTAATCTACAGCAGTTCCAATACCTTTATAATAATAATCTCCCATCTTGACTTGAGAATCAATATTATTTTGGTTAGCTGATCGAGTCCAATAAATCAAAGCTAATTCTTTTTCATCCACGCCTTCAATAATTGGCTTTTGTTCTGTTTCATCTATTTCTTTACCGAGAAATGGAAAATGTGTCAACATTTGTTTATCTAAAGAGAAAAAAAAAATAGAGGGCTCAGGCTTTTATTTCATTTTTATTTCTATTTAATTCTATTCTAAAAGAGAAATTTTTGTACCTGTATCTAACATGTAAGCAACATTGGATTGTGCTACTTCGTAACCTCTTTCGGCAGCCAACATATAATTCAATAAGGCACTTTCTTTATCTTTTTTCATGTAGGCGCTATAAGCATCTTCCACGGTAGGATAAAGCCAATCTCCTCTTTCTGCAATTGCCTTGTAATACTATAAAAAGTATAATTTATGAGTAAATGTATCCATCTTTAAAAATACAGAAAAAAAAATTGGACTTACAGAAACAGCAACACGACAGGAAGGTCTTTGCACAATATTTCGTTCATTCATATTTGCTAAATACCAAAATGCCAATAAATGTTTTGCTTCAGCAGCTTTAGCAAACAAATTAATTGCAGCAGGCAAAGTAGCATCAGACTGAGCTAATTCGATAGCTAAATTGACTTGAGCATTTGGGTTTTCTTGATCTGCAGATTTCTTAAAGAACTCGATTGCCTTATCACGATTCTTTGGCAACACAATACCGTCTAAATACATCATGCCTAAAGCATTTTGGGAAGTTGCATCATTTAAATCATTTCCAATTGAGAACCACTTGTAAGCCATCTTTGGGTCCACCTTGACACCTTCACCACGCCAAAACATTAAACCTAAATAACCAGCAGCCTGTCCAATCGCCTTACCATTCTTGAGAGGTACTTTACCATGATCAGGAATTTTATTCACAATTTGATAAAAGAATTGAAAGGCTTCATCAAAGTTTCTAGGAATATTACGAGTACCTAAATAATACACTTGTCCCAACATCAATTGAGCATCCACATCTTGCTTGGCTGCCAGATACCTCCAATATTGTAATATTTCGTCAATGCTAACTGTCTTTTCGTTACTTCCATGTCTTGATTTCTTTTCGGTCGTCACACTGGCTCCATACCCATAAACACCTCCATTCTCTTCTGAAAGACGTACTTTGGAAAGTGGAGGTGTATGACCTCCAGGAGGTCCAGATAAGTAATAATCCATGACTTTGGTTGCTACGTTTTTATAATGGTAAAGTGCATCTTGACATTTTTCGTCAGTACCGATACCTAATAAATATCGATATCCCATCGTCATTTGAGCTGTAGTGTCACCGCCATGTGCTGCAAATGTGTGGTATAAAAGTGCTTTTGATTGATCTCGTTTCACTGCGATACCTGTTGCATACATGAATCCAATCATTTGTTGTGCTGTAGCGTTTCCTTTATCTGCGAGTTCGTGATAATAATTAAATGCGTCGTGATAGTTTCTAGGATATGCGTATTTGGAGTACTAAGTTATTATAAAAATGAGTATATATGACATAAATGATATAAAATAGAATAACTCACAAAGTTAAGATCAGCTAGTAATAATAATGCATCATCTTGTTGAAATTCTCTAGCAGATCGTTCAAGTAATTGAATTGCATTTGAAAATTCATTTTGTTTCAACATATCCAATTCATAATCGTTTGTGGTAGGCAGTAACGGACTCCAGAGTTGAGTGACACGTTGTATTATACGGTCTGTAAAACTCGTAGGTTCATTTGAACTTGAACTATGGTTTATAAATTTCTTTTCAATTACTTCCAATTGTTGTATCGCTGAAAGATAAAGTTGTCGACCTTTGTTTGTACTTATTAAGTATTCTTGCATAATATATTCAATTCATTTTTATGTATTTATTCATACCTTCATATTCGGTACCATGGTGTTGACTTGTCAATACCTTTTTTTTAAAAAAAAATGTTTAGAAATGTTATAGAATTATATACATTGTTGTCAATTTACCTCTTGTTGTTGATGTTGTGAAGCTTGAACAGACACGAGGTACCCGAGTATAAGAGCTATAACAATATAAAAAAATATAAAAAATACGAGTTATATGTTAAGCACCATCCATTTCTTTGAATGTTTTACAATATATGTTTTACGAGATGAATAAAATAAACGTTTCTTCCAACTTGAGCTTTTGTTCATGATGTAACAATTAAACAGAAAGAAAGGAAAAATAATTAATAAAATAACAACGCGTACTAACTTTTAATTGGCTCAACATCGGACACTTAACTTCCCTTTAACCTAAAAGCAATTCGTGAGAGAGATTAAATATACTGCGTGTACACCATAAGATAAAGAGATATAGAGCTATAACTTTCACATTCTCTTTTTTCTTTCTTTCTTTCTTCTTTATTTATTCAATATGACTGTATTATTTAAGAGTTTGATTACTACGGGTTGTATATCACTTGTTACTGCTCATGCAGGACATCAACATCATTATGAAGAACGTGGTCAAGTACCTTTGACTTCTGGTCCTGTAGAAATGCCAGTTATATTCAATAGGCCTATATTAGAAAGAGATGGGTATCAGCCTTCTTTTTCAGGTATATCTACTTTTGCTCATTTACCTTATCTTC
Organism: Pilaira anomala; assembly: GCA_025716855.1. Lineage (NCBI taxonomy): Eukaryota > Fungi > Mucoromycota > Mucoromycetes > Mucorales > Mucoraceae > Pilaira > Pilaira anomala. The sequence goes on from JAIXMQ010000063.1 coordinate 128,166, forward strand.
AATGTTGGGATGAAGGTATCAAAGAAGATTATGATATCGCTATAATTGGTGCCCCTTATGATATCGGTGTTACCTTTCGTACAGGAGCTCGGTTTGGTCCCTCTGGTATTAGAGAAGGGTCAAAACGTATTAAAGTAAGTTAGCTTTGTACCTTTTTTTTATTGTTATTAATAAATATTCAGGGCTATAATAGTGAACTAGATGTGAACCCGTTTAAATCTTGGGCAAAAGCAGTGGATTGTGGTGATATTCCATTTGAACCCTTTGATAGTGAACAAGCCATGACACAAATAGAAGCTTATACGCGTTACATTCTATCACGTCCAAGTCATAAGAATCTTTCTCAATCAAATAGTGGTATTCCGCGTTTGATTACATTAGGTGGAGATCATACAATTTTATTACCTGTGTTAAGAGCAATGCGTCATGCGCATGGTAAACCATTGTCGGTGATTCATTTTGATTCTCATTTAGATACTTGGGCACCTGAAATCTATAATGTCAAAGCAAAAGGGTCAAAATTCAATCACGGTAACCCATTATATCACGCTTCAAAAGAAGGTTTAAGTCAGAATGGCACATCACTGCATGTAGGTATTCGATCTAGTTTATATGATAAACAAGACATTGCCCGTGATGAAGCACTTGGATTTCAAATAATTAAAGCCAATGATATTTTTACTTTGGGCGTACAAGGTATTTCGGATCAGATCAAAAAAATCCTTGGTGATCCAAATGATAATTTGGTTTATCTTTCTATTGACATTGATGTCATTGATCCATCCATGGCACCAGGTAAAAAAAAAAAAAAAAAAAAAAAAAAAAAAAAAAAAAAAAAAAAAAAAAAAAAAATAGAGAGTATATTTTGCTTACATATTATAAATAATAACTTAAATTTAGCCACGGGAACACCTGAAACTGGTGGTTTCCTGACAAGAGAAATGCGCTATATTCTCCGTAGTTTAGAGAATTACAATATTGTCGGCATGGATCTAGTTGAAGTTGCTCCTGCGTATGATTCTCAAGCACAATTAACTACTTTTTTAGCAGCTGATCTTATTTATGAAGTCATGTCTATGATGGTAAAGTATGGTGAAAATAACCTGATTGTCACTTAGTTTCTATATTTGTCATGCATTATCTATTTTTTTTTTAATTAAAGTTTTCCTTCCAAATCTTCTTTTTTTACAATAGTTGACTATTGCAAATATGTATACTGTTACTATTATTACTTTCCTACTATTAATCTGTGTTGTATTCTTTCATTAACTATTACCATCAATTATAAACCACCATGACTGCCTTTACTCTTTTTTCATAATTTTTTTTTAAAAGAGAGAGAGAGAAAGAGAAGAAGGAAGAGAATTTTGTTAATTTCGATTTCTTTTTTGGGGAAAAACTGCTGCTGCACAGTTGTAAAGTAAACAAAGATGCAAATGGACATGTCGGATAACACAAAGTTATTAAAGACTTTTAGCATACAATTTGATCCAAATTTTGTATTAAATTTAAGTCAAGAAAACGATACACAAAATCATGGTACAACTGTTTGGGATTCAGCTAAATTATTAGCATTATATTTATTTGAAACTTTCAAGAAACCGACATTTGAAATTAGAGATGGTCATGTAAGTATAAAAAAGAACCAAAAGTCTTGTCTAGAACTTGGCAGTGGTTGTGGTCTCGGTGGCTTATTAATGGCCTCTGTTGGCTTTGATACAGTCTTAACTGATTTACCTGAAGTACTCGACCGTGTCCTTTTAAAGAACTCTGAATCTGCTATTAAAGATATTCAATCGTGGTGGTATCATTTACATCATTCCGAATATTCAGGTGTGAGGCCCACTTTAAAAGTTGAATCTTTAGATTGGTTAAATCTACCAGAAGAAAGAAAAATATATAATTATATTTTGGCTTCTGACTGTATATACGAAATTCAATTGGTAGAACCATTATTAAAAACTATTCAAGCCTTTTCAAACACAAAAACGATTACTTTTATCGCAATGGAACGTAGAGATGATGTCGTCATTAATGGATTTATAGAAAAGGCAAGATTGTATGGATTTGATGCAAGAATGGTTTTAAAGAAGAAAATTCAGAATCACCTTTCCTTGGTTTGTAATGAAGATGTGGAAATTTGGAAACTTAAATTAAGGGGATAAATATTTGTATCTAAAATAGAATTCCATGTTGTGACATTGTATTGCATAAAAAAGAAACACTGCCAGGACTAGACTTTTTGTCAATTGCCTCATATATATAAAACATTAAGTATATTATATTACCCTTTTTTTTTATTTTTACTTTTTTTTTCTTTCTTTTCATTATATATATATAAATATATATTTATAAATTGCATACATATTAAATGAGATTCTCTACAACAAATATTACTACTCATCACCCAAATACACCTTCCATGACAACCATTAAAAAGGTGTTGTCTAATTTAGTATCCAAGTTACCACACCATCATAATAATAAAGTAGAAACCGTTAAGAATGATGCACACACAGTAATCAAAGTTAGACGGGTGACGGCTTTAAAGACAGAAGAAGATATCAATCAAGATATTCGCAACTATTATAAACAACAAACTACAAGTAAAAAAAGACAATTAGAGGAAGCAGAGGAAAAGAAGGTCAAGTCAGAAAGAGAGAGACGTCACAAGACTGTCAAGCAATATCAACAAACACAAGAACAACCACATCCTCCTCATCACCATTGGATAGAACATTCTAATCCAACTATACATAATAAATCTGCACAACAACCAAAATGGGTTAATACACACGGTTATATTAGAGATACTAGAACAAACTCAAATTACTTACGTGTATTAGCTCTTTCAAATCAATCAAATAACACTATCGTCTTGAATAAAGAAAAACCTACGACTAGAAAAAGATCAGATGAATTCATTTGGGGAAAACAATCTTCATTACGACACGTCGTTACTTTGTAAAGATATATATATATATATATAAATATACGAAAACAAACATATTATGAAACCCCATTTTTATTATATTATACACATAACACACTTCCAATCCTTCCATTCTTTTTTTTTTTGTAAATAATCATATGCCTTTTTCTCCTTTATTTGTTAATCGAATAAGATTTCCCATTGTTGTTGAGCACCTATTATTATTATTATTATCATTCACTATGTAAATATTTTTCTTTTCTTTCTCTTCTTACTTTTCGACTCTACCACTACCAATCAAATCATGCATCAAGAATTCAAAATTGAATATCGTTTTATGTAATTTCTTTTGTTTCAACAACTTGAAGTATTATTTTGTAAATAAAATACTCTCTGTCTTTTATATCTCTCTTTATTTTACATATATACCTTTTCAAAAATATCCTTTGTATGACGCTTCTTTAAAATCCTCAAAATCTCTATTCTACCAGATACCATACTAGACATGAACCTACCTTGTCCCCTGACTGAAAACCAATATACATCCGTCGTCGTTCGATGAGGCAATAAAAATCCTTCTTGAACAAGTTCTGAAACCTCCTTTTCCTTGAATTCTTTTAACCCTTCCTTGTCTATCGATACTTTACGTTGATTTAAAATGATATTTTTGAACCGATCTACATACAAAGAATAAAAAAAAAAAAAGTATGTATCAGCCTTCTATCAGCCTTCTACCCCTTGTGCCCTTCTTTTTTGCTGAGCAACTGAAAAATTACCAAATAAAGTATTGTCTCCATTATGGTTGGATTGATTCATACACTCCAAGTAATCACTGGTTTTCATAATCATAAATTCGTCTTCTAAAGACCCCATGATATGAAACTTTCTCCAGCTTCCATTCTCAAATGCTTCTTGCTATAATACAGATATTACTATCATGCACATTCAGAATTCCTTATAGTTGCAACCCTACCAATTCTCTATCCACAAGTGTATGGTTATTTACAATACTATATATTTGATGAATAAAGCAAACGGGTAAGCTTGATTTCACATTCAATCGTATCAAATATTCCGCTGCATTAATAGCATCCGATTCAACATTCAACTCGTCTTCGTCCATTGGAAATTCATCGTCGTCGTCTTGCTCAAAGCTAGCTATAGCTCGCTTTATCTTTTGTCTACGTAACCCATATACATCCGGTTTGACCACCTTGCCTTGTGTGCTTTGGTTGCTCTTTGAATGGTGCAGGCGTCTAGACATTGTATTGAAAAAAAAGACAATAGTCTGCTTTAAGAAAATATGCACAATATGCAAACGTCGGATTCCCAAAAAATAGTCAACAAAGCATTTGACGTTGGTATTCTCTCAAATAAAAAGTTTATTATGGCTTCATAAGATGGGTTTTTTATATACACTTAAAGGGAATTTTGGTATATAAAAAACGCCGCTCCCTGTTGATATGTACTTGGAAAAAATATGCTTAATTCCAAGACTTCTAAAGTCGCTTCAGACATAGTTATTGTTAGCTAATTTCGCAGGAATTCTGTCCCAATGGGTGCATAACTACACAGTGTTTAATAAAGTCGAAAATTACTAGTACAGGTGGGCGCTCGATTTAGTGCCGCTCAATTTAATGCTACTCACGATTTAGTGCGAAAATACAAAAACACCAGCTAAATGGGGCATTATTCCATATAGTGTCCAAATTTTCTCACTGAAATGGCATTATAGGTATAGAGCGGGAAAATAGAGTCATGGTAAATTTTTACCTAGTTAAAAAAAGCTATAGCATTATTTGTTTTCTGGTCAATAATGAAATAAACAGACCATTTTTTTTATTCCATGTAGTTTTATTAGCTTACATAATACGTTTTAATTTTGTTTTTTTCTCTATGAGTATCACACTTATAGACTGCTAATTTAAGACGTATTCCAATGCCGAAAAAACTCTATTTAGTGCCACATTCGATATAGTGCCACAAAATCCTCGTTTTTTTTTTTTTGGCGCCCACTGTAGCCAATTTGATGAAAAGAAAAAGCTTTACGATATTTATTTTTTTATTTACTTTTTTACTAATGCCAAATTCCTTTAGTCAAACTATGTATATGGGGGGGGGGGGGAGTTTACTCGATATCCATATCAGAGTCACCTTGATCATCCGTATTTACATCATTCATATTAACTGCCATCGAATTCTCTAAACGGACGCACTTGCTTAATAATTTTGCTCTTAAGTCAGTTAACTTCACAGGCGATCTTTTAACAAATCCTGGTGCGGGTATATTTCGATAGTTGACTGTATCTCTTTGCCAATGTAATATGTTCATCCAATCATTATCTCTTGTCATATCTCTCTCAAACGCAAGGAACATCATCTTTTGCTTACTTATATCGGTTGGATTTTCATTCTGTTGAATTTTTGTATTTATATATTTGTAATATTTTGTGGTTAAATATTTCAAAATTACTTTTTTTTTTTTCCTTTTTCCTTTTCCCTTTTTTTTTATATCTAATACCTATCAAAATATTTAATAACTTACCAATTCTGCCATTCGTTTTTCTTTATCTTGAATTCGTAATTGTCTTGTATGTATATTGAATTCCCTTAATCTTTGTAATTTTCTTTCAGATTCTATCCTTTCATTTTCTAATCGGATCTTTTCTTCACGCTCGAATTTTTCTTGTCTCTCTTTTTCTTCTTGATCCCGACGGCGAGCGCCATTTTTGATCTGACTGTAGATCTCTGTAATATCGAACCCTTTGTTCTGTTCTTTCGGTTTAGCAGGAGGAGGAGATATTCTGGGTACTGCTGGTACTGCTGACGGTGGGGGTGGAGGTACAATAGGTGTATATGTATGCATTAAGTCTACTGGTTTTCGATTGTTATTTACAGGTAATTTTTGTAGAGGTAATGCAGGTACATTTTTTGCGAGTGCCATCCATTTGTCATGATTTTGTAAAACCGTTGAGGGCTCTTGTTTAGTTTTAATAGGTGATGGAGGTCGACCAATACCTAATTTGGGTCGTGTTGGTTCTTTAGATAAAGCTAATCCCGGTGCTTTATTTGCCTTTGGTGGTTCTTTGGAAAGTGCTAATCCAGGTGATTTGGTTGGTTTAGATGGTGTCTGTGAGATTTTGAAGCGATCATTAGTAGATGTATTCTTGGCGCTGCTAGTATTAGATGAGGCTGTGACGGATGGTTCGTCGTCTTTGCTCTTCGTAGTAAGCTTTAATCTCAAAATGTTAGATCGACCTAGAATAATAAAAAGTTATTACAAAAATATAAACATGATTGTATCCCCCCCCCTTTTTTTTTGTTTTCTTACCAGGTACAGAAGTACTACTGTTAATATTATTAGTATGATTGGGGGTTTCTGTATCTTTTAGAGGCGGTACAACTGCTTTTATTGTAGGCGGAGTAGGTGGTGGAGGCGGTGGTTGATACGCTGGCGGCGCGCTTATTGTGTGAGATGGTTCTACAATCGTAGAATTTGTGATAACATCTATACGGTTACCATGTCAATTAATACAAATGTAATCAAATATATTGTTTAATGTGATTCCCTCTCTCCTCCTCTTTTTTTTCTTATTATTCTCTCTCTTACCTTTATTAGATATGCGTCTCTTTTTAGAATAACTCGGCTTCTTTTCTTTCGAGGACTTCTGTTGATGTAATTTTTCCCAGGTCTTTTCGAAAACCTCTTCTAATTGATGACCATACCTATTAATTTCATGCTCAGGAGGGTTGTAAGCATAACAATTTTGAAACATCAATCTAATATCCTCTGCTAATTCGCCCTCATGTGTGTATTCAGAATTGTATAATTTTTTCTCGTATGTGGTCATATCCATTGGATATTTAATAATATCGTAATAGTCTGTTGCGCCCCAGGCATCTGCATCTACGGGTTGTTTAAAAGGCCAACTTATTGTAAGGTATTTAGATTTTTTTAATTCCTTTACTATCGCTTCGCATCTTTTGAATTGATCGTCAGGCATCATTGTTGAACCTTCACGCTTAATATTAGAAGGTTTAGGTAAGGGTAATTTAACAGTTAAAGGACGTTGTTCAACAGTGGGTGTAGTAACAGAAGGAGGAGGTTGATCAGGTTTATTTTGAATAGTTTGATGTTGAATAGGTTCATGTTGAATAGATTCATGCTGAATAGGTACATGTTGACTAGGTACATGTTGACTAGGTACATGTTGAACAGGCGCATGTTGGATAGGCGCATGTTGAATAGGAACATGTTGAATAGGAACATGTTGAATAGGTTTAGATTGAACAGGTATCGAACTCTTATGTTGATCCTAAAAAAAGGCAGAAAAGTTGAGTTCAAAAAAAAAAAAATCAAAAAGATCCTTGTCATATATCAATAATAAACTTACTTCGTCATGTAAAAAATGATCAACGTTTACATGAGAAGGTGCTTTTTTCAATTGTCGTTTGAATGATTCTTCTAATTTTTTTGCGTCCAAAGTAACAGGATCGTAAGGATTATTGTAAAGGTAACAATTGTCAAAGATCAACTGAATATCTGCCAAGAAAGATTCAACGTCTGGGTACTCATTTTGCTTTAATTTTGATTCTACAGTGCCCAAGTCCATGGGATGAGTGATGACGTCGAAATAGTCTAAGATGTTGAATTTAACTGGATCAACAGGGTTTTGAAAAGCAACAGATCGTTTATTTCGTTTCAGAGCTTTCATGGTGTTTTGACAGAAATTTAAATCCGTGTCAGACATTCTCATTTGTGGGGGTGAAGGTGAAGACATTTGACTAATGAATGAAATAGTTGAACACAGCGGTTTATTATTGTTATTAAGTTATTGCTAAATTACTTACGGTTCGTCATCGTCTACCAAGCTAGCAAATGGCTTCTTTTGGGACACATGTGACATTATAGCAATAATATATACTTTTTTTTTTTTAAGAAAATGAGCTTTTTTTTTTACAATTATTTATTGCCCAATAAAGCAAGTTTTCTATTCAGAAAAGTGAGTCAGATATGAAGTGAAAAAAGGGTATTTGACAGGAATATGAAAACGGGAAAAAGAAGTTGAAATGGGTTGTAATCAATTCGATCTCTAAGTCCTTTTTCGTTTTGTCAAAAAAAAAAAAAAAAAAATAAAAAATAAAAAAATAAAATAAAAATAAAATAGATAACTTTGTTTACGTCACAACTATTTTTCTAAAAACTCCGTTTAAGATGCATTTTGGAGACGATTGCTTTGATACACTTTTAGTAGAAATTAATGGTGATTATTGGAGGAAAATTCCGTTCAAAAGAATAAAAAAAAAATGATGCGAAAAAAAAATAGATATACAGAATAGAAATACACAATAAAAAAAATTAATAAAAGTTTGGAACAAAAATTGTTTAATAAAAAAATCAACTTACGTTTAAGTGAAAATACCAAGAAAAAGGGTTATACAAGTACAAATACACAAAGGATTAGATTAATTATATGTTCTCAAAAATAAACAAGTTATACTTACACTGAATGCATCTCGGGGAGACCAGAGATAACTGGTCAGGAACGTTTTATTGTTATTGTTATTGTTGTTGTTGTTGAAGAGCGATAGACGTAACAGAGTCAATTGTCAGGGAAGAGCAAAGGTCATGAAAGCTAAAGCCTTGTAGGAGCTCGGAAAGAATTGTAAAGTAGATTAGTTGTTGGCAAAAGAAGTATAATGTATTAGAAAAGAAATAAAGATAATAACAAAACACAGGTAGAATTTATGGCGAGTATTTATAATAATTTTTTCCTTGGAAGTTCCGTAAAGGACGGAAGGGATAAAGTCCTACAAAAAAAGAGCTGTTAAAAGTACCCGCGATTTCAACTTGAACAACTTTCTCAGCCTTGTTGCTTTCGGTATTGTAACCTTCTCACTAAAGGTTTTTCTAAAAAAAAAACAACTTTCAACCCGTTCTGATGTTGCAAGGAGAAAGTGAAAAATTTAAAATTAATTTTAATTCTTTCATCGATTGCATATTGTGATTCATAGCTTCTCTAAAAAAAAACATGCTCTAGCCAGGAGCAATCGACTAAAAGTCTATTGATGGGTTTCTTTATATATGTAACGAATCAATAGAAACAGTTTCCCACTTTTAATTGAGATGGAAAAAATAACCTTTTCAGGTCGTATTACTTCCTTGTTTTTTTCCCTTAATTACAAAATATACACTAACTAAAATATATTTTTCTTTTGATACATTTTTTATTATTTATTTCTTTTCCTCAATTAACTTTTTTTTTTTTTTTTTTTTTTTTTTTTTTTTTTTTTTTTTTTGTTTAAAAATCAAACTATATGTTTTATACACATATTCTGCATGTAAAATTCTATAATTATCAGGCTAAGTACGTATAGTTATTAAAAATAAATAAATAAAAAACTGCAAGTAATTGTGTTAAAGGTATCTCTGTGCTTAATAAAAGTACTTGGTTATATTTCAATGCATTTATTTTATCCTTAGGGGGGGGGGGTTATCTGTCGTACTACTACTTCACGAATTAGGTCCCTTTTACTCAAATTTGAATTGGTGTCTAATTCTGTTTGTAATCTCTGCGAGACCTCTAAAGAAGCCCTTTATCATTTTCTGATTTCCTGCCTTATCAAACAGCTGATTTGGAGACGTATATTATCACAGTAATACCTCCCCCCCCCTTTTAGAAAATTTCTTTGAGTTGATATATGTACATCTCATTTTGTTGGCTTCAATATCCTTTTCGACTTTCTCTCTATCCTCTAGTAGCCGTGCAATATTCACTGGCTCCATGGCATGACAAAGCCAAACCTATTCTCGGTTCTCACTCTTAGCTCTATTACTGTACTCAATACATACAGCATCTCTTATTAACACACTCAATGCATTTTTTTATTTGATTTTCCATTCTCCATTTCCACTGGCTCCACAACTCGTAAGCATGTGACTAATCTTGTTTTATAATTTGATTAATTGCCCACAATGTGTGTGTATAGTGTGTATTAGAAGCTAAATCATTTATGATAGAGTCTATTAGGCTTTTCGGCGATCACGTATCTGTTTCATGTCTAAAGAAACCCCTTCTCTTTTCTATGGAGAAATTAATCATGCAGAAGTTTCAGTTACTGTCATTATACATTTGAAACAAAAGTCCAATAAAAAAAAATTGAGATGTTCCAAATTCGACATCGAAAAAAGGGTTCTTGGACCCTTTCTAAATATAGCGCGGTCTCTTTCAATAACAAATAAATAAATAAATAAAATGACCCACAAACAACAGAATAATGGTAAAAAATAAACATACACACAAAAATTAAAAAAATTAAATTGAGAAGAGCTCAAAGTCATAACATTGATATCTACATAGATTTTATACCTCACGAAGAAAATAAAATAAAATATAGGCTACAAGAAGACGAGGACGATGATGAAGAAGAAGAAAATGATGAAGAGCAAAGTGATGATGGTTTTGATTGGGATGATTTAAGTTCAGAGGAAGATACAGATGAGCAACATGTTTATGGAAACAGACGACACTGCTTCTTATGTCTTTCCAGCGCATCATCTAAACTTTCTTGGATATGCTTTTTAATCTTGACCGCTATTTCTGTTGCAGTCTGTGTGGCTGTATTTGTAACAGTCAAACCACAACAGGACCCTACTATGGTCTCATACAATTTAGCACTTTGGTTTACTTTCGTTGCCTTTATGTTTTGTATTACTCTCGTGGTGCAAATGATCGTTGAAGTGATTCCTTGGGTCATCAGAAAGATAGCGACCTTACTCGTTCCAAAAAGATCGGAAATTGTACGTTACAATTTAGCAGTAAGTACATATATGGAAGTTTAATACACCCAAAAAAAAACACTCATCTTTATTCTATCAGTATTATCTAGATCTAAGGCCCTATACCAAACTTGTAGTAATAGGTGCATGGGCATGGGGAGCATGGACTTTTTTGCGGATAGAAGTAGATTTACCAGAAGGTGTAGGCTTACCGAAATATGTACAAGTTTTAGAAACAGTTTGGGAAATTATATTTTTATTCACACTATTTATCTTCTTGGAAAAGCTCATTTTACAATTTATCGTGACATCATTTCATAAGAAAGCTTATGAGGATAGACTGGCAGTAAATCGACGTGCTTTACGTGTCTTGGAAAAGTTAAAACGGGCCAAGAAAGATCATCTACAACAAGATTTATTTAAATGGATTCGTCTAAAAAAAGCAAAAAATGCACCAACAAATAAAAATGATAACAATGTACAAGGTAAAAGTATTATCCATACCCATCGTCCTGAACAAGATGAGCAACAAGACAATGAGCATCAAGCTGTACGATTTCCATCCAATCACCACATAAGCACTTTAATCTCTATACCTCCTGTCAATTCAAAAGAAAAACATAAAAAAAATTCAAAAAACTACTTCAAAAAAATTGCAACTAAATTAGCAACCAATAAAGTCAATACAATACATGAAAAAACACAGGAAGGAGAAGAAGAAGAAGACGAAGAAGAAGATCAACCCAGACTTAAACGATCAGAAACACCTCTCTCATCTATTTCAGATAACTCGAATGAGACCAATTGGTGGGTAGCTGCCTCATACCTTTACAGCGGTTACATGAAACTCTCAAAAGAATCTGCCTTTCAAGACGCAATTCATCAAGCCAAAAAATTAGCTCGACGTATCTACTTCAACATCATGGGACCATCCCCTACACGTTCCTATTTGATCGAATCTGATTTTTATCCTTATTTTCTTACATTATCAGACGCAAAAGAAGCTTTTAAATTATTTGATTCGGATCAAGATGGTCACGTCAGTCCTCGTGAACTGCGGGCAGGTTGTATACGAACCTACCGTGATCGAAGGAACCTGGCCCGATCCATGCGTGACATGTCACAAGCGACCGGGAAACTGGATCTCTTATTGTTAATTATCTTTGTATGTATCTGGATCATTGTTTCTTTAGCCATATTTGGAATCAATGTAAGTACACAATTGACTCCACTCTGGAGCGCTTTTATTGCAGCAAGTTTCATATTTGGTAACAGTGCCAAGGATACATTTGAATGTATTTTATTTGTATTTGTGACACATCCATTTGATAGTGGGGATCGTGTCTTGATCGAAACCAATAACTGGGTTGTAGTCAGTGTAGGGATTACTGTATCCACCTTCAAGAACCTAGACGGTTCCGTCCTCTATGCAAAGAACTCGGTTCTGGCCACAAAATACATTATCAATTGTAGAAGAACAGTTAGAGCCTCAGAAACATTTGAGATCCAAGTCTCTTTTCATACCCCCTCTTGGAAACTTCAGGAGTTACGGGATCATATGGTGGAATGGAACAACAAGTACCCTAAACTTTATACTAAAAATGCATGTGGCTCAAATATCATTAAATTTGAAAATTTGAATCGAATCACTATGACCTTCTTTTTCGAACATTCAAAGAATTGGCAAGATGCAAGAGGTCGATGGTTAAGACATAATAATTTCTTGCTAGAGTTAAAGGATGAGATGCACAGGTTGGGTATTACTTATAAGCGACCTGAACAGCCGGTATTAGTAAAGTATTACGGAGACGAGGAGAGAGAGGAGGATGAGGAGGAGGATAGAAAAGGAAAAGATATACCAGAGTTTAAAGGCTGGTTGAACACTTCAGTCATTCAAAACCAAGCGGGAATACCAACTCGTATTAGTGGTAGTAATACTCATTCCAATGGTGATGATAATGTTAATGATGGTGAAGATGCAGGTGCTAGAATGGGAGCTGCTGCTGCTGTAGCTTATACGACAGGTGCTTTTTAGAGTTTATGTTTATGAAGAATGTTTGATTGGGATAAGAGTGAACACTCTGAGTATACACATAACATAAATGCATGTTCATCCTTTTTAGCAGTGAAGTGCATCAGATACATATTTCTACATCATATTTTGATTTAATCTATTATCGTTTACTATATATAATATATATTACTCTTTTTAATCTTCTTTCTCTTTTTCTTTATTTTCTTTTTGTTAGTATGAAACGTTTACTATTCGTTTTTTCAATTGTATTCTATAACTTACTTATTACTCAAGCTGCATCACCTTTACCTACTTTTAAATCATGTAAATAATAAAAGAGAATTGAATATAATTTCATTTTTTTTTTATTGATTTTTTTTTACACTATTTTTTTTTACATTTTGTTATAACTATAGCTTGTATACTTTTATCTACTCGTATTTATTGTTATTCTGGTGGATTACCTTCGTTTGGAGAACTTATAGTAAAGCAAGCAGTAGACGAACATCATTATATTGACTTGACAGAAGACTTGAGACCAGACCAAGTCAAATCAAGATGGATATTTATCAGACCTAAACCAAATTATCTAGACGAATTTGCCTTTTCAGGTAATGCTAATCTTGTCTCTAATACCTCTTATCTATTTGATGGTGGATTAAATGATACACCTTTTATCAAGAACGTAACAAGATTGTTCGATACGAAATCAGAGACTTGGACTACTATTTCAAATGAAAATAGAAATCTTTCAAATGATGCAATGTATGTACAATTTTTTTTTTTTTTTTTTTTTGTTAGTATAACATGGAGCCCCCTTTCTTTTTTTCTTTTTTATTTTTTTTATTCACCCTTTATATATCTTATACTAACGGAATGTTTCTTAAACTTTTAGTTTTATGGGAACAGCAGTAAGTGTACCAAAGAAAAATAAGATCTATTATTGGGGTGGTTTAAGGTATAAATACTATATATATATATATATATATATATATATATATAAAGATAGAGATACGATTTAAATTAATTAATATTGACATAATAATAAATATTTTAGTGGACAGTATCCTGGTAAACCGGTTTATACAACCACTGTGTTATCCATAGAAAACCCGGTAAGAAAAAAAAACAAAATAAAAAGCCTCATTATGTTAAACCGCATATCTTTTTAGACATTTACATGGTCTATTTGTCCTAGTGCATTACCGGTCGGTACATATACCAGATTTGGACATACAGCTACTTTGGACTTGGACGGTATCAACATATTTTATTTAGGCGGTAGAATCAGAACATTAGCATCTGATACAGTCCCTTATAATATTATACCCATGCAAAATATATTGATCTATAATACAAATGATGCTACTTGGACTGCCAGACAAAGTCCAACTTTACCACCTTTAATTACCGATAGATATATGCATACGGCTAACCTTTGTAAGTGGTATGAAACAAATAAATACTATTTAAAGTAATAACAATATACTAAAAAAGAGTTGGTTTTTTTTTTATTTATTTAGTACCTGATTCTGGAAAGATTTTAATTTATGGAGGCGCAACCGATCAAGGCGATGAAAATCGTGAGTTTTTTTTTTCCGTTGCTGTTACACGCATGTTGTAATAGTTAAACATACTAAAATCAAATCTATGATTAATTGATTATCATAGGTCCTACTGCAGTGGCAGATTATTTGTATTGGTTTGATCCAAGAACATTAGAATATACTAAAATACAAGAACTTGAACAAACACAAGGAGCAGGAGCTAGATTTGGTCATTCTGGTAAAGTAGTATATATATATATATATATTTAATTAAAACATGTCAAAAAACTTATATAAGGTTGCAGCTGTTTTATGTAATACGACGTTAATCGTTTTATTTGGAGTAAATCAAAAGGGATCGATTACAGACCAAGTCTTCTTTTTGAAATTAACAAATTCAGTGAGTTGGTTATCAACCTTTTCTATGCTCGGTGGTGGCACTGGTAGTGGTGGTGACGGTCCTGACAACAGAACGAAAGAAGAAAGTTTATTTTTATCCAATCAAACCATGATCGGAATCATAATTGGCTCGGTACTTGTGGTTCGTGTTACTTTTTTGTATATTTTCATATAACTAAATTAAGTATGATGTTTATTAATAATTTTTTTTTTTTTTAAGGTTGCACTTTTACTTTTTGGTGGAATCTATTTTATTTTCAAGACAAAGAAAAGGATTTTAAAGAGAGCAGCGATACAAGAATCGAAACAAAGTTTAGTGATAGATGAAGATGAATCTAATAGTAATCTACCTCATTTACATAAACAATATCAAAGATATTCTACAGTAGAATCTCTTAAATTAAGTGGTCAAGAAAGATATTATATTGAAGATGATGTACCCAATGATTATGTTGTCATTGCATCAGACTCAATTGTGTTGAATGAAGATAATATTCCTCCTCATACTTTTAGTTATGATCACCTAGTTATTCCTTCTGCTGTTCTTTATAAACCTAATCAAGTAAATGATCAACTTACTTTTATAGAAACTCAACAACAACAACAACAACAACAACAACAACAAAGTAGTATTGGCTCATTTATTTTACAATCAACTGCTTCTAATTCTACTATTACTCCTGACTCAAATAATAATATAAATTACTCTTTTAATTCTATAGTTAAACCTTCTGTATAATAATAATAATAATAATAATAATAATATACACGATTTTATATATATATATATATATATATATATATTAATATATTAATATATATTTTTATAGTTTTATTGTTGTCAAATATATAAAAACATATCTTCATATAAAATAGAAAAGAAGGCATAAAAAAAAAATCATAAATATATGCAGAAAAAAACAAGGTATTTAAATAAGAAGAAGGGGGGGGGGGAGAAGGGGCATAGAATGAAAGTAAGAGAGAAAAAAAGAGAGAGATCTTTATCGGTGAAGAAAAGAATTATTGTAGTCATGGTTACCAGATAAACGAGACGAAGAGTCTAGAAAGTAATAAGGTGAAGTTGAATTGGAGTTGTATAAAATGGTATCATGTTTTAAAGTTGTTGGTACTTGTTGTTGATGATGATGATGATGATTGGATAAATCCATCATGTTATTTGGGTATGACTTGTAATTACTAGTATAATTTCTACTCTGGTATGTATAATCTTGTG
The DNA here is from genome assembly GCA_025716855.1 of Pilaira anomala. Classification (NCBI taxonomy): domain Eukaryota; kingdom Fungi; phylum Mucoromycota; class Mucoromycetes; order Mucorales; family Mucoraceae; genus Pilaira; species Pilaira anomala. The sequence continues at coordinate 144,072 of JAIXMQ010000063.1, forward strand.
ATCTCTTTGAATAGGCAAATGGATCAGCATAAGAAGATGAAGTAGTTGAATAAGCGTCACAAGGAGAAAGTGAAGGTTGTTGATGTGGTGGATCTGTTAAATAACTTGTACCACTTGTAATAGAATAACTATATGAATTTAAGTCATCACCAAATAATTCTGTATGTTGAGATTCATCTGGATATACATTATATGTTGTATTAGATTCTGGCATCATCAGTTGATTATATATAGGTGATGAAGTATTGGAAGTAATAGGTGACTGATTATGATCTGATGATGAAGAGGATGATGTTACAACAATAGCCTCGGATTCCGGAACAAGATGGGTTGTAACCTGAGAAGGTATCACTGTGGCACGAAATGTATTAAAGAGTCCGTTAGAACTATTTTCTGCAATCGTTGATCCTGTCGTACTTGTAGTTGCTGTCGTAACAGTTGGATTGGTATTGTTAGTAGCAGAAGAAGAACGACGTTGTTGCTGTTGTTGTTGTTGTTGTTGTTGCTGTTGCTGTTGTTGTTGCTGACGCCTGGTTAAAGTAGCAGAAGATACTAAATGAGATAAAGATTGTTGCTTTCGAACTGAATTTACAGGTTTTTGTAAATTATCAATAAAAGACTTTTCTTTTCCTGCTCGGATTGTCCAGAAACAGCCTTTCCGAGGTGGGTTTTGTGAGTTCGAATCACGTTCAATCTTTACAAATGCTTTATGTAATGATAAATTGTGTCGAATAGAGTTCTTTATAAAAGTTTAAGAGAGTTAGTTTTTAAAATGAAACCCAACATTTGTATATATATATATTTATTTACCTGCCAACCTTGAGTGTCATTTGAATAAAAGGGGTAATTTTCAGTAATCCAAACATAAATATCATTTAGAGTTAATTTCCTTTCTTTACTAGTCAAAATAGCATGTCCGATAATAGTTGCATATGAATAAGGTGGTTTATCTGTTCGATTGACTGGATTCCATGAGGAATGAATTTGGATAGGTCCAGCGGGATATTCAATCATTTCATGCTTATCGCTATCCAAATGCTTTAGTGATGTATGATTCATTGAACTCTTTTTCCAAGCGCAGTCACTACGTCTACGTCGAACACTTTTGATATTAACAGTTTTATTATCCATTTTCTTTTTTATTATTTACAGAGAAAATAGATGTGAAGTATGAAGAAAAATAATAGGGTGAAAAAAAAAAAAGAGGAGAAGAAAGAAATAGAAATATTCAAAAAAAAAAAAATCTTTAAAATCTGTTCCGAAAAATTAGCGGGTTCTTATAAATGGAAATAATATGGGTTACCTAAAGTTGACGATTAAAACCATTTTTTTTTATAATTTGAAACAGGTGAGTTACACAATAATTTTTTTATTTTTCCCTTCTTACCGCATTGCAAAGAAAAAAAAAAGTTGATATAATATATTAGTTACCATGGCGATGAAATTAGAGATTACGTTATAATTGTTTATCTAAAGTACAGAATAACACTTTTTTTTTTTTTTTAAATTTATTACTTTTTTAAATTTTATTTTGTACTCGTAAGTTAATTACATAAAAAAAGGAAGACAGGTTCCGAAATTTAAATGATGCTAAGGTGGTACGTGCGGATGGCTTGGGGTTCTTTTATTTATTTCTTTCTTTGTGACATGTTACGTCTTCGGCAAACGATCCTTCAAAAAGGCCGTTGTCTTCTCACACATGAACACGCGCGCAACACACGCTCACACTAAACTTTTTTTTTATATATTTATTTATAACACTTTTTTTTTTTTTTATTGTCCCACCAAAAAAAAAAAAAATCATTTTTAATCTCTTTGTTGCTTGGGTTGATTATTCACATTAAGTAATAAAGTATCTGCATCCAACATCACCTTATTACCAGATTTAGCAATTACAGCCGCAATCTCACGAGCTGCTTCAATGCGTTTTAATTCCAAAAAGCCAGGTTTATTCTTAATCGCTTCGCCAATCAATGTAGCAGATTGTGCTTCACCTTGAGCTCTAACAATGATCGATTGCTTTTCTTGACGTGCTTTATCTACAATAAATGCTGCACGTTGTGCATCTTGTTGAGCAATTTGTTTAGCTTCAACGGCGGTTTCAAATACAGGTGAAAATCCAACATGTGTAATAGATACATCATCTAAAATAATATTAAATCGTAATGCACGACGAACTAAATTATCACGTACAAGACGTGAAACTCGTTCACGTTGTGTAATTAATTGAGATGCAGTAAATTGAGCTACAACCGATTTAAGTACTTCATTTACTACGGATGGTAAAATACGTTCATCATAGTCCTGTCCAAGTGTACGATAAACTGTTGCAAGTTGCTCTACACGAGGCTTTGAAAGTACACGACAGGTGATATTCACCATTTGTAAATCTAGTATAAAATAGTTGTCAATTCCTATCCATCCACTTTTCCTCTTTCAATTGTTGCTATACCTTTAGTACCAGTCAAAGAAGCAACATTTCTAGGCTTAGCACGTACATCATAAACGACTGGGGTCTCAAACCAAGGAATAATAAAATGAGTACCTTCGTTATAAACAGTATCTTGAACACCAAATAAACGTGTATACTTGATAGCTCTGTGACCACCATCAACTAAAAAAGAAAAATTACAGGTTATTATCCTATGTACATACATACCCCCGGACAATTTAAACATTAACTTTACCATTGAAAAGTGAAGCATTAATACCATAACCAACAGCACCCAAAACAGCAATAGCTCCAACTGCTCCACCTAAACCTTTTCCTGCTCCTTGAGGGAACATACCTCCTAACTTTTGTGCTGCTTGTTTTGCTTGTTGAGCCATTATTTTATTTTATGTGAAAAAGAATGAGAAAAATAAAATAAAAGACCCGCCCAAATAGAGAGAGAGAGAAAGGACTGCTCTCATCATCATCACACACACACACACACACACACATAAATACTTAAGTCTCTCGGCTATCTTTAACGTCAGCTTTGGACTTTATGCACGGGGTAATTTTTCCTATTTGTCGCATTATAGATTAAATGTCAATATTTCAAACAAATATTAGAGTTTCTTATGTCATATGATGATAACGGAGGAAATTACGATTTTGTATAGACTGGGTATGACAACGATCATGATACGAGTCATTCTACACACAATATAGTGCAGTTTATCTAAAAATAAATAGAGAGCGCCAACTGGAAAATGATTGGCCATTTGTTAGCAACTGAATAAATTAGTTGACGCATGGTCAATTGTTTCTTCCTTTCTCTTAAAAACTTTATCGAAACAGGTAGCAAACTTAAGAACCGTGCCAAAATACTTTCTTCAAATTGATGGTCTTGCTACATTGCTATAGCCATCTTTTGATGATTTAAGAGCTCAGATCTATACCTGCCCTTTTTCTTTTAGTGTGATTTAACTTTTCAAATATTATCTCTGATGCAACATAACCTACTTTATTGTTAGGGTCGAACAATAGGATTTATAGCTTACGAAATCTTTCAATATACTATGCTAACATAGAGCTAAAGTTGCACGTTAAAGATCCAATAAAAGTTACAAAAATTAAAGATTGAAAAGACTGATTTATTATACCAGAAATTCCAACACCCACCCATTCCCCCCCCCCAAAATCACTCGGGTTTTTTTTTAATAAACGAGCCCTTTTGAAACTACCATTGCATTACGGTATCAAGCTCCCTGGGTTATATTACGTGTTTACTGACCTTCATTAGTTTTTTTTTGATAAAGAAGAAGGATACCATAGTCAAAGTTTTTTTTTCTTATAGCGGGAAAAAAATTTCGGTGAATCGATTCATCCAAAAAAGGCGAAAAAAAAAGCAAAAATCAACCTTCTTTCTCAAAAAAAAAAAAAAGAAAACTAATGAAGGTCAGTAAACACGTAATATAACCCAGGGAGCTTGATACCGTAATGCAATGGTAGTTTAAAAGGACCCTTTATTATATGTAAATTTTTAGGGTTATTCTAGACTGAAGTATTAAATTAAATTCATCTAAAAATGACATAGTTACAAACATAACTTTGTCTTCTCTTCTCTTGATCCAAGAAACAAAAAAGTTGAAATTTTGCTTTCAAACATCAAAAGTTGGGGAGTTTTCATATAATAATGTACTTAGTTACATAAAATATTACGAAGGTAGACGTATTCCTTTCTTATCAGTTTATGTGACTGATAAATAATGCAAACTCTAGTGACAATCAACCATCACTTCCACTTTCAATCATTCATTAACTCATTACTGCGGGCTAAGAAAAATACAGAGCTTTGCATTCAAAAATGAGAAGCTCTGTATATGGATATAGTTAAAAGGTTAATGATACTATCTCATGATCAAAGTAAATTCACCAAAAATCTATTATTAACATAATAGCAGATACGTCATTTGACGTATTGAAATATTTTTATTGAAAATATACATGCAAATATACTATTCTTTTGGAACGATCATAGAATATGCATTAAGATAATACAGGTTATCAAGTAATATATTAAAAATGACATAATTTTGTTTTTGAAACTGTTTATAATACGCCTTTAACTTTAATTCCTATTTTTTTTAACGCTTTTTCAAAAAAGTATACATTAGAAATGGTGTTACTTTGCATTTTATTTTTTGAAAATTCCACAACATTTTAAGTTTCTACCAAAAATGGTGCTTCTTGGGTGGTTTACCTACAAATGCACTGAGTAATCATACTATGTAATACAATATACTTTATTATTACTTACCATAACCTTGAGGTGGTGGAGGTGCATATCCACCATATCCTTGAGGGGGTGGTGGACCATAGTTACCATAACCTTGAGGAGGAGGAGGACCATAGTTACCATATTGATGACCCTATTTCACAATAATTTATCAGCATATATAAAATATTTTATGTGTAAGCTCTATATTTGCTTACTCCGCCATGTTGATTATTATTGCCAAGAAGTTTACCAGCAGCAAACCTACATACATAAAAAAAATATTGAATTAAAAAAAATTTCTAATTATATACTAAGGAATTATAAACGTACCCAATTAAAGTACCAGTAATCGCACCACCCGAAAAACCTGTATCATAAAATATATCAATTTCATACATACTACATCACACTCTCTCCTTTATGTTGCTTTACCTTTAAATACTTTTCCGATACCTCTTTCTCCATTAGGACCAACAGGACCATCAAGTCCATCTTGTCCAGCCATACCAGGTTGTCCAGTAGTAGATTCATTACTATTATAATCTTGTTGTGTAGGGTAAGATGTAGCTACTACATTATTAGGAGGGTATGCTGCTTGCTGAGGTGAATCAGGATATGATTTTTCAGGATATCCAGAAGAATAACTTTGTTGTTGAGAAGGAAATCCAGGTTGTTCTGGAAATCCAGGACTACTATTACCACCTTGTTGGGGATAACCTATAGGTTGTTGAGGATAACTGCTGTTATTTTGTTGAGGATAACTAGTGTTGCTTTGTGGTTGAGCAAATCCACCGGGTTGTGGGAATCCGCTACCATAACTCTCTGCTTCTCCTCCTGCTCCTTGAGTCATACCTCTAGAGGCTTCAGTAGGTATTTCCCATTGTGTAGTACCCGATGCTTGTTCCATATAATAATATCTTTGTGATGTTTCGTCCCAGAGTGCTATCCTATAACGTAAGTTAATACATACTGCCGATCAAACACTGATAATAGTTATTTCTTACCACCCAGGAGGAAGTTGAGGAGGAACTTGTGTATTCATTAGATATTATAAAAAAATAGTAAAAAAAAAAAAGAGGTGAAAAAGTGTTTTTTAATTAATTTTTTATTTATAAAATGTTTATATGATTAAATCGCCGCTGTTTATTTCCTATTTTTTCACAATGGTCTCAACGTATTGGTTAATTCGATTTTCATCTACGTAGACCAAGAAATAAGGGTTAGCAGTAGATCCACTTGTATCATGATACACTTCAGATTCATTGACTTTGGAAACAGTAGAATCATTGTATTTCCACCACTGATTTTCTTCGTGATCCAAGATATAGATCCAATAATGTCCATAGTTGGCCTGTCCTTGATGAATAAATACAGCATGTAGTTTATAAGCTAATTTGGTATAATCGTTATACTGGTTCTTAATCTTCGTTCTTAATTCCTCAATTCTTTCAAGGTTTGTTTGAATAATTTGTCTTTTATCATCCGCTTCCTTTTTTAATACTTGTAATGCCAATTCTTTCTTTTTTAGACTTTCTTCTGTATCGTCTATTGTCACATTTGAGAGTACTTGCATTGCTGCTTCTAATAAATCTGGTACTGGTAAATTGATATTCTATTTTTTTTTTAGTGTTAGTTTCTATGGTAATACTGCCTTACTATAGACTCTCTCTCTCTTACCTTGAATTTTCTATACTTGTCTACTTGTTTCTTGCTCTTCTCAAGTTCCAGTCTCCAATCAGCTACCTCATTTCGTCTCTCTCTCAATTGTTCAAAGTTATCTTGCGCATATCGATCGAGATAAATAACTTTATCAAATTGTATAAATACATTAGATTTATAAACATTGGCAGTAGCTCTATCAAATTGTACACGCTATAATAATATACATAAAATTTAAAAAATGCATCTTTTTATATAAAACCAAATCACATACCTGGATTTGTATTTGAAGTACAGGAGGAAAGGATTTAACAGTAACCTCACGCGTAGCTTCATATCCACCTTGAAATTCTTCAAGTTTACCAGCAAAGAAATAATCATCTAATCCATCATACAAGTCCTTTCCTTCTAACGCATCCACAAGGACATGAGAAAAATCTTCTTCCATTTCATTCTTGACCATTTTAGATGTTGTATTATCATAATAGGAAACAATTTGTCGTGCTTTACCATAAAATACTTGTCGAATCATGTCATCAATTTGTTCACCGTCTTCTGTCTTTTTTAATGGTTTTAATGCTGCTTCTACCAAATACATGATATTTCCCATACATTCTAAAACAAACATAAGTAAGTCGAAAGAAACCCTAGTTAATTTTTTTTTTAATATATACCTGTCACATCTTGTTGTTTTCCAAACATCATTGTATCTACACTAGGTCTTTCTTTTACCTTAGGTACATCCATCATAGGCTTTTTGATATCATCTTCAAAATGTAATTTTTCATCAGCATCGGGTACAACATCTTCATAACTAGGAGGAGGCGAATTAGGAGGTTGAATATCACTGGCAAACGAAGTACGTCTATAGATATCCTCAATGACTGGATCGGGTACAATTTCCTCTGGTTCTGATACAGGTACAGAAAGTGCCTTATATAACTCTTTTCCATCTTCACTTTCAAGCATACCAAGTACATTTTCATCCGGTGTCTCATCTCCAGATGTAGCTAGAGAAAGTTCATCATCAAACAAGTTTTTTTCTTTTTCAAATGTACCAGGTACTGATGAAAAGGAATATACAGATCCAGAGTTTTCAGTTGAACCTAATTCTGGACGAATTAAAGGTAATTGACTGGTGGTGGTTGTTGTTTCTTTGGTATCAGACAAGATCACATTTTGTGTGCTAGAGGAAGCACTAGGTTCTTCAGGTAATACATCCGTAGCTGTATTATTATCGTCATCGTCTTTTTCATTTAATAATGCCATATAAGCTAAATCATATTCTGGTGAAATGGCCTTTTCTTGAGTTTCTTGAAGATCAATAAATAATCTTTTTAATAATTCCACAACTAGAGATTTTTGATTAATTAAATTGATAGAATAAGTAATGAAAAGCTTACATTTTTTGGCTCGAATGACTTCAGATTGATCCACTTCAATACCACCGATCTTTTTAGGCTCACTTACTCTATCTTCAACAAACTGTTCATTGTTAATGACAGTGTTACGAAAGGGCAAAATAGTAAAGTAATACTACAAATAAGTGTGCTATGAATATCTATTATTCTATCCTCTCTCTTTTTTAGTACTTACTTGTAGCACACTGTTAAAATAACATGTATTTCCAATATTGTTCAACCCTACAGGTCTATTAAAACGAGGAAATGGAAGAAGTAAATAAATCAAGAGTATAAAAGAAAGAAGAAAAGACATTATTATTTTTCTCAACTTACGTATTCTGGCTACTATTTATCATATGTGCTGGTACTAGTTTTTTTAAGAAAAGAAGAAAATTAAAAAGAAGATAGATTAGACTCACTTTTTTTTTTTTTTTAAAAAAAAAAAAATATGACTTACCACCCATCATATCTTCTACAGATTGTGTATTTGAAGAAGTGCTAACAATACCTTTTTCCTGTTTTAAAAACTCAATTAACTCGGAGCTAGCTCTAGCAATTGCAATTGTCTTTAATTTATCTTGATGTATTGACTTTTCTAAAGGTTCATCTGATACTTTCACTTGATACAATCCAATTAAAAGTCCATCATCTGCTAAATCTTCCGTCACACCATAATAAGCATAAGCGTCTCCAATATCTGAGCGAGAAATCTTTCCTTTACTCCGTTCACAAGCAACAAGCGTTTGTAAAATAACAGAATTCGTTTGATTTGCAATCGCTACTAAAGCATCCATCGCATCATAAGGATCCATTGTATTTGTTGTTTCATGCATTAATTTATTGTAAGTCCAAGCCACTAGTCGATCTGTAGCTCCCGAAGTCAATCCAAACGATGTATAGGCTCGTACGAGATACTCGTTATTAGATGTAAATCTGTTCTCTAAAGTAGTATCAACACCCAATAACTGTGGCATGTTCGCCATCTTGACTTTTAAATTAGCTTCAGCTTCAGTGTAAGGTACAGTGGTACTTCCAAGCTCTAATCGAAGGCTATCCAACGATAACACAATTTCTTTTTGAATCTTTTTTAAGCGTTGCTCTAGATTTGATCCTACTTCAATATCTGATGGCGCAATGAAAAAGTTATCTTGCAATTGAAATCCAATAGACTCTAATAAAGCTTGACTATTCGAAAACACCTTGATTAATACTTCGTCTCTCTTTCTCTATCTTTTTTTATTATTAATATTATTTTTTACCTTCCGTCACTTAATCCAATACGTGCTAAGAAATTTGGGTTATTCGAATTGATATTTCTTTTCACTCCATTCAAGAGACCTTGGATATATAATAGCGCTGTTGTCAAAGTACTTTGCATCGTAGGTAGTTGTTCACCGTGACCTTGGATCCTATCGGCTAGCGATCGAGCTTTAGGTCGCGTCGCTTGTAAGCGTTGGAATAAAGTGATGGGTAAAGCAGCATCTTGCATCTCGGTAGCTAAAGTATATTCACATCCACAACATTGAAAGGTATCTAACCCTTGTACATGGTAATGATGGCAAAGGTAATCATTACCCGTACAAACGTTTTTTTGGTTCGATTCTCCTTCTACTGAAAGATGAGTATGAGTTACTTGAAGCCAAGCATGACATATTTGACAGATAAGGTGGGTGATAGAAGCAGTTTCTGGAATAGGCGTAGTTGCGTTAAAATCTTCTGTATTGACTGTTTCAATCAGTTGTTCTGTACTGTCATTGTTATTGGTTTCAATAGGTGAGTCTGTTTCGAAACGTTTAAAGACGTGTTTATGATCTACTTGATTAGTTTCTAAACGAAAAAGTAAAGCCATAGGAGATAGACTTGTACAGTTCAATAAGCCTTCGGTAGTCTCCATGATGGGTGTATTATTTTTACGTGGTGGTAATTCTGGTATTCCTGTTGACATGGCGTTATTTATGAATAGCAAAAAAAGGAAAAAAAAAAAAAAAAAAAAAAAGAATAAAGAATATGCAAGCCTCTCTATTTTTTTATTTCAAAAAAAGGGTGTTTAAACGGACTTTTGATTGTTATCGTGGCGATTGAATAAAAACATAATGGATCATCTGTTTATTTTGTCATAGTTGCTGCATACTCAATCACATTGCCTAATTGTTGCCATAATACCCGTTCGTTTATTCTAAATTACCATTTATATAATGTATGTTACGCAATCTTTCTCATCTGAATTGATCTATGAATGATGAGGTAATATGTCGTACGCATATACATCTACAACCACAACTCGAATTTTTTCAGCTATCCATGTAGAGAGAGAAAGAGATCAAAGTATAATAACATGCATAATTACTTACATTCAATATACTTCACGTGATTCGGTAAACAACATATTGTATGTTCAGCATCAACCAATGATTTATGATAACTTTTTTTTTTTTTTTTTTTCAAACAACAAACAAAAGCCTCTTTTTTTCCCCCATTATTTTTCTTTACACATACCGTTATGTCAGATAGAAGCAACCAAGATCAACCGACTGAATTGTCAAATCTCAGAATAAATAGACCTAGAACTAGGTCTGAAGCAAAACAAGATCAAGATAATAAAGAAGGTTTTGAGCAAAAGCTTTATCCAGAACTAGAAGATATGTATCTTTTAAACCAAAGTGAACGCGCTGAAAGTCCTGAATATAAACCAAATAATATTAAAAAAAGTAAATGATCCAAATAATCCGAATTAAAATAATTATGAACTTATTTTATTTTTATTTCTGATACTAGAGCGATATGATTCAAATAAATACTGTAAGCCATGTAAAAAACCATTTAATTCCAAGGCTTCATACTTAAAACACCAAAGAGAGATGCATCTAACTCAATATTCAGAAAGCTACTATTGTGATATTTGTACCAAGAGTTTTAAAATCAAGCATTATCACACATCCGAATTAAATGAACTCAACTGTTTTATCTGTCAAAAAGAATTTGAAGAATTGAAGTGTCTCAAGAACCATTTACGTTATATTCATAATACTTCTTGGATGTTCTCACCTGTCTCCAATGACAAAATGGCCTCTCCTAATCCAGTTCCTAATTCAGTTTCTAATCCAGTTCCTGATATCAATGATCCTAATTTACATTGTAGTGTTTGTGATCACACCTTTGATGAAAGGCCTCGTTACCATCGTCACTTGAGAGACATTCACGGTATATTTAAACCCACTACCAGTGCTGGTTTTACTCAATTACCACCTCTCCAAATCATTATACCTGATATTAATGACCCGAACTATTATTGCAGTGCCTGCGATATGGCTTACCCCAGCAAAGAAATATTTCGAGCACATTTAATCAAAATTCATGCTATGGTCGATGACAAAAAAAAAGAAACAACAGTCAATAAACGAAAAACACCGCCCAAAGATCTTGAACCAGAAATAAATACAGAGACACTTTACTGTAACGTCTGTGAGCATACATATAGCGTGCTTACTTCATATCGCACACATTTATTTAATATACACAATATCGCGATTGAAAACAACGGTGTACGTCGTCCTATATCTGATGATGATATTTCGTTAAACAGCAACGATTCAAAGCAACACTGCCATGTTTGTAATAAGTCTTATTCCACCAAGGCCACTTATAAATCACATCTCAATCTTGTTCATTTCATCAAGCGTAGTTCATCTGCTAGTAGTGGTACTCCTACTAATGTTTTTGAAGTGGATACATATTGCAATCAATGTCGAATCCAGTTTAAAACCGGAGAAAAACATTGCCAACATATTGGACTTCATGCTAGAAAACCATCTCGTGTACGTGCTGCAAAAAATCAATTACCAAGTCGGTACCAGCTTCCTTTGAAATTTGATCCAAATGGATATTGCGGAGTATGTAAGCGAACGTACCCTATTGTCAAAAAGTATAGACATCATATGAAGCAATGTCACGGTGTAGTTTTACCTTATCTTACTAAAGAGAATAAGGCTAAAATGCTAACAACGAGTAATGTTGAATCCCAAAATCCTTTGGAGGAAGTCGTAGACAATGAAGAAGAAGTAGTAAGCGAGGAAAAGAAAGTAGTAAACGAGGAAGAGAAAGTAGTAAACGAGGAAGAGAGAGTAGTAAACGAGGAAGAGAAAGTAGCAAATGAGGAACCGTTACCGCTGGAAAATGAAAACCAAGAGCCAGTTAATGTATATTGGCAACCAATAGACGCAGAAGATTTAGTTTGGCAGCCAAATGAAGAAATCAAAGATTTGGAACAAGAAGCTGTAGATTCCCAACCAACTGAAACGTTAATTGACCAGGGACAAGAACCAAGACATTCAGTAAAACGTAAACGCAGTCATTGCATCGTTTGCCAGAAATCATTTCCAAAGCAATCATCCTATCGCATACATTTAATGGTTGTTCATAGATTATCTTGGAACGAATTTGAAATTGTTCGTAGAAAACAACCTTCATCTAAACGAAAATTCACAGAGAATGATTCTCATAACACAACTGATCTTTCAAGTCATCTTCCTAATCCTCCTACTAAGCGTATGAAAGTCAATCAAAATCGTACCTTTCAACAATGTTCAAGTTCTGTTGGTCCAAGTGTACCTTTGTAAACCCCCCCCCCCTCCCCCATCCAAACGTCATATTTAACTCTATTATATAGCAAGAGTAGCCCACTAGTGCTATGCACTTTTTTCTTTAACGGTTACACTTTACAGTTAATAAAAATCCAATTACGATGAATCTAACGTAAAAAATTAACTCATTCGGTTCCCACGTCGTTTACTTATTCAGGAAACCAAAACAAATAATACGCGCCCTCCCTCCTTATTAGCTAAAAAAAAAAAAAAAAACCTCCTCCTTCTTTTATCATTCTTTTCAGAAAATAAATAAATATATGAAACAAGAAGATATCAACACTTATGATGGTATTATACTGCGAAGGTCCCCACGTATCAAAACTAGTTTGAGACTAGATTCTATTGTTAAACAAGAGGAAGAGGAAATCGACTCTATTGTTAAACAAGAGGAAGAGGAAATGAATTCTATTTTTAAACAAGAGGAAGAGGAAATAGAAGTAAAAATACCTGGTAAAAGGACTTTACGATCCCAGATGTCAAATGTGTCAACTCATTCAAAAAAAATGGAGCCTTCAAACAGTTTACAAGGGCAAAAAGGTAAGAAGACAAAACAGTAGCAGAAAGACTTCTTTTTTTTTTTGAAAACTAAATCCAGATAACAAGATCATAACAGATACTGCAAGACATGTAACTACACTTACGATACAGTTGATTTATACTTGTATCATAAAATGCAAATTCATAAAGACCAAATTCCGGCGAATTACTGTGCTCTCTGTTCAAAACAATATGTATCCATAACCAGCTTGAGAAACCATATAAAGTCACTTCATCCTACTTTCAATAATAGCAAACCGCATAAATCGTCTCATCCAAAAACATCACCTGCAAGTAAGCATACAGATTTTTACTGTAGTGTCTGTAATCGTAAATATACAAATAAGTTGAGGCATATGGAAACTGTTCACAATATATCTAGTCAACCCAAAAAATCAAAAATACTTTATCCTGATCGAACCCTGGATACAAATGACCCGAATAATTATTGCAATGTATGCGATTTCAAATATAAAACCAGATGTTCTTACCTTGTACATTTAATGTTAGTTCATTTTGTCTATGCCAGATCTAATTATTCAAGCCCGTCATCAGAAAAACCAATCATTGCTTTAGAGACACTTTATTGTAATGTATGCTGTATAAAATTTAACCGTACTACTTCGTATAAATTACATTTGAGAAATGTACATGGTTTATCCGAAACACATAAAGAAGGATACATTGTTAGACCTCGAAACAAACCTGATATAAACGATGCAAACAATTATTGTCGGGTATGTCGTCGCAAGTCTGTAAACAAGGTGTTTTACCGAAAACACCTCTTGCATGTTCACTGGATACAATCACCCCAGAGCGAGATCTCAAAGCCAGACATGAATGACCCAAACAACTATTGTTCAGTATGCGATATGAAATTCCATCAAAAGAGTGGTTATACAACGCATTTACTTCGCAACCACCCTGAACTACATCCACAGTTTAAGCAAAAAGCAGAACCAAAATACGAAACACCGGTAATCGATTTTAAGAACAATTTCTGTAATGTTTGTCAACGCACTTATAAATCAAATGTATACAAATTACATCTAAAATACCGTCATAACATATCCGTATTTATCCCAAAATCTATCTGTCGAAATCCTGATATAAAACCGGTTGCAGATGATCCAAATAATTACTGTAGATGTTGTGAAAGGACTTATTCTTCTAATTCAAGCTATCGAACTCACCTGAACAATATTCATAAAATCTCTCGCAAAGAATTGAATCATGTTCGTACATATGTCAGACGCAATATCATCGCACCAACAACGGAGAATTCAAATAATTACTGCAATGCTTGCGATAAATCCTTAAAGACAAGGTCCACTTACCTAGGTCACATGTCTGTAATCCACAATATCAAATTTCCCAAACGACGTCCCGGGAGGTCAAAAAATAAAAGTATTAAAGATATTAAAGAGGATGATGATTATGAAATCAAAAAAAAAAAAAAAAAAAAAGTCGTTTAATCAAAAAACCCAAAGCCGAAGCACCATTTCAAGATTAAAGAAGGATTACATTGAATCAAATATGTAGTACATACATACAATATAAGTCATTAAAAAATAATAAATACTTGATTTAAAAATATGATATCGCGATTGCTCTCCTGTGAAGAAAAAAATACACAAAAAAAAAAAAAATTTAACATATTTTTTTGCATATTTGTATATTCAAAAATATTACAATGAGGTTACTACTGGATATAAAAAATTTTTTTTTATAAAAAACAGAAAAAACAGTTGGTATATCACGATTGCAATCAAGTTCCTTTCTAGTAAAATCAACGAAAGCGTTTATAGTTATTCAAAAATGTTTGAGGCCTTGAACTTTAGTAAAGGTCAAACTGATGAGTACTACACGTGGAGACTAAGCACAAGGGCAATGGTCGAATAAGTGTAACTTATGGCTTAGCCTTTTTTTTTTTTTTTTTTTTTTTTTTGCCCAAAAAATGAAATATATATATATATATATATTAAAAAGCTAATAGATTATTTCAAATTTTATTAAATTGTTTTTGAAGCTATCGTTTGATTTTATTGTACACATACATAAAAAGCGTCTCTTTTACATATATATATATATATAAAAGTCCTAATTATTGAGGAGGAAAGATGGCATCGTCAGTTTCAGCAGTTGTTTGAACAAATCCTCCATCAGGGTTTTCCATCGTAGGTCCTGTTAAAGGAGTTCCTAAGAATTGTGATCCATCTACATTATCTACGTTATGGAAGTCCAAGATTTCAGAATACATCATGACTACAAGAAACAAAAAAAAAAAAAAATAGGGTGTGTGTGTGTAAGTAGGATAGTAAGTAAGATAATGATAGATAGTATAACATGTTACCTTTCCATGTATCAATAGGTAAATCAGCTTCGTTGAAAGACCAATCGAATTTCTCGGGTGCAATAGGCTCATCGGTAGGATCGTGATATGGTGCCAAGTAAGGATGTGCTAAAGCTTCTTCAGCAGTGATACGTTTACGAGGATCAAAGGTCAACATCTTTTCTAATAAATCAATGGCGTGAGGGTCTTGTCCAACAAATCTCTCGCTAAATGGAATAGGGCTACGTTGTGGTAAATTTTTAACAAAACGAAGTGTCTGATTTTACAAGAATAAATAGATTAACATTCCTTTTCTCTCTCTCTCTCTCTCTCTCCTTATCTTTTTTTTTTTTTTTTTTTTTTTTTTCCTTTTTACTTACATTTTCACTACAGATAGTAGATACCAAATCATCGTTAGGTGTACCGAGAAGTTCGGTAATAATAGAGAATTGATGTACATCTACAGCATAAATGGTGAATAAATTTCGTAATTTATGCAAAAAAAAAAATAAATAAATAAATAAATTAACTTACGATCTTTGCCTGGGAATAAAGGTTTTCCTTCGAGCATTTCAGCGAAAATACAACCAGCACTCCAAATATCTACAGCGACATCATACTTTTGCCAAGTCAACATAATCTCAGGGGCACGATAATATCGAGTAGATACATAACCTGTCATTTGAGGATCTTGAATACGAGCTAAACCGAAATCACAAATTTTAAGATCACAGTTCTCGTTAATCAAAATATTACTAGGTTTCTATTTATCCGTTTTTTTTTTTTTTTTGAGTAAAATTTTTGAGATGGAACAAATATATATAAACACAAAATACTTACAAGATCACGATGAATAACACCAGCTGAATGAACATATTTTAATCCTCTCAAGATTTGATATAAAAAGTATTGGATAAATTGTTTTTCCAAGGGACGGGATTGCAATAAACGATGAAGATCTGTACCTAATAACTCTGTCACAAAATAACTAACAATTATGTAAGTACATACATACATACACACACACACACAAAAACTATCCCAACAAATAATAACTTACATATCTTCCAAAGGTGAAATAAAGATATCACTTAAACTAATAATCTATTTTATAAAATTGTGATTTTAACTTTTTTTTGTCATATAAAAAAAAAAATAAAAGTTATATCTTGATATTGCTTACATTTTCATGACGGAGAGCTTTTAATAACTTTAATTCACGATAGGTACGTTTAGCTAAAACAGGTGCTGAAAAAGGTTTCATGATCTTTTTAATGGCAACATTGATACCGGTCAATTGGTCCTTTGAAGAACTAGTGTTTTTATTTTTTTGTGAAAGGATGAGTATAAACAGGAAAATATATGTGTGTGTGTGTGTGTGTGTGTCCTTACCAAACGAGACCGAATGCGCCCATACCAACAGGTTGTAAATCTACATATCTATTTTATACGTGTTTAATAGCTAATAGGTCCTTGTATTTCCTTGTTTACTTTACCTTGTAGTGACCTCAAACACGGTACCAAAGATAGAGAGCTTAACAAATTCAGCCATCTTTACTTTTTTTAACTTTTAAATATAAAGAGAGAAAAAGGAAAAAAAAAAAAAAAAAAAAAAGAAAAAGAAAAAACAGTTTTAAAGTACGTCAGCTTAAATTTATTTTTTCGAGTGCACACAAAAAAAAAAAAAAGTGTATTCTTCTCACTTTTCTTTTCTCTTTAACATGTCATATTGTTCATTCTATAGTTGCTACTTAATCCGCTCATTGCAAGAAGGACATTCAAATAAGACATACGTTGGATCAACACCTAACCCTATTCGTCGTTTAAGACAACATAACGGCGAACTAACGCAAGGAGCATATCGTACACGAAAGCTTAGACCATGGTATATAATTCGATTATTATAAAAATTAAAAATATATATATATTGGAGTTTAATTAAAAAAAATAACAATAATAAGGGAGCATGTCCTTGTGATCTATGGTTTCCCTAGTAAAAAACATGCGCTTCAATTTGAGTGGGCTTGGCAAAAACCATTACAAAGTCGTCATGTAAAATGCGTAGCAGATACAAACTTTTTCAAAGAAAGATTAAAGAAATCTTCTAATCGTAGTGCTAACTCTGTTTTGACTAAAATGAGAGCTGCTCAATTACTTTTAAATATTGTCCCTTTCTCTCTATTGCCACTGAAGCTCCGATTTGTCATACCAACTATGCAGGTCATGTTCTTTAATGATGGCATCACTCTGCCAAAACAAATTCATTGGTCTGTTGGACCTATTCAAGATTTAGTTAAACAAAATACATCAATAGGTTTTTTTTTTTTTTTTTTGATATGTATATTTGCCATGAATTCTTAGATCTAATTAATAATTTGCAAACTATGTAATGTATAGAAAAAGATATTTTAAAGGCGTTTGTAATACCAGATACTAAACCAATGTATTGTTATATCTGTACAGAGTCCATTGAAAAGGTAATGTGTACTATTGTTGAATTTCAATAGCTATAAAACTCATGTAAAAAGAGAAAAGGATGATGCACTAGATTATGTACTCTGCGACCAATGCACAGACATGACGTCTCATACTAGCTGTCTATCAAAAGCATTCTCTGATCAAGGTATACCTGTTTATGGATACTGCCCTAACTGTACAAAACTCCTGGTCTGGGGCGATTTAATTAAAGCTTCTAAACTACGAAATAAGTTGGTAGAAGACGGTATTTCATTTGATTTGGAGGAAGAGCCATTATTAGATCAAGATGACAGCAGTAGCTCAATTATAGAAAGTGACTCGGACTCTACAACGTCATCTGTTATAAATTTGACTTTACTTGATTGAGTTTTTTTTTTTTTTTTTTTAAATAGAAAAAGCCACATCCGACCTTTTTACGTGTAACTTGACTAAAATCTTGTAGCACCAGCAATTTACTTTATTTCTTTTCAATTGCAGCTTTTTTTTTTTTTCATGCTATATATTTGATTGATATTATAATAAATAAAAGCATCATCAATACCAAATATACGCATTTAAAATATTTTCCTTTAACATAAGTAACGAATATGTCGATAGTAAATACTCACAAGCAAACTTCTTTATTTTTTGTCTTTTTGAAAAGAACGATTGATATCATATTTTAGTAACGTAGATCCGATAACGAAAACTATCAGGGCAACGTGTTCTTGTCCACTAGAAACGTACCAAAATGCTCTACAATGAAAATGATAGCTTACTATGTACATATATCATCATAAAACCATGTACTACTAAATATATATAAAAAAAAAAACTTTTCAAAATAGTTAAAAGAGCAGTAACATTAAGAAAACTTCTGATATCTGTAGACTAAAAAGAAACACGAATGCATAAACGTCACTGCTGTATATCATTCTTATAATCGTTAAAAGATAAGACTATACACGGCTAATCTTGATAGACAATACATTAGAAAGTTCCAGTACATATATTGCGGCTTGAACTTAATTTTTCCTTTCATTGGAGCAAAGCTATTGTAGTGAAGAAAACATTAAAATTTCCATTCAAAATCCAAGTACTTGGAAAAGAGAGATTCATTGGTTAAATTTGATAATTATCTTAAGAGTTTTTCCAATTACAAAAGAAACATAATTACTTCTACAAAAGCTTTTTTAGCATTGAAAATAAAAAAGGGGGGAATCGTTTTTTATTCTCGTTAACTTTTAAGGCCAGTACATTGATAGTCTTTTTTGCAGCCACCACTCCGTATAACGTTATGTTTACTTTTTTCCTATAAACAGGTGCAGACAGAGAAGACAGAGACTTTTGTGAGTAATCGCCCGCTTTTGGATAGAAAAAAAAAAATTAAACCCAAACAGACTAAAAATTATATCATGCACTGATAAAGCTTTTTTTAACATGGAAACTGATGTTGAAAAAAAAAGAAAAAAGGAAGCGAAAATTTTTCTGTGCTAAATAAACGTAACTGAGTTTAGATGAATGAAGCACTCGTTAAAAAAGAGAGGGGGAATAAATAAAGTCTATTTATTTAAGGAGAGAGAGAGCGAGAGAGAGAGAGAGTATGACGGAAAGAGTGAGAGGGAGAGAGAGAGACTGCATAGTCAAATTAAACCTATTCTAAACGTATGCTGCGGTTTTATGGCTTAACATAGTTACACTTTATTAAAAAGTTGATGATGAAATTTGGGTTTATCAAAAAAAAGTTCTCAAATTGAATTAGTTTAAACTTTATCCAATGAAATCATGTAAAATTCCAAGTCACTTTACTGTTTTAGAGTAAAATAATTAAATAAAAAGTTTTCGTTTAGTTTCTTTTTTTTTTTTTTTTTTTTTTTCTCTTCTTCAACACTTTTTTTTTTTTTAACTAATTTACAAATGAGTGGTGCCGTTTCTGCTTCCAAAGCCAAGCGTCTCGCAGCTAGAGCTGCCAAATCTGCCAAGAACGGAACTCCTGCTACTTCAGGAAAGAACACTCCTGTTGAATCTGGAAACAACTCTTCAGATGAGATGCCCATGTCCAATCTCAAGATCAGCACTGATCGTACTGCTACAGGTGTTTATTCTTCTCAAGAAAGAAGTAGAGATATTAAGATTGATTCTTTCTCTCTTAATTTCCATGGTCGTGTCTTGATTGATAATGCTTCTATCGAACTCAATTTTGGTAGACGTTATGGTCTCATCGGTTCTAACGGTTCTGGTAAGTCTACCTTCTTGCAATCTCTTGCTGCCCGTGATATCGAAATTCCCGATCATATTGATGTAAGTAAAATAAAAAAAGAGCAAAAGAAAGAGCAAAAGAAAAAAAAAAAAAGGATAGATGGAAGGATCTAGAATTTTTTTTTTCTTGCACTCTTTTTTTTTTTTTATTATTATTACAAGTCAGGCACTAACATTAAATTTTTTTTTTTTTTTTTAATCATTAGATCTACCTCTTGAACCAAGAAGCTGAACCTTCCGAGTTCAACGCTGTTGAGTCTGTCATTATGTCTGCTCAAAAGCAAGTTGCTCGTCTTGAGAAGCAAGTTGAAGAAATTCTTGGTGAAGAAGATGGAGGTGATAACCCATTATTGGACGATATTTATGAACGTATTGAACAAATGGATCCCGCCACTTTTGAAACCAGAGCTTGTACTCTTTTATCTGGTTTAGGTTTCAGTCCTCTTCAAATGAAGAAGAAGACCAGTGATATGTCTGGTGGTTGGAGAATGAGAGTTGCTTTAGCTCGTGCTCTTTTCATTAAGCCTACCTTATTACTTTTGGATGAACCTACTAACCATTTGGATTTGGAAGCTACTGTCTGGCTTGAAGAATACTTGAAGACCTACGATCGTATCCTTATCATCGTTTCTCACTCTCAAGATTTCTTAAATGGTGTTTGTTCCAACATGATGCACTTGAACCATAAGCGTAAGCTTCTTTACTATGGTGGTAACTACGATACTTTCATCAAGACCAAGGAAGAAAACGAAGTTAACCAAGCAAAGGCTTATGCTAAGCAACAAGAAGAAATTGCTCATATCAAGAAGTTCATTGCTTCCGCTGGTACTTATGCTAACTTGGTTAGACAAGCTAAATCTAAGCAAAAGATTATTGATAAAATGGAGGCTGCTGGTCTGATTGAAAAGGTTGAAAATCCTTTGGCTTTCAAGTTCTCTTTCACTGATGTTGCTAAGCTTCCTCCTCCCGTTCTTGCTTTCCAAGATGTCTCTTTCGCTTGGGATGGTAAGATGGAAAACTGTCTTTACAGAAACCTTGAATTAGGTATTGATATGGATTCTCGTATTGCCTTGGTCGGTCCTAATGGTGCTGGTAAGTCTACTTTACTCAAGTTGATGGATAACGAACTCGTTCCTACTGGTGGTCGTATTCAAAAGCATACTGCCTTGAAGCTCGGTAAATACTCTCAACATTCTAACGATCAACTTGATAACAGTGTAAATCCTATCGATTACATGCGTAACAAGTTCCCTCAAGAATCTACTGATTTATCTTACTGGCGTCAACAACTTGGTCGTTATGGTTTAACCGGTACTCATCAAACTTCTCTTATCGGTACCTTATCTGATGGTCTCAAGTCTCGTCTTGTATTTGCTGAATTAGCTGTCATGCGTCCTCATATCATCTTATTAGATGAACCTACTAACCATTTGGATATGGAGTCCATTGATTCTCTTGCTGATGCTATTAACCGTTTCACTGGTGGTGTTGTCCTTGTTTCTCACGATTTCCGTTTGATCTCTCAAGTTGCAAAGGAAATCTGGCGTTGTGAAAATGGTCTTGTTCAACCTTTCCAAGGTTCTATCAATGCTTACAAGGAACAACTCAGAAAGCAAGTCAAGTTGTAAATTTCTTTTTATGTAAACTTTTTTTTCTTTTTTTCATTATCCAAAACAAAAAAAAAGCATTTTCCCATGTATATTTTTTTTTTATTACCAATTCTCCTTCCCCTTTTTTTTCTTTTCTCCCTCTTTTTTTTTTCCCTCCCCCATTTATCCTTACTTTTAGATGATCGTAGAACAAAACATTATAATATACATACATTTTTTTTTTTATTCATATATTTACGCTGTTGTGAATGTTCTCTTTGTATAAATAATACATCTATGTTTAAAGATGGTAAATTCTTAGGGCACCGCCTTGACGAGAAGTCCCTTTTAATCAACTATTTCATTAAACAATATGATAGCAGAATTTGAAGTATATAATTTGATTTATATTATTGGAAACAGAAAATATACTTGCCCTAACAAAAACCGTAATTTGACTTTCTCACAATAATCTTTAATCTTTATAATTACTCTACTTTGATTTTTACACCATTCGAAAGAGCGTCAAATTCAATATTAGAAACCATTCAATAGCTTTTCTCTACAATTCTTATAATCCCAACATATATCCACATTTAAAACTCTTGAAAAAATCAAAAGGTCGGGGACCTACGGATTTTTACCTAAAAATTCACTTTTTCCCTTTTTCCGATGATTTGATTGGCTCAAAAAAAAAATTCATTGTAGCAAAGAAAAAAACTTTTTTTTTTTTGGGATTGATTGAAGGCTTTAACTCTCATGACATTTACTCTTCCCTAAAAATTGGCTCTGTTAAGTAACAATAAACCTTCCCGAACAGTTATCACTGATTTCCACCGACAGGGAGCATTTAGCGTGTAAGTATAACTTGTTTATTTATAAAAAAAAAAAAAATTGTTAATCCAATCCTTTGTGTATTAATATCACCCTTTTTCTTTTCTTGTATTTTCAATTAAACACAATTTGGAAACTATTTTTGTTACTAGTTTTCATTTTTTTTTATTCTGTTGAGTATAATCATAAATCATTTGTTTTGTCTTTGAACGGAATTTTCCTCCAATATAGCTAGTTACCATGTACCCGCTCTATATAAGGCCGTAAAAAATTTCAGACTTTTGCGGCCTTAAATCGTGTCATGGCCTTATTTATGCCTTGAAAAAAGTTAAAATAGGCAAAATATTCAGGAAATTGCGGCCTTAAATCGGAAATGGCCTTAAATCGAACGGCCTTAAATAGAGCGGGTACGGTAATTCCAAATAAAAGTGTACAATGAAAACCACATTTTACATACCATTTTATTTCAGAGTGTTTCTCGAATTTACTTGTAACATATCTATATATATATCATTCACTAGATTTTTATAAATATCATTTACTATATTTTTATAAATATCATTCACTAGCTATGTACATACATTGCTATAATTGTTATTTTTCTTTATCCTTGAGGACATACCATTTTGTTTAAGCAAAAATAAAGCAGCCATATCAGTTTAACTAACTATACAATTGCATTAAAACTTTTGGTGGTCAATATGCCAAGGTAATATAATTCTTGATATAGTTAAATCTGCCTCTTTCACTTTTAATTTATGGTGAAAAAAATTTTTAAAGAAAGAGACCTTTTGATACTGCCATTCTATTACGACAGTAAAGCTTTACGTTACATTATGTGTGTTTACTGACCCTAATTAGTCTTTTTGATAAAGAAAAACGAGGCCTACATTAATTGTAAGTGGCAATTTATGCGAGTTGAATATGTTGGAGGGCGTTTTTTTTTTTTTTTTTTTTTTTTTTTTTTTTTGACGCTCCCAATTTTTGTCTCCTACATATTTCTTTTATGCTTTCAATTGTATAAGCATTATAACGGGTACCAGTATAAGAAAACAAACAAAAAATATTGAAATTATTTATTATTTGTAACTAAGCGCATTGAATTCTTTACTCTCTCTTTTTTTAATATTTTCAAGCCCTGCGTATCTGTTATCCATTAAAATACTTGACAATTGTAAACAGCGTTGTTTAGAGCTCTAGTCAACTGTTGCATCTGCTACATTAAATATGGCAGGAGACAACAGTAGTGAGTTGTTGAAATAAATTTGTAATTATTTACCTTGATGTCATTGATTTCGAAATAAATAAATAAATAACTCGAGATAGTCTATATTATGTTATGACTAGCTTTCTTGATTTCAAGTATCAAAAATAGTTTTTAGCTCCTCATTTATATCCCAACCTGTCATATATAATCCCGTATACCGTTTGTGATGATACTTTTTGGGGATAAATAAAAGAATGTTCATTCCATCATTGTTATAAATGTTAAATCCATCATTGTACAGTGTAGTTAACGGATGAGTGTTGATAATTCCATAGCAATTCTCTGTTCAATTAACTGTAGCCTTGCTAGCAATACTACCAAAAAAAAGATATTAATGCCTTTCCAATAAAAGATGTCAACGGCGTTA
>JAIXMQ010000064.1:0-163508 GCA_025716855.1 Pilaira anomala
AGATCATTCGGTTTTGAAGATAAATTTGATTGTGGGTAAGTCACCAACTGGACCTGGACTATGGAGAGGAAATCCTTTATACGCATCCCATAAAGCACTCATCGAACAGATAACCGTTAAAGTCCGAAAAGTATTACGATATTGTTCTTCACAACAACCGCCAATACCGGAAGCTGAACAATGGGATAAAATAAAAATCGCAACCAAAAAGACGATAAGAGAATATAGCTATGAGTATGTAGATTGGCGAAAAAAGACTATTCGACATTTGGAGCGGAAAAGAAATCGTATTCTACGGGGAAAACCAGTACCAGCATTGCGAGTAAGCTTAATTACACCTATCGATAGACAACTTGGAATACTGCAACAAGAACTGACAGATATTGCGGCACTGAAAGCTGGATTACGTTGGCGAGAGAACGGAGAAAAATCTGCTGGATTTTTAAAACGAATATATCAAACTCGTACTATACAGCAACACATGACCGCTGTTCGACAGACAGTCAATATTACTGTAGAAACAGAGCCACCTACCGATTCACAAATCACAGATCCTGTTGCCATGAGCAACGTAGTAAGCCAATATTATCAACAGTTGTATACTAATGATCCCGTTTCACCTACAGAAATAGATGGTTATTTACAACCAATTAATTTTGATAGGAAAGTAAGTCATGACGATAATGAAGGCTTGATAGCACCCATCCCTTTTGATGAAATATTTGAACAAGCTAAGCGAAGTCCAGTTCATAGCAGCCCTGGTGAAGATGGGCTAGGATACCAATACGTGAAGATACTTTTTCGGATCGTGGAACTCCAACCGCTGATTTTGAAAGTCTATAACCAAGCACTTATCGATGGAATCATTCCCGACTCTTGGAAAGATATTCGGGTAAGACTACTACCAAAAAAAGGAGACCTCACGAATTTGAAAAACTGGAGACCAATATCCTTGATTAATTGTGATGCAAAAATATTTACACGAATTATTAATCTGCGTTTGGCCGAAATCACCAACCGTATCATCCAACCAGCACAAACTGGATTCATGAGAGGACGTTTTATTGGAGACAATGGCTTATTACTACACCTCGTGATCCAACAAGCTCGTCAATATAAATATTCTGGGGTTGGTTTATTACTTGACCAAGAAAAGGCCTATGATAGAGTCAACCCTGATTATCTGGTAAAAGTTTTATCATCGTTCGGTTTTCATAGTACGTTTATTAGATGCATTCGTCAACTGTTCTTCAGTAATCAGGTGCAGATAAACGTCAACGGCTTTATGTCGCCTACAGTAAATCAAGAAAGAGGCCTTCGACAGGGTGATCCTCTATCCCCAATACTATTCAATCTCGCTCTCGAACCTTTGTTATTATCTATCCTACAAGACACTTCTATAATTGGCTACAGAACCGGCGACTCTTCTAGAACTCAGTGTTGTATTTGACCTATACTATCTACTCATATAAAAAGGATATTATATAACTCTCATTTAAACAATAAATGACTATATTACTTAAAGATTGACATATCAATACGAATTGATACACAATACAATGTTATAAAACAATTATCGGACTATGGGAAATACATGATGTAGAATTAACACTAAATTCTGATAATTCAATCCAAAACCTATTACAAGTTTAGATTGAATAATTAAAATTGACACTATATTAGTAAAGTACTTGTAGGAAGCAAAGCGATGTTGCATCATATGTTTAATAGTTGAGTAGCTACACCTATTAAACCAGAACAGATATGAGTAATAATCCGGGCTGACTCTTGTATTTATAATAAAGAATATATGACAGATCTTGTATATATTCATACCTTACATTATGTGCTTTGGGCAATAAATAAAGGTAAAAGATCGTCGGTACATAATTGAATTAAGTCATTGTGTTACCTCGATTGAGCGCTATGACAGGGTAATCCAGTACCTGTCATATCTCAGATACAAACACCTACACTGTTCTACTTACATCATGCAAAACTAAAAACATAAAATAATAAACTATATATCACGCTAGACATTAGAGCTGATATATAGACCAAATAATACTATAACATTATGTCATTAACAAATCTTTAGTAATAATATAAATAGTCGCATAGTTTAGAAATATGGAGCTCTCAGTTAATTTTGAATAAAGAATAAACCCCCTTTGTTCGTTGTCATTTAATTTATCGCCTTTATTTTATTTTTATAAAACCCTTCAAACCGAATTCCAACACTCAGCAAATCAAGCTACTAGCTTATGCGGATGATATATGTGTACTGTTGCACTCACAAGAGGATTATAATCGCTTACAAACTCACCTACATCGATACGCAAAAGTCTCGAACGCTAAATTTAATCAAGACAAAACTGAAGCATTCTCTTTAAGTGGTAGACATAACGACGAATGGAAGATGGTGTTGGACAACCAGCTAATTACCAAGTATCACACCAACCGGTCACCTACACCATTTCGCTATCTGGGGTTTTATATGGCCTACACCATTAGTCAACGAAATTGGATACAAGACAAGCTGATTACCACGATCAAGTCTCTAACTAAATTATATTCTACTCGACAACTATCTCTGCGAGGTCGGGTTACTATTATCAATACACTAATTATGACAAAAATTTGGTATTGCTTACGATTACTCCAACCAACACAAGCCTTTCTCAATCAAATCCAGTCTCTTATGTATGGCTTTGTGTGGAAGAATAAACGACCACTGGTATCCTTCAATCAACTTTGTTTGCCTATTATCAAAGGAGGTCTCGGAGTCTTAAGCCCTCATACCCAGTTCCTAGCCCTCCAAATTCGACATCTCCGACATCTTTTCTGTAACTCGGTCACATCAAAGTTATTTCAACCTTTCATACAACATCATGTTTCCTTGATTAACGGTAACTCCAGTATGTGTACTTTATCTTTTTTTATTCCTGAACTTAGACACCATTCACTGAATCATCCGACCTCAATCCTTCATGCATTGATACAGCTAGGGATTATTTAGTTGTATAAGTTGGGGATAGTTATTAAATGTAGAAAGAGGATACAGATAATAGAAAAGTAAATAAAAATGTGAGCACCAGACTATTGAGTTGTCAACTTAGAAAGACTTTATTATATTTAGTTTATGAGAAATAATATTTAGCGACTAGTTGTCTTTAAAGGAGTATCAGCAAAGTTATTATTTAACAATGGGATGACTAGCAATAAGATAAGAGTAGGAAATACAGAGATTCACAAAGAAATATTAAATTTATTTATATTATAGACGTAAGGTAATGAATATTAAGCAACGAATTCTTAGAAAGATACTTTGAGAGGTAATAAATACACAATAGAAAGTAAACAATGAAGAATTGGGAAGGAATATTAAAAGAACCAGACAGTGAATACAAATGAACTTATTTAAAGTTATTACTTGATTGAAGATTTATTTATGTTGTTTTTAGAGGAGGTATTTATATGTTTTTTGAAAGTTGGTGTTACCCTCAATTGAAATTAAAGAGGCGTAACAGCATTATACAAAGCTTTTGATCAATTTGGTTTTCGTCCAGACTTGGCTCAGCTGTCACTTCAGCAGCTGTTACTTATCCCGCTGCGATATCTTTTTGTCGACGTACCTGAGTCACAATGGCTCAATAAACATAGACGTTTTACCGCACACCATTTCTTTGTTTACGACTTCCGAATATCTCGTCTGCGACTCAAGGTATTAGGTGAATATGATTGTAAACCTGGTCTCTGTAAGCAGTTGTTTAAACAAGTTCTTCATTTTCGCACTATGTCAATACAACCTTATTTGTGGAATTTTATTTTAAAAGATACGCCAGCTCACGAAATCAGTCGAGTGGATTTATCTTTATACAAGTCCTTTCAACAGATGTCATCGTGGAAAAACTTTCACATTCTCAATTATCGTTCCTTGATAAGCGGCAATAATAATACTGAAGCTCTATTAATATCAGCTGCCTCACTGAAAAAATTCTGGTCTACCTCAATGCTCCTTCAAACTCGCGATCTATGGTATCGCACCTTCTCAAAGAAGCTACCTACTACTTCCTTCCTACATATAATAGGAACAGTTGAATCCCCTAATTGTCGCTTGTGTGGTAACTCCAATATCGATACTCTTGATCATTTTCTGTTTTACTGCCCGCTCAAACAAGAAATCTGGTCTTCAGTGCTGCTACAATATTTCAGTACTCCTCCCCTTACAGCTGCGGAAACCTTAACTACGTTACTTACTCTTACACCCCCTACAATAATTGGCCGTACTCAGATCCCAACTCTTTATACTATTGTAGCCATAACGCACTGGACGATCTGGATCCATTACTGGAATTTCATTATTGACAAAAAACCTTTCTTAGCAACAGCTATTCTGACTTCCATTCACTCCCAAGTGTCTCTAATACTACATCCTCCAAGTCAAGCCTAGATCGCTCTACGATTGAACCTTTATTTACTTTATATTTTTCCTTTATTTCATTTTCATTCTTTTAATTTTAATTACCTCATATTTAAGTCCCACCTCTCCGAGGATGTGTGACCCACAAGTTTAATAAAACTTATTTTACAAAAAAAAAAAAAAAAAAAAATTGCTGAAAAATACAATACTGCACTTATAGGGAAATTCTTCAGTTACAGTCAATACACTGAATTAAAAAATACTTCAGCTACAATGAATACTTTATGCATTAAATAAAGTAAATACTTCAGTTAAAGTAAATACTTCAGTTATTAAATAATTCATCAGTTATATTAAATGAATATACTACTTGAGTTGCAGTATATAAAGAGTAAAATGCTTTCTGACTTTTCATTTTTCTTCATTTTATTATTATAAAGAAGAAATAAGTTTATAATTCCATCTATTACTACAAAAATTTATTCATCCTGTCTTGCCTCTCTTGATGCTGACTATACATTCGAAACATGTATTGACTGTCGAGTAAGTAACAGCTCATTATCATATAAAAAACTCAAAATAAAAAAAAATACTTATATTTCATTTTGGAACGTTCAAAGATTTACAATAGAAACCGTCGTCTTCTTCGTCGTAACGCTGCAACTGTACCAGTGAGTTCAACTGAAGTAGACGAAACTAGTTCAGATATAAAACCGAAAGAGCTACTAGACCTGCAGCTTATATTTCTGAATTGAATAAAATAGTACCTTTGGATATGGGAAAAATGAATGTACAATGTCCAGACTGCAAAGCTTATCACTGGAAAGGAGAAAAAACGAATGGAGGCTCTTGGGAATCATGTTGTAAAAAAGGTTCCGTCAAATTACCATTGTTGAATGAGCCACCTCAGCTTTTAAATAATTTATTAACTGGTGTTCATCCTAAATCAACTGCTTTCTTGAACAACTTAAGACAGTATTATTCAGCATTTGCCTTCACTTCTTTTGGAACAGCCGGAAAAAATTCAAATAATACTACAAATAACACCGGTTCTAGATTTATGCCATTTCAGGCTCATGGTAAACTATATCACCTCCAAGTGCCAATTTTTTTAAGCAGTAATAATCGACCACAATATAGCCAGTTGTATATCTATGATTCTGCTTATGCAGCTGATATAAGATCCACAGATCAACGAAACCATTTGTTAGAGATTTAATCAACGACTTGAGTATTATGCTCCATTATCAATGCAATAATCCATTTGTTGAAATTTACAAGCACGCACACAAGATTTTATCAACTGAGGCAGATTGTCAATTAAGAGAGAATAATAACGAGCCTTTTCATGTTCGTCTTAATCCTCAAATGAAAATGGAATTAATTGTTGGTAAAGATAAAAGAACTCAAAATCTACCAACGGTCAACGAAATTGCAGCAATTATCCCAAATGAATATGCCGAGAATAGTTTCAGAGATATTTTGATCACATATATAAATACTGATCATACCGGGCTTTTCAAAAGAATCAATGAAACACATGCAGCTTACATGCCTCTTCATTATGTTTTATTATTCCCTGCTGGTGATTATGGTTGGAATTGGGGAATGAGGCTTGCTAATTCGGATAAAAGAGAGTTTTATCATTTTCGATTGCACGTTAGGGAAAATGAGTCTAAAAACTTATTCCTTTCTAGACGCTTAAGGTCAATATATATATTTTTTTGGTACTTCAATATATATATAACAATTTACTGGCATGAATGTAATATTAGATACAGAACGCATCAGCAAGGCCCTGTACACCAACAACCCTGCCAGTGGTCTACATTTCACATAGACTTTCAAATGGCCTCATTCAATACAAGGTTCTTTTTTTTTTTTACGTTTTTCTTATAAATAAATAAATTTTAAAATTCTTATATCACCAAAAAAAACATGGCATATCTAATAAACATTATTAAAAAGCAATTGTAAAAGGAAATATTTAATTAGCAATAAAAAAGAGCACTCGATTAGCATTGAAAAAAAAAACACCCGTTAAGCATTGCTCACCACCCGCGCCCGTTTAGGGCGACGACGGCCGTAGGTCGGCTAGTTTTTCTATACAACAAGTTTATCTACTCTAATTACTTAATTGGTTCTTTTATATAAATCACATCATCGTATTTATTGACATAAATCTCCTTTTATATTAATTATCAGGTACAGCAGCCAGTTACATTAACTTGGTTAATCTTCAGGAACTAGTTTATACATGACAAGCAACGTGGGCAAACTGATGGACAAAGCCTAGGTCAGGTTTCACTATTCATGCAACGCCTCTTTAATTACTATTTTACTATATATACTAAGATGCTTTTTGTATCTTTTAATAAAAAAGTTTAGTTTATTTTTGCAGTCTGATTATTTAACCTTTGTTATATATTTTTATTGCACTTTATTTTCGTTTGTTCTATCTCATTTATAGCTCGAACATCTCAACAAGTCTATAAATATATGCTTTTATTAAACCCAATCAGTAATATCCTTTTCAGACCAAGTATTGGTATTATAGCAAACAAAAAGTCTATCATTTTCATCAATTCTAATTAACCCTTTCACATGATAACTAGTTTCACCACGTATAACCTTTTCTGCCTTGATACGTGACACACGATACTGTTGAGCAAACCCTAAACGATCCAGTAAATCTTGTTGAAGATTAGTAGCAACAGGCTCGTTTGCCCATTTTTCTGTCGTTAATTCATAATCAGCGACTATATCCCAATATTGGTTGACACAAGGTATACTAAGTGACACTTGTTTTGTTCCAGCTTTAGGTAAGCGAGACATTGGAAGATCGTCCAAGGACGGTTTATTGGGATCGCCTGTGATAATAACTGGTAATCCATCCGAATCTATAAATTTCTCAAGCTCTTCCAAGTTTTTTGTGAATACGATCTTACTAGCAACAACAGGATCAAGAAGAGGTGTAATCAGGTTCCAAACTTTGTTTGAGAAAAAATGATGAAAGACGTTATTGAATAAATTCTTTTCCTTAATAAACATGATTTAACTTACTAGTAGAGAATACCCAGGGAGCCTTATGTACACATGCAAGACCTAATGTCTCTGGATAATATGCTTGAAAACATTCTACTAAAAACTTTACAGTTTCAAAATCCTTGAATGATGGTGTACAAAAATGAAATTAGTTTTTTTTTTTTTTCTTTTTTTTCCCTTTTATGTGTATATTCAAATTGCTGTATAGCAACTAACCATATTAGCCATAGTAAAGTTTTCTAAATTAAATACGATGCAAACAGTATCCATAGGATAATCACAAATAACGCGGGATGTTTCGACAATATAAAGTGTCAATAATTTCATAATTTCAAGAGGTTGATTGTCTTTATGATGAATCTGTACATTTACAAAACTTTTTTTACCAAATGTTAGTAGATATTTAATAATATATATTTTTCCATCATCATCTTATTTTGTCTTACCAAACACCCCGAGCCTGTTTATCAGGACCACCTAAAGTTACCATCTTCAAATCCAGCTGATTTTTAAAAGCAACACCCAAACCAGGCTTTGCTTTTTCCAACTCGTGAATCAACCCTGTCTCGCCTAGAGAAACGATTTCATTTGAACGCATCTCTAATCGCCAACGCAACGTATTTGCCAGCATGTTGAAAGAAGCGTCTAAATCCCATTTTCGAGCGCGTAAAAACCGCAAAAGTGTTGAGTCTGGATTATTGTTAGCTACGAGACCCCAAAAGGACTCACGCAATAAAGAACCTGGAATTAGGGGTAAGGCCTTTTCTAAAGGCAAACTGGACCAACGAGGGTCAGAATTGGCTCCTAAAAAATAATTGTGGTGTGGGTCTTCCTTTTTAGCTCCAAAGAATCCTTTTTTCACTGGCTTTTCTTTGGTTGGGTCTGCTAAAACTATTTCTTGGCCTGATTGTGTGAAGAGTTGAAGGAGACGTGCCCACATGGTCTTTAAACTGGCAGTTTGACTTTCAGTCAAGTTACCTGCATGACCTGGTTTACGATGCTCTAATGATATTTGGTTCGTAGGGAATATAATGTTGGCCATTGTTTAATTTTGTTTTTTCTTTTAAAAAAAATAAAAGGTTTAAAAGAGAGAGTGTTGTCTTGGCAAAAAGAATTTGTTTGCTGTCAATTGGCTGAGTTTAACTAGTGATAAAAGCTTCACTGTGCTTCTTTAGGCATAATTTGTGCGACATTAATTATATCCAGATACATATTCATATTGCAATGCTAGCTTTTCATTCATATAGAATCCTTTTAATTAGCTAGTAAAAGATTTAACATGATATGTATGCGTATTATTATGTATGTACATTAGTGTGTACATGTTCTTCAATGACGTCGGTCGGTGTGATACTATTTAGACTGAGGTTTAACCGTAATTTAGCTTTTTATTATTTTTAGGCTCTTATCTTCTTCATTTCCCGATAACAAAAAAGAATGTATTTGCCATATATTTTATTATGAGAAAATGTTGAAAGGTGTCGAGTTGTTTCATAACGTAATAATCTCCCTTAGTAAATCCAAGCATTAATGAGAATGTAACTGACAGCTTCTTTTTTATATATATAAAATTACAACGACACAAACAGTTTATTTAAACTTTAATGCCATATACTTTTGCAATCTTTTTAAACTTTTCCTTGTCAATATCTGAATCTTTAATCGTATCGAATAATCTTTGAATATCTAAGATATATATATATATATATAAAAAATTAAAGTTAGATCATTTTAGAATCTTTTTTATTTTACCTTGTTGATGTTTCTTGCTCAAGAACATGATCAACATATCAATACGTTTCACTTGAGATAAGCCTTCTAATACATTAAATACATCTTGTGCTGGTTTCTCTTTAACATATCTAGATTCTAACATATCAATCATCTTTTCAAATTGATCTGATTCCAACGAAGATTTAAAAAGTGTAGCATAGGATGATGGTGGGATGTACTTTAAGAAATATATATATATATATATATATATTAAGCTTTGAGTTGAATAAATATGTATTTTCATAAATAAGCTTACCTGAAAGTACTGGTATAAAATATCATCTCCTCTACCTTTGTAAGTTTTCCAATCTCTTTCAAATTCGAAATTTGTACGAGGACAAGTGAATTTTGCTGCTGGTGAAGTAGGCTTTGGTACAAGAGTTGCAGTAGGCTTTGGTGCAAAAGTTGCAGTGGGTTTTTGTGGTGGTGGAGTAGTAGGTTTTGATGCGGATGATGATGATGATGGTGTAGTGACAGGACTCTTTTTAATTTCCTGTACCTTTGCCGTGCTGATAGGCTTTATATCTGAATAAGCTTCATCAACAACTTTAATAGGTAAACGACGCATGGGCTCATTAGTAGAAGTCTAAGAGGGGAGACACATGATATGAATTACATGTTCAATACTTAATTTTATATCACATTTGTCCTACCTTAACTTTTGACTTTTCTGTTGATTTTTGTGCAGCAGGTAATTTTTTGAGTTCATCCAAGATTGATTTATTGTTTGGATCAATGGATAAACCAGTTTCAAAGTCTAAGTTGTGGTTGGTTATTGAGGAGGGAATTGCAATGTAGAGATTTATTTACCTTTTCTGGCTTCGTTTAATCTACCCAATTCTCTCAATGCAATACCACGTCTCCATAACGCTTTGACATTTTTTGGTTGAAGTTGAATACCTCTTGTGCAATCTTTTTCTGCTTCTAAAAATCTAAAAAAAAAAAAAAAAATGTCAACCCACCTTGTTTTAATTTTAATTTTAATTTTTTGTACCTATTAATTTTTAAATAAGCCATGGCACGATTGACAAAATAAACAGGTACAGTTGGATCCAAATCAATAGCTTTTCCATAAAAAGCAATTGCATTTTTGAAGTCTTTCTTTCCAAAGCATTCATTTCCCTTTTTTTTTTTTGAATAAGGATACAAAAAAAAAAAAAAATAATAATAATAAAACAAATACACTATGTATTTACCTTTGCTTTCTCAGCTTCTGCTCTTTCAGTTCGTGCTTGATTTTTTGGCTGTACTGTTGTTGTTACTGACTATTAGTCATGATCATGATAACTGTCAATGACACGTGTGATATATGTTTGAAACGTGAAAAATTAAGAATTATACCTTCTTGGCTTCTAAAGATTCTAAACCGACTGGTTTAAGGTTATCCAAAATCAGTTCAGTTGACTGACGCACGGGTGGTAAAGCCTAAATAGAAAAAAATTGTTAGCTCATAACTTTTTAGTGATATAGATACAAAAATACTCTTTTTACTTTATCATGTACTGCTTTTCTTCTGGTCAGTGCTTCATCCTTAATATCTATTTCTTTTTTCCAAGCTGAAAGATCCTTCCAAATACTATCCAGATGCTTATTTGTCATGTTGTTAGAATAGGTAAAGTAAAAGAGAGAGAGAGATAAAGAACAAGCCACTTTCAATAACTTTAACAAAAATATCAAAACAATCGGCTGTTCAAAGGAATTCCCCGTAAATATTTTTAGCCTGAGAAATGACGAACACACATTTTCGAAAAAAAAAAAAAGCATAAATATTGGAACTACTTTTTTTTTTTTTTTTGTCTTTTTTCTCTATTTCTTTTTTATAAAAAAAATGTCAGAACAAACAACTTCTTTTGACGTGGACGCAAGTATTGATGTTCACGCACCTGCTTCAACTTATTATACTACTGGAGATAACGCTAGACATAGAACTAGAACTTACACGGTAAAACAACATTTTTGACAACTTTATTTTTGTAGTCACCACTTATAAAGAAAGTTTTTTTTTTTTTTTTTTTTTTTTTTTGTTGCTATAGAAAAGTCATCTCGAAGGAACTCCTACGAATGGAGGTTTAGAGGGTACTCGTAGACGTAGAGCTTCACACGGTAAGAGAAATAATAAAAAAGAGAGGGAGAAAAAATACTGACTACAGAATAGATGATAAAAACAAAGCACGTCGATTTTTGATTGATGTGGAAGAAACACAACGTAAAATCTTGGAACAAGAAGATACAGATGGAGATTTTCAAATTACAATTAATGATTTAGGGCCCAAGACAATGTCATTAGGTACAGCAGATTCAGGTGGATACCGTAAGATAGATATTCGAGGTACCTACATGCTTTCAAATCTATTACAAGAACTTGCATTAGCTCATGATTATGGTCGTAAACATATCGTATTGGATGAAGCAAGATTAAATGAAAATCCTGTTGACAGATTATCTCGTATGATTCGATTTAATTTCTGGGATGGTTTAACTCGTCGTATCGATTCTGATTCTTTAGAAGTGATCTGTCCTGATCCTAAAAACAGATCTGCAAATACTCATCCACGTATTTATGTTCCCTTTGATGATACTGAAGCTTTTGATTTTTATTCCCATGTTGCTGATGTACGTAAACATATGAATCTCGAGGTAGAATATTTACCAAAAGTCATTACAGCTGAATATGTTAAAAGTATCAATGATCGTCCTGGTTTATTAACTTTAGCTATGCGTAAAATAAAAGATGGTCAAGGAAATGATACTTTTGTAGGCGAACCTTTTGTTGTACCAGGTGGTAGATTTAATGAAATGTATGGTTGGGATTCTTATTTCTCTGCTCTGGGTTTATTAGAAGATGGTAGATTAGAATTAGTTCGTAGTATGGTAGAAAATTTCGCTTATCAAATCAAACACTACGGTAAAATCTTGAATGCCAATCGTTCTTATTATCTTTCTCGTTCTCAACCTCCCTTTTTGACCGATATGACTTTAAAGGTATATGAAAAATTACATCCAGATGATCAAGAAGAAAACAAGGCTTGGTTACGTCGTGTATTAAAATCTGCTATTAAAGAGTACTGGGAAGTTTGGATGTCTGAACCAAGATTAGATCCTAAAACAATGCTTTCTCGTTATCGTCCTGATGGTAGTGGTATTCCACCTGAAACTGAAGCTTCTCATTTTGTACATATTATTGAACCTTTTGCTGAAAAACATAATCTATCCGTTGACGAATTTAATGAAAAATACAATGATGGTACAATTCAAGAACCTGAATTAGATGAATACTTTATGCATGATCGTGCTGTTAGAGAATCTGGACATGATACTACTTATCGTTTTGAAAAAGTTTGTGCTAATTTAGCTACAATTGATTTAAACGCTTTATTATACAAGTATGAAATGGATATTGCTGATGCTATTACCGATCACTTGGATGATGATATGGAAGATTTCGATGGTGTCAAACAAACTGCTGAAGAATGGTTGGAACGTGCCAAACAACGTCGTGAACGTATCAATACTTACTTGTGGAATGAAGAGCAATCTCTTTACTTTGATTATGATACAGTCAAAGAAGAACAAACTACTTATGAAAGTGTCACTACCTTTTATGCTTTATGGGCTGGTTGCGCTAGTGATGAACAAGCTCAAAGTATGGTGAAACACTCCCTTTCCAAATTCGAAGTCTTGGGTGGTTTAGTCTCTGGTACAGAAGAATCTCGTGGTGTGACTTCCTTGGAAAGACCTAATCGTCAATGGGATTTCCCCTTTGGTTGGGCTCCTCATCAAATGTTGACTTGGGTTGGTTTAGATCGATACGGTATGAGAGATACAGCTGCACGTTTAAGTTACCGTTGGTTATTTACGTAAGTAAAAGGATTTAATTTACATATAAAAAAAAAAAAAAAATTAAACTTTATATAATAGAATCACCAAGGGGTTTGTTGATTTCAATGGTGTTGTACCTGAAAAGTTTGATGTCGTAAGTTTATCTCACAAGGTAGAAGTAGAATACGGTAATGTAGGTACAGATTTCAAGTGCGTTCCTCGTGAAGGATTTGGTTGGATGAACGCATCTTATCAAGTTGGTTTGAGTTATTTGACAACTCAAATGCGTCGTGCTTTAGGTGCATGTACACTTCCTGATTTATTGTTTGAAAAAGCAATGGCTCGTGAGCATCGTATGTTGGGTCTTACTCCTGAAGAAGAAGAATTGGCCTTATTGCGTCGTCGTAAGTCCACTATGGCTGCTAGAGATATTACTCGTAATGGTAGTATTAGTGCTGCCATCACTCGTATCACTGTACCCGATGCTGCTGCACCTATATAAACTTTATACATCTCTCTCTCTTTCACACCCAAACTATATAAATATTACACATATACACACAAAAATAAACAAAGTTTCAATTTATTTTTTATTTTTTTATAACTTGGAAAGACGTTCAGTCTTGAGCAATTGAACTAATTTATCACTAGCACCCCAACTTGATTGGAAACCTATACATATATATATAAAAATATGTTATAAGTAAATATATCAGGCTTTTTTTTTTTTTTTTTTTTTACGTACCGTGAGAGCTGTGGCCATAGTTGTGACATAATGTAACTTTTTGGCCATTAGAACGACCTAAATAAAAAGATTTTTAGTGCAAGATCTAAAAAAAAAAAAAAAAATCATAGCAGTAAAACTTACGTCTAGTCTCCTTTTCTAAGCGAATACCACCTGTACGTCCAGGTCTGAAACCAACATTGACAGAAATGATATCAAAGGCTTCAACACCTTTATTGTGTGTGATCTCTGGGTAAAGTTTATAAACACTTTCCAAGATATCCTTAGTGATAGC
This sequence comes from Pilaira anomala, assembly GCA_025716855.1. Taxonomy (NCBI): domain Eukaryota; kingdom Fungi; phylum Mucoromycota; class Mucoromycetes; order Mucorales; family Mucoraceae; genus Pilaira; species Pilaira anomala. Next base: position 14,080 of record JAIXMQ010000064.1, read on the forward strand.
ATCATCTGGTTCTGTTTGTCTGTTTACACGATCTACAGTACCACCACAAATGACAGTACCATCACCTCTAGGAATAATGTAAGTCCAACGGCTATCACCATCGATATAATGTTGAGTCTAAAAAAAAAAGTGTTATTAAAAAACAAAATGATAAAATATTTATGTTATACCTTGATATGAGGAGCACGGACAAGAACTGTTTGTCCACGAATAGGATACATTGTATGATCTTGTACATCTTTAAGATAATAAGAACCTAATCCAGTACAATTGATTACTGTATCAATGTCCGTGTATTGTTCAATGGCTTCCTGAATACTTTCGAACGATTGTCTTTCAAGTTTACCGCCCAAACTCTCGAGTGTCTTTACCAAATATTTCAAGTAGACTGGAACATTGGTAGTATCTACACATAGTAACGGATAAATAATTAAGATCATGCAGCGTGAGAAAAAAATATTGTTGTTTTTTTTTTCTTACATGATTGAAAAGTATAACCGTAAGCAGCGTTAGGGATCAAGTCTTTTGGAGGAATAGGAGTAACCTAATAAGAAATAAATGTTTAAGTTTTTTTTTTGTTTCTTTTTATGTCTATTGTTACTTACATTGTTATAGATCTTGCGAACCCAGTAAGCATCTTCTCCTTCGGGAGCAGGCTTTTCACAGTATTGAATACCGTTAACGTATTGAACATGGGCTTCAGGTACTTCATCAGCAAGACGCTTAAATTCCTTTTGAGTGAAAGCATCCATTTCTGGTTATAATATTAGAACATGCATCATTTTAAAAAGGAAAAAAAAAGTTTTTGACTGGTTACCTTGGAGACGATAATCATCATAGTTAGCAACAGTAAGAATAGAAGCACCAGCCCAAGGGGAAGCATAAGCAGAAGATAAATCTCCAGGTACATGTTTAGCTGCGACAGTGACATTTTTATAACCAGCTCTTAAGAGACAGATAGCTGTAGTTAAGCCAGTAACACCAGCACCTACATGTATATGGTATTTAGTTAATTATTTTAACAGTTGAAATAACAGATGAAATCTATACCAAGAACAAGAATATTTGACATGTCAAAAAAAAAAAAACTATAAACAATAGAGAAGAGAGAAAAGAAGGGGGGGGGGTACTTGATTTACCAGTAGATCTTTCTTTCTTAATCGTTATCTTTTTTTTTTTTTTTGAAGTTCAGAAATAAAACCGATTGGGGGAAGGGGAGGATTCAATTTTTTAGCTTCTAAAACACGTGCTTATTTTAGTAGCAGGGGGTGCGGGAAAAGGTTTGCGTATACTTTTTTTTTTTTTCTTTTTCTTTTTTTCTTTCTTAATTTTTTTCTCTTTTGGCAACAAGGAAAAAAAAACTTCAAAAACAAAAAACTTATCTATCCTTACTACTTACAACAAAAGGTATGTCGTCTACTTTGGAAACAAACTTGGCTCTCTATTTTTTTTTTTCTTTCTCTTCCTTTCCTCCGATCTCCAAAAAAAAAAAAATTACGCGTTTTCTCTTTGGCTTGATATATAAATGATTGTTTCCTTTTAAAATAATAACACAATGACAAAACACACACAAAACACACACACACACACACACTTGAAAAGAAAGATGTACCAATCTGGCGGAAATCCTCTTCATCTCTCTCTCTTATTTTCCCTTTTTTTTTTTCATCATCTTTTAAAAACTTGGTGTTTCTTTTAAAGAAAAGAAAAGAAAAGGATCACGGAAGAAAGAAGATTGTTTCAATGGACAACTCTATTACTTTTTTTTTTTTTATTTTTTCATCTGTTTGGATTTAAAGAAAAAAAAAAAAAAAAGTGAAAATTTTCTTTGTGCTTCAACAGAATATTAGAAACAGAATCAGTACAAAAAATGTTTGTTTTTTTCTGTTATTTTTTGTCATTTCTTTTCCCCTCTTCTATATATATATCCCTATCAATCTCTTATATCAACTCAAGAACAAAAAAAAAAATCGCGGAGGAAGAAGAAGAGAAAATTATTATTGTTATTGTTATTATTATTATTATTATTATTATTTATTGACTCCCTCTTCCCCCCTCCTCTCCAGTAAATAACACAACAACAAAATGTCTGCTGCCGATCACGCTGATGACCTTATTGATTACGAGGAGGAAGATGAACAAACTATCCAACAAGAAGCCGCTGCTGCTCAACAAGCTGAAGCCTTAAATGCTGATGATGATGATAAAAAGGATAAGAAGGGTTCTTATGTTGGTATTCACTCTACTGGTTTCCGTGATTTCCTTTTAAAGCCTGAATTATTAAGATCTATTGTCGATTGTGGTTTCGAGCATCCTTCTGAAGGTACGTACAAAGCGAAAAAAAAAAAAAAAAAAAGATTTTTTTTTTTTACTGGTCTAAGAGAAAGAAAACGCGTCATCGTTTTTTCTTCTTTTTTTTTCCCTTTTTTTCCCTTTTTTTTTTTCTTCTTCTTTCCTTCTTGTATAACTCACCATACTCCTCTTTTACACACATTTAGTTCAGCAAGAATGTATTCCCCAATCTATCTTGGGTATGGACGTTCTTTGTCAAGCCAAGTCCGGTATGGGTAAAACTGCTGTATTTGTATTAGCAACACTTCAACAACTTGAACCTGTCAATGGAGAAGTATCAGTGATTGTATTATGTCATACACGTGAATTAGCATTCCAAATCAAGAACGAATACGCTCGTTTCTCTAAATATCTTCCCGATATCCGTACAGAAGTCTTTTATGGTGGTGTTCCCATGACAAAGGATATTGAACTTTTAAAGGATAAGAGTAAATGTCCTCATATTCTTGTTGGTACACCTGGTCGTGTTTTAGCTTTAATTCGTGAAAAGCATCTTAAATTAGCCAATGTAAAGCATTTTGTATTAGATGAATGTGATAAGATGTTGGAACAATTAGATATGCGTCGTGATGTACAAGATATTTTCCGTGCTACACCTCATCATAAACAAGTCATGATGTTCTCTGCTACTTTAGCTAAAGAAATGCGTCCTGTTTGTAAAAAGTTCATGCAAAATCCTTTGGAAATTTATGTTGATGATGAAGCTAAATTAACGCTTCATGGTCTTCAACAATTTTATATCAAGATGGAGGAAAAAGAAAAGAATCGCAAGTTAAATGATCTTTTAGATACTCTCGAATTCAATCAAGTCTGTATCTTTGTTCGTTCTGTTTCTCGTGCAAATGAGTTAAATCGTATCCTTTCTGACTGTAACTTTCCTTCTATCTGTATTCATTCTCAAATGAGTCAAGATGAGCGTATCAAACGTTACAAATCTTTCAAGGACTTTGAAAAGCGTATTATGGTTGCTACTGATATCTTTGGTCGTGGTATCGATATTGAACGTGTTAATATCGTTATTAACTATGATATGCCTGATAGTGCGGATACTTATCTTCACAGAGTTGGTCGTGCTGGTCGTTTCGGTACTAAGGGTCTTGGTATCACCTTTGTTTCTGATGAAAAAGATACTCAAGTTCTTAACGATGTTCAAAGTAGATTCGAAGTTAATATCGTTCCTCTTCCTGAGGAAGTTGACATCAACACTTATATGACTTCTTAGTTTATTTTTTATTATATTTTTTTTTTTCTCTCTCTCTCTCATTTTCTCTATATAAATATTTTTTTTTTATTTTTATTACGGTTTCCATGCATGACGAAATTTTATAAAACCAAAATTTATTTCAATCTCCGTCCCATCTTTTTTTTTTTTTATTAATAAATGACGAAATTCTCTTTTTTTATATTCCTTTTTTCTTTTTTCTTTTTTCCTTTTTCACTTTTAACTATGCTTCGTTTACCAAGAGTCCTTCATACAGTCAGAGCTTACCGTCCTAGTGCGTTAGTGAACCAACAAACAAGACAATTCTCTGTACAAAACAGTAAGATATAAAATTTATTTTTTTTTTATACTTTAAAAAATTAACAACACTTTTTATCTTAGAAATATTTGCAACTACTACACCCGTCAAAAGTGTATTTCAAAACCAATCCAAAGCATTTGGTGCATCTAAAATTATTACTTTAGCTGCTTTCACTAGTGCTACTACTCCTTTATTATTCAAGCAACCTGTACAATGTCAAGGTAAATAAATAAATAAATCAACGCGGAAAAAAAAAAAAAAATTAACATTTAAAAAAAAAAAAAAAGCTGGTTTTGCTACGGAAAGTCCTTTACGTGTAGATAACTCAACTCATATTCAAAACAAGTCAATTTTCAATAAAGGCGAATTGACTTTTGGTACCTTTTTAGGTATCTGTACTGGTTTCCTTGTTAAAAAAGTGGGTAAAATCTTTGCTGCTTTTGTTGGTACTGGATTTGTATTTTTACAGGTAGTTAAATTATTATAAACCAAAAGATTTAAAAAAAAAAATAGATGCTAATCATGTTATATACTAGTATTTATCTCAACAAGGATACGTTACAGTTCATTGGGATCGTTTAGAAGGAGGATATAATAAAGCATTGGATGTTGATAAGGATGGTAAAGTGACTAGACGTGACCTTCAATCGAATTGGCAAAAGTTCATCAATGTCTTGACAAATAATATTCAATTCAAATCTACTTTTATGGTCGGTTTCTATGTTGGTATGCGTTACGGATAAAGATTATTTTTAAAAGAATAAATAAATAAAACACACACATATATATAAATCGTGTGTTATTGTATGTTAATTTGGCTGTGCGGTAGAAGAAAAACTTGTTTGAATCCAATTAGAAGATCTATTTTCTCACTTTTAAAAGCTTACAAGATTTAATGTTTAATTGTATTTCTTTCAACAAGGAGTAGTAGTAAATGAAAGAGCCAAGACAAAAACACTTGAATATCCGCTTAATTTGCACTAAGAAAAAAAAAAGAGGGGTACACACACCTTTTTTTTTTTTCTTTTATTTCTTTTTTATATATATATATATTTATCCAGAAAAAAATAAGAAATGTCGAACCCTTTTACACAAAACGACCTTGAGATATTAAAAGAAGCATTTCCAACACTTTCAGAATCAGTGATAGACGATATATTACATTCATGTCGAGGAGAAGTCAATCAAGCGTTTGAAATGTTACTAAGCATGAGTGATTCTACACAATTTTCTCCTCCTGTACCTCCACAGCTTCCAAACAGACCTAACGTAAAAATATATATTATTCTTCCCTATTTTTTTTTGAAAAAGCTAAAAAAAAAAAATCTATTAAATAGAGTTTTCCAAATCAATCCTTAAATCCTTTTACAGTAAGTTTATTATTTTTAAAAAAAAAAAAGAAAAAGTGTAACTTTAGATTAATTTTACTCTTACTGCAGCAACAGAATAATAATAATGCCAAGCCTTTATTAACAGTGCGTGAAGAATTAGCTCAGTGGCGCCAAGATTTAGTTATAGAAAGTAAACGAAGAGCAGAAGAAATTTGTAAAGCCAGCAATTCTCATTCAGATTTATCTTTTTCAAGTAAGAAAAAAAGTGCTGTTTAATCAGTTTTTATTCTCTATTATTCTAATCTATTTTTTTTTTTTTTTACGACTAGACTTATTTAGATCTTCTTCCAGTCAAATTAGTAAGTGATAATAAATTTACATGTGAATAGAAACGACACTAAATCTTTCTTTTCTATTATGATTAGGCAATAGAAGAAGAACAAGTAACCATCATGGTAAAAAAAAAAGCGAGAGAGAATATATATGTATATACTTTTTGTGTAATTAAAAACTTTATGCATTTTTTTTTTAGCTCCTCCTTCAATTTCAGCAGTAGCTTCCGTTCCTTGTTTTCAAAGGTAAAAAAAAAAAAATAAGAGGAGCATAAAAATATTTATTTTCTAAGCTTTATAAAATTTAGCCCTGTCACCTATAGGATCCCTCAACATAGTTCAACCAGCAACAATTATACCTCACACCGTAAAGTTATATACAAGCCATTTCCATTTGATACATACCTAAAAAAAACTCATCACTTTTTTTTTTTTTTCGCGAATAATATTAGATCGCAGTAACAGTAACCCTTCTACTCGTTTCCAACCCTCTGTTTCATCAACACCACCTGCTTTACCTGTAAGAAGACGTCAAAGTAGTAACTCGGTGAACTCATGTAACCAAAATAATCCATTCCTTACAAACGATTCGATCCATCGACCTTCTCCTCTTGTAACTCGACAAAGTGGTAATATATACATATCTGTTTATCTATTCATGATTTGTGAGGCTTATACTTTTTATATTTAGAAAACGAAGCATCATTTAACCCATTTGAGGAACCGGAACAACCTCCGCCTGCTTACAATGAAATCCAAAAAGATACAATCATTGATCTTTCACCCTAACTTGTAATTTCAAAATAAAATAAAAAAAAAAATGAACAAAGAGAAGAAAGAGAGAGAGAGAGAGAGAGAGTAAAAAAAAAAAAAAAACGCGTCTAGTTCTAAGCTAAAATGATTACACATAGTTTTCATCATTTTTAAAACGTATTTTTAATATGTTTGATCACAAATATTTATTCAAGTTAAGATGTACATGACGATGAACCCTAAAAAAAAAAGTGAATACGTATTTGACTAGTTATATAATAAAAAACAAGTTTATGATGTAGTATTGATGTTATCATACACACAAAAAGTTAACTTTCTTTACGTCATTGGATCTACCAAAAAGGCTACTAAAAAAGGGAATTGTGACTCGTCTGTTTCTTGTTCATGGTGACCTCATTTTTGCATAAATCAAAAAAGAAGTTTTTTTTTCCTACTAAACTAATATAAAAAGTACAAGATAAATCCCCACTTCTTTTTTTTTTCTTTTCTTTTATATCATATACATTAATTTTATATACTTTAAATACAACATCAAAATGAAAACCTCTAGTTTATTAGCTCTTCCCTTGACCTACTGTGTCCTCTTGGTCTTACTTTCACAAGAAGCACAAGCTAAAGGTAAAAAAAAACAAAAAACACGTACAATTTTTTTTTTTTTTTGGCAACAATTTAACTCATATATTTAAAATATAGCTGCTACTGAACAAGTTCAAGAACAAGTAGACTGGACAAAGGATCAAGTAAAGGCTTACCTTGACAAGTATCAAATCACTTATGACAAGAATGATGAAAACTTGATGGAGACCGTTCAAAGATACCGTGACGCAGCCATGGCCAATGCTGAATTATTTATCAATGACAAGACCAGTACCGTCCAAAAATTAATTGACTCTCTCAAGATCAAGCTTCAAAAGAAATACCATTTATCTGCCGATAACGTTCAAGCATTTTCTGATGATATTCAACACGAGTTGAGACAACTCGAATTAAGTGGTAGTTTAACACAGGATAAGGTAAAGCAATCTTTGGACAAGTTACAACATCAAGCTATCAAGCAAAAGTACGTGACGGAGGCTCAATACAAAGAAATCGCTAATGAGCTTCAATCTTCTTTGGCTCCTCCTACTTGGTATCAACGCGTCTTTTCTGGTCCTTCTCGTTCTACCTTTGATGATGCTTCCTTCTCTTCTTGGATTTCTTCCTCTGTCACTCAACGTTTACAACAAAACAAGGATCTCACCAAGGATGAAATCAATGCTGTCATCGATACCGTAAAGAAGGCTGTTCAATCCACTACTGCTTCTGCTCAAGATCTTTCTAAATTAGCTACTGCTGCCTGGTGGAAACAATTATCTCATGATCTTGAAAAGAATGCTAAACTTAAACAAAATCAAGTCAGTGACGTGGTTGAGTCCTTAAAGGATGAGGTAAATGCTTACAAGATCTTTGCTATGGATTATGCCGGTGATGCCTCTAAGGAATCCAAGAGTATGTTATCTTCTGCTTCAAGATACTTGATGGATACTGGTAACTCTATTTATCGTGCTGTCGTAAACCCTGTTAAGGCAAGAGAAGCTGAGGCTGAAGCCGCTGCTTCTTCCGCTTCTGCTGCTGCTGCTGCTGCTACTAACTCTGCTGGTTACTCTGCCTCTTCTCTTGCAAATGCTGCTGCTAACGCTGCTGCCTCTGCTACGGATGCTGCTGGATCATCTGCTTCTTCACTTCGTGCTGCTGCTTCTGATGCAGTCAACGATGCAGTTAACGCTGCTGCTTCTGCTACAGATGCTGCTGGATCCTCTGCATCCTCTATGCATTCTCAAGCCTCTCAAAGTGTCAACAATGCCAAGAACAACTTTGGTCATTTCTGGCGTCAAAAGGAACTTGAAACTTATAAAAAGATTGGATACACGGAAGCACATATTGATTGGGTAGAAAACTATTTATCAAAGACTTTCCACGATAAGACTAATTTGGCCAAGAGTACTGTACAAGATGCTATGCGTACCATTCGTCAATATCTCGTTAACACTAAGGTTCAAACTGCTGCTCATATCGATGCTCAATTAAAGTCTTTGGAAAGTCTTCTTGAATCTTGGAGAAGAACTGTTGTTCGTGATGAATTGTAAATAATATAATCTCTTTTCCAAAACAAACGCTTTCAAAACAATAATAAACAAATCTACATAATTTTTCTCATGACAATATAAAAATAGTTAAAGGATCGGGTTTTCTTTCTTTATTTTTAGGTTTTGTGTTACTTTTCTTTATTTTTAACCAATTGTAAAACCTGTTCAATCAATTCTTCTGCATAAAAAATGAGAGGAAAATCATATGCTTTTTTTGGGGTTAAAAAGTAGTGAGAGAAAAGAGGGAATTATTTTATTATTAAAGTTTGATAATATATTATTTTTTTGTTAAGAAATAATCCACAAAAGAAAAAAAAAAAAAAAAAATTTAGTTATAAAAAAGTCTAGGCAGTAATTTCTTCTTTTATAACATGTGTTGGTGTTGTTTCTTGTTTGACATGAAGAGAAGTTTCATCCATCAAGACACTACTACTTCCAGCACCACTACTTGCAGTACTCATACGATGATGACTATGATCTTCTTCACCATTAGCAGCAGCAGCAGCAGCAGCAGCAGCAGCCGCTAAAGTACTCGTATTTAAATATCCTTTTTTACCACCTAAATTCAAAGTATCCAATAAAGTACGATAAATAAACTTGTATGCCCAAACATTACCACGCATTCTTCTCATATCCACAATATAAAGCCCTGGTAAATTCTTGATACGACATAATTCTATACTGAACCTCACTTCATCTCCTGGATCCACATTAGGATCACCATAAATAGTTGCCATCTGATTACTATGACTACTCACAGCTTTCTCTACAGATGATGATGATGATGGTGGTGGAGGTGTTGAAGCTTGACTTGATCTACGTAATAACATACGGAAAGGTGTACCATGAGGATGATTCAATTGTCTAGGTTGCATTGGTTTCTTATGTCGAGCACATTTCAACTTGAATTCTCCTCCATCCCGTTTAAATTCTAATCCAAGTGATTTCAATGTTTGTTTCACTTGTTGGAATACTTGAGATGGTGAACGACTGGTCAAAGCTTCTTGATCTACTGCTCCATGATGCGTACGAAGTTTAAAATCGGTTTCCGGCGTAGCACGATCATGGTGCAACATGGTTGTATCACTTGATTGATTTGTAGATTTATGAATCGTGCCTATAAAAAATTAATAATTAATAAAATATACAAGAAAAAAAAAAAAAAAAAAAAAAAAAAACTTACTCAATGGCTTCTTCTTAAACCAATCCATTAATTTTTTACCAGCACTACGATGTTTTTCTTTATCAGACAAGGTATGAATCGTATGTTCAGAAACAGAAGGCATCATGGGTGCACGAGGTTCTGAATTAGGTGGAGTTGTAGTGGTACTTTGACGACGGTGACTAAACGACATTTTGTTTTCTGTCATTGAATTGACTAATAAACTTAGTGTCTTTTTACGTGTACCTCTTGAAGATGCAGTAGGTGGTGGAGGTGTATTATTAGGATAACGAGAGGTTGTCGTATTACGTTTTGGATGAGGTGTACTTGCACTTGAATTGGGTATGGGTGAAGTAGGTTCAGGTTTATTACGTTGTTGTTGTTGTTGAACACTGGATAAAAACTTTGCCTGTAAAATAGACTCAGTAGCTGGAGGAGAAGCAGCCTTAGTAGTAGTTGCTAATGACATGTGTCTAGTACGGTTAGTGTTACGTTGAGTGGGTTTAGGCGTGTTGCTATGACCAGAAAGGAAATGAAGAACCTTTTCGGTAGAAGATGATACAGTAGATTTAGGTCGTAATTTAGTAGTGGTAGTGGTCGCTTCTATGCCATTTTTAGTATCTTTCTTCATGTCTTTCTCCTCTACTACTTTCTTTATTGTCTCTTCTGCCTCTTCTTCCTCTTCTTTTATAGGTGGTGGTAACTCTATTGTTGTAATTTCTTGCATTGGATCGTCCTCTTGTTCTTTAGGTGGTACTGCTGGTGCGGGTGATACAGGTTCAGGATTCAATTCATTGTTTTCTTCTTCAGTTTGATGAGATTTATCTTGTTGATTCAATTGAGCTTCTTCCATAATATCATCATCTTTAGAAACAATTTCTGTTGTTGATTTATTTTCATCATTATCTTGATTTAATTGTTGTTGATCGTTGTTCTCTACTACTACTACTACGGATTCTTCTTCTTCTTTAATCACGGGTTCATTTGGTACAACGGTCGATTCTTCTTTTTGTTCTGGTCTTAACGGATCAAGATTAGGCACTGTATTTCTTCTTTGTTGTTGTTCAGGTACAACGGCATCTTCTTCTTCTTCTTCTTCTTGTTGGGTATTATCATTTACATTTAAATGAACAAAGAGATGGGTATGAGGACTTAACCAAGGATGAGCCATGATGGTTTCCATTGAACATCTTTTTTCAGGATCAGGTACCAACATTAAACTCAAGAGATCACAGGCTTCATCCGAGATATAATCAGGAAAGATGAGAGGGGTATTTAAGATATACTTGTAAAGTAAATTGATATTATAACTTTCTGGGTTAGCTGGATCATCATCATAAGGTAAATAACCACATAACATTGCAAACAAGATGACTCCACAAGACCAAATATCAACAGCTGGACCAACATAAACACCTTGATTCATAACTAATTCAGGTGCAGCATAACAAGGTGATCCACATGAAGTTGACATTAAATCATCTTGAGGTGATGAAAATTGGTTGGCGAATCCAAAATCAGTAATTAATACATTACGATGTCTATCTAATAACAAATTTTCTAACTTCAAGTCTCGGTGAACAATATGTTTTTGATGCATATAGTGTACGCCACTAATCAGCTGTGCAAATAATCGACTTGCATCTTTTTCTTTCAAGTATCGATGAGCAAGAATATAATCAAATAATTCTCCTCCTGTGGCGCATTGTAAAATGATTCCAATATATTTCTCTGTTTCAATTACATCAAACAATTCAACAATATTCGGATGATGAAGCACCTAATTATTTAATTAATATAACTTGTATAATATAAATCATATATATATATATATATATATATTTACTCGTAACACCGATATTTCTCTTTCTACTTTGGTCATACGCGATGAAGAATCGATACTATCTTTTCTAATTAACTTAATAGCGACCTATAAAAAATAAAAAAATGTGTTGTTTTTTAAGTATATCACATAATAATAATAATTATCTTGTATATTCACCTCTTGCCCTGTCTTGACTTCAATTCCAAATTTAACTTTACCAAACTCTCCTTCACCTAAAGTTTGTAATAATAAATAAGGTCCAAATACAGTGGGTTTTCTACCAGGTGGTAAATGATAATGATATAATTGATAATAATATTGCCACCAAGGTTGGTTATTACGAAGTCTTTCTTGTTGTTCGGCTTCTTGGTGACGTTGAACTGACTTTTGTAACTCACTTGGCATGGCTGTAACTGAATATGCTCTTTGCTGATGATGACGAGGTATTGGGTTGATTTGTGTATTATTTGGGTTTTCCATCATGAGATCAGATGTCTCTAATGGTTGAAGAGGGTGTAAGGTCATTTTTTTTTTTTTTTATTTTATTTATTTATTTATTTTTAGTTGTTTAAAATAAAAAAACGTGACGAGAGTCCTTTTTAAGGAAAAAGGGAATTTTGAATAAATAAGAAAGAGAGAGAGAGAGAGAGAGAGAGAGAAAGAGAAAAGAGTTCAAAAAAAAAAAAAAAAAAAAAAAAAAAAAAAAAAAAGAGAGGGAAAAATAATAAATGAGCAGTAATAAAAAAAAAAAAAACGTGAAAAAATGTACAAAATGCGTGTTGTGTGTTGTATGTTGTGTAAATAAGAAAGAGTTTTTGATTTAAACCCCTTTCCATAATAAATCATCCTCATCTTCATCTTCACTCATTTCAACTTCAACAGTTTCGTAACTATAGTAACTAGTTGGACGATCAAATAATTCATCTTCTTCTTCAACACTACTATCTTCACCTTCAGTAAAAGAATCAGGGAAATAACAAAATCTTAAAGGACTTGTCGGTTTTGGAAATTGAGCAATGATTTCTTTCCAATTCATCATACGATGTACGTTTTCTGATAGTTCGGTAGGAGCCCGATGATATAATCTTTTTGAAGTAGAAGTCAAAGTAGGTGGAGATCTACTATTACTATTCTTTTTCTGAATCATCATCTCTTGATGATTCCAATTATATTTACCCTTACGGTCATACAATAATATATCAATCCCTAAACTGGAACAGTCCAATGCGTGTTCTAATGAATCATCTATTAATACATCTACGCCAATTTCTTGACAAATAACTGATTTTGGTTTAGAGATGTACTCTAATTGTTCTGTATCTGTTAAATTCAAATTACAGAAATAAATACTTTCAAAAATGCCTACACAGAAAAAAAAAAAAAAAAAAATTTTTTTCTTGTTCAACATAAAATATTATTCCTGTGTACACTGTTCATGGTAATACCTGGATAATGTTTATCAACAAAACGTTTAGTCTTTTCGGCAATAAATTGTTGCCTGGAAGTCACAATGACTAGAGTGAAATGACGCCTTTTCAACATCTTGAGTGCTTCTAGTGCAAAATCCCGAATAGGTTCAATTTGATCAAAATAATGAGAATCATAAAAATCTCTCATCTTTAGGTAACTTTCTTCTCTTGTGCCTCCCCATACTTTTGAATAATCATACGTATTAAAATCTGCAACGCTGAATTCAGTTCCATAACAATCATTGTGCCATAAAACTAAGCTTTCTAATGTATGAGCCAATGTTTGATCCAAGTCAACTGCAATTACTTTGCGGGCTTGTTTAGAATACATTTTATGTGTGTGTGTGTGTGTGTGTGTGTGTGTATAAATAAAAATATAAATAAAAAAAGAGAAAGGAAGAAAGAATAGAAAACCATCTTCCACCCGACTGAACTAGGTAATTTTTTTTTTTTTATATATTGGAACTCAATTTTTTTTTTTTTCCTTTTTTTTTATACAGACGGACGGATAAAAAAAAGACATCACCACAACAACAACCCCTCAATTTTTTTTTTTTTTCAGGAGAAACAAGGGCAACCGTCAATAAACACTTCTTTTCAATTGAAAGAACTATATCAAATCATACTGTTCATTGAACAATTAAGCGCTGCAATAATTTATTCTTATTTAATTGCAGCAGCAGCAGGATTTATTTTTTTACCCGATTCAGTCCATACAAGTAGAAATGTAGCATTTTTGAAACCTGTTTTGGGTCAAGACCAGTGTAACTTATAAAATAAAAAAAAAAAAAGTGACATATTGCTTATGCTTACCTATTAGATTAATCTTTACTTTGTATATTACTCTAATTAAAAGAATTATCTTTCTCTTTGAACATCTCAACAAAAACAATGACTGCTTTGATCTACAGTTTTTTTCTCCTTATTTTTTCATAATATTTTGACTGAAACACGGAGTAACTATTAAAAAAAAAAAAAATCCCTTCATTTTGAGGGTTAAAGACTAAGAAGAAGTATAATAGCTAAATCAAGCTGCACAACTGTCTAAAAATCTGGCAAGACAGCTGTTAACATCAAAGTCCAGTTTTATCTAATTCGCAGTAATAAGTGAATCACTGATTATAAGTGGGCGGATTTGATCTGACGAAAGAGAGACTCAGCTTTTCCTGTATGACATGCATTCGCATTTTTTACTACCAGCTGCAGCAAATCATAAAGACTTGTAACGTAGTTACGCCGATATGTATTTATCAGGTCATCTCTACTTTTCTCTTTTTCAAGTGTTACTTAAAACCATCTGAATTTATTTAGTAAAATACGCAATCATGTTATATACATCCTGAACTATAATTATAAACTTACACCTCAATTGATCTATATAAAAAGAATCGGCACATATGATTTGTGTTATTTATTTATTTCTTCACACGCCACATGATAAATATAGCAAACAGGTTTATTTAATTTGATTATTAATCTCTTTGTTTTTTTTTTCTTCTATCTCTTTCTTTCCTCTCTTTCTTTAAAAGATAAAAAAAAAAAGAGAGAGACCATAACGTGAATCTATCCTGTCAATTCCTTCCTAATCTCTTGTTTGACCATAAACTCTATCCAGACAAGAGATTGTATCAAACAAGAAACAGCTTTGTGAAACATGCACAATCTATACGTGTTGTTAATGACAAGGTATATCTTCTGCTCCCAGTTGCTCATTATTTAATAAATCTCAATAGTAAGTGGTCTTTTTCAGCGCAGACTGCATGATGTATGTGGATGTAGAAAAAATTCCGTTCGTGGTAAGGTGGTCTTCAGCAAGCGAAAAAAAAAAAGGTAATTTGATAAAGGCATTGACGTAACTGGAAAATGTCGTCACAGTAAAAGTATCTGGATGGCTTTAAGGAACTACCTGCTATGAAGAGGGTGTCCAGAAGAACATCTTCTAGAACGAAGTGGTACTACGTAATAACATATATATATTAATTTAACACAAATTAATTAGGGATGATTCCCACTTATTACGTGTTCTGAAGGGATGAAAGTGAAAACAGCAACAGTAGTAATATAACTCTTCCCGGGTTAGAGGATTCCACCCAGAACGAACGAAAGTCATAGACGTTCCTGAAAACTTGTTTTTTTTTTTTGAACTGAGGCCTTCTCCCCCAGATGGCGTTATGCTATAGGATGCTGATATTTTGGTTTAACATGATGATCAAGAGAGAGAGAGGCGTAAAAGTTTTCCTAGTCTAGGATGTGAAGAACAATCTGTGTTGTGAGGGAAGTTGATTATGAGAGAGGACGACTCTGCCCAGCCCCGTTTTCTCATCATCAGGGGGGGATAATTTGTTCGCTTTAAAAGATACTTTTGGCAAACGGATACAAGGATGCCATTACATTCACAGATGAAATCGAGCAAAACTTGAAAACGATAAAACTATAAAGGATTGTTTAAAATCACCTTGCTTATGAATCGAAAGCCAAAGGATTACTCACAGTCAATTTCTACAGGCATGATTAATAACAAATGAATACCATTTCTCATTTTTAAACTTTTCCAAAAACTATTTAGCTTGGGAATTGATCAAATTCCATAATAGCTACATGTCTTTTATTAGAGATATCGATAACTACGGCTGAAAATGATGTCACAATCAAGATTTCGTCGTCAGAAGCATTGAGAAAGATGATTTAGAAAAGAGAAACGTTCAGAAGTATTTATATCAATTTGACAACAACAACAACAACAACAACAACAACAACAACAACAACAAAGTTTATCTTTAATTACATGAATTAGGGGGTGAATCAGGGATTCTCTCAAGTAACTATACAAATGTAGGATTCAAAGTTTGACTTATTACGGACATTATTTTAATACAGATAAAAACTGTGGTGTGTGATGTAACAGTGATAAATTAATGTCATACCATTTAAATAAATAAATAAATAAAAGTTTCACTTTTAAAGAGTTTTTCTTTTCAAAGATATTTTCTTTGTTAATTTTAGGAATGTTTATTTGAGAGTAGAACGGGGTCTTTTGTAACAAAAAACGATAGAAAGGAAAATGCTAATATGTATGTATGTATGTATGTATGTATACATTACATACAAATTGTTACATAATGAACCGGACAGAAAATTGAATAAAGAAAATAAAATATTCACTTCGGAATCCAAAGCGGAGGCAACCTTGTGGCACCCATTTGAGAACTCCCAAATTTAGAGGTACTGACTTGATTTGATCATGCCTTTTTTTTTTTTTTTTTGAAGCAACAGCAGCATCTAGTACATGATTTCGATTCAAAATGTTCCATGACTCGAGTTGACAGATAATCACTCAAAATATAACTCATGATCTGTATTCCGTTTTCAGTCTTGACATATCGAATTATATATGTATATCGTGAGAGTAGTAGTTAGTGTTTAAAAAAAAAAAAAAACTCGAATACAGATTTAGTATATACCTGTATTATATACATTGTTGGCTGCAGATAAAAAAAAAAAAATTACGTCGAGATTCACTCGGTTCTAAAGCAATATTGACATTTAGATTGTCATTCATACTACATTATCTATTGGTAAAAGAATTAAATGAACTCTTTTTTTTTTAAAGTATATACTCTCACTGTCATGTCAATATATACTGAAAAATCATTTTAGCTTACTTTTATAAGTAATTTGTAAATTACTACAACAATGACTTGAAACAAGTTACTATCTTGTCTAAATAAATTAAAAAGGACAAAGAGAGTGAGTGAGAGAGTCATCAGGTTACCATGACAATATTAATCATGCAACATCAAACGGTCACGCTTGTCAAATAAATAAAAAAAAAAGGGGGGGGGGAGGAGGTTTACTTTATTCGTGACGAACGGCGAGAGAGAGAGAGAGAGAGAAAAACTACATCATTATTATCAAAATCATGACTATGTGTGTGTGTGTGTGTGTAAAAAAAAAAACTAAACATTCCACCAACTTTATTTGAATTGTCAAATGGTCTCTTTTTAATCATTCCTTATTTACTTTTTGTTTTAAACATTTTAAAACTGTTTTCTTCGTTGTTAAATGTAAATAAAATAATAATAAAAAAGATTTACATCAACGTAAAAAAAAAAAAAAAAAAAGTTTTGACAAGAAAATCATCCAGGGATAAAAAAGAGATGTCAAGACATTTAAAAAAAAAGGGGGGGGGGGGTGGGGGTGGAAGAGGGGACAAAAAAAAAATAAAGGTTGATAATATAGGAGAACCAAGCTAAATAGCCACTCAAATCTGACAATTACTCCTTGTTTATTTACCTTTATTAATAGTCTAATTGATAATTATACGTATAAATTAATCACATTATGAAAACAAGTAAAAAGTTTTATATCCTGTCAAACAGTCTCATCATCCTCAAATTCTCTTAAATAAAAAAGAGTTGAAAGAAATAATAAAAAAGAAAAAATAATGTAAGTTGTTGTTGTTGTTGTTTTTTTGTTGTTGTTTATAAACAACTTTTTCATCCCTTGCTCTCAAGGGCTGTCAAAAAAAAAGCTATCTTTTTTTTTTTTTTTTTTGTACTCCTTACTATCACCCCCTTCTTTTTTTTTTTTCACTTCTTTATCTATTTACTTTCTTTCTTTCTCCAAAAAAAAAAAAAAAAATAGTATATACAATGTCTATATGCAAAATAAAAGCATCTTCGGGCAGACAAAAATAAAAAAGACTAGTTTTGTTTTAGATTGAAAACGCAGCTGAGGTTGTTTAATTCCTGTCACGTACGTACCTTTTTTTGCCGATCAATCCCCCATAACGATATGCACGTCCCTTGAATTGATATAAATAGCTCTTACGTTTTCTTTATATTTCTTTCTCTTTCTCTTTCTTTCCTTTTTTTTTTTTTTTTTTTTAAATATATTCCCACTCTTTTTTTTTTTTTTTTATATATATATATATTCTCTTTTTCTTTCTGTAATGTATCGACAACAAAACATGAGTCATAGTACTATGGATACAACCACTGTAAGAAAAAAAGAAAAAAGAAAAAGAAATAATAATTTAATAATAAACTAATAAATGGATAAGCTTCGTATATTTAGTCCAGTCATTTTATTTCATGATGCAACAGTTTGTAGTGATAATCAGGTGATCCAACTCAAAAAACAAAAGGTGAATGCAATGTTAAAATCCAACGTTCAATTCTGGAGTAACGTCATCCAGAGTACTCGAAACAATAGTGCATTTACATCACCACCTCAAACGCCACCACCTACATTATTTACTTCATGTAATTCATCCGTTACATCTTCTTGTGATGAACCAACTACAGCTACCACTACTACTACTACTACTAATAATAATCATAATATTACAACATCAAGACAGAAATGGTATGGTACACCATCAGATGATAATAATACAGATTTGGAAGATGATGTAGATGTTGAAGAAGAAGAAGAGGAGGAAGATGAACCAATCCCAACCGTTAAAAAGCGAGTGAAATCAACCAATGGTAGAAAGCGTAGAGGAAATTTACCAAAGAGTGTGACAGCCATATTAAAGCAATGGTTAATTGATCACTGTAGACATCCTTATCCAACTGAAGAAGAAAAGAGATCATTAAGAATAAAGACCAATTTGACATTGAACCAAATTAGTAATTGGTTTATTAATGCTCGTAGAAGAATTTTACCCTTAATTCTTTCTACTCCAAATTATTCTACAACCACAAACGTCACAACAACCAATAATCATTCTACTTTAAAAGAAAAAAAGACGAGAAGAAAAAGAGGTTGGATGTCTGAAGAATCCAATGGTAAATATATATATATATAAATTTATTATCAATTTAAATAATTTTTTTTTTTTTTTTTTTTAGTAGAGAATAAACACTTGTTTCCAAAAGGAAGACGTCAGCAATTAGCATAAACTCCCAAATTATAAATATTTTTTTTTTTTTCATATGTGTACAGTAAAAAATAAATTTTCTCTCTTTCTGACAGAATTCCGAAATTCTTGAATAAATTTATGCAGCAAAGATTTCTAAAATTTGACAAAAATTCACATTTGAGGTGTCACGAAAATCTCCACAAAAAAAAAAAAAAAATCCAGTTACAAAAACTCCGATGCTAAAACTTTTTTCTTTTTTTTTATGCCAGTGAAAACATTTGTTCCTGACTATTCCGAAAAAGATAAAAAAGATACTTTTTTTACGGAAAATGTTTCGCATTTCAAAAAAAAAAAAAAAAAACTTGTGTGTGTGTGTGTGTGTGTGTGTGTGTGTGTTTACTTTCCAAAGAGGGCTTTGTAAGCTCCAATTGAATAACCCCAAAAAAAGACACAATCAAATTAGAAAAAAAAAAAAAATTGATAACAAACAAATAAATCTTGGAGCACAAGATCGATTCTCATGATGTATACAATGCGCCTTTTTTTATTTTTTTTTTTATTTGATTCTTTTTTATTATACTGATTAAAAAAAAAATAACAAAATAACAAAAAGTTGTAATGTGTCTGGAAAAAGGCGGGAAACGTTAAAAAAAAAAAAAAAAAGATCACAATCAGTGAAGTTTATCAGTGGTTGGTTTCAAAAAAAAAATGACACTTGGGCCAACTTTTTGGGTTTTTTGACGCCATTTTAAAAAAAAAAAAATTATTTCTGTTGATACTTGTGTAAAGTTATTAAATACCTATCTACAGTAAGTTTCTTATGGGGTTAAAATCAAACCTTTCTTGTACAACGGTATTTTTTTTTTTTTTGTAAAACAATCGAAAGAGAAAAAAAGGTCCAGAATAGCTGAGTTTTAATTGGTGAAACGATTTGTAAAAAAGAAGAAAAAAAAAAAAAAAAAAATTAATATAAATAGGAAGCTTTTTTTTAGAGTATCTTTTTTTTTTTTTTTTTTTTTTTTTTATTTATTACTGTATAATCTTTTCTTCTCTCTGTAAATAATAATACTTATAAAATGACATCTACATTATCACCACATTTTATGCCAATGGCAAGTCAATGTAAAAGAAGAGTTTTATTAAAGAGGTCTACACATCAAATGAATGACCCATATGTTATTCAACAAATAAGAGATGATCCTAAAAAGAAAACGGTACGATTTGATGAAACAAAAGATCAAGTACGTTACTTTTACAAGTCTCAATCACCTTTAAATGCTAAACAAGATCCACCTTTAATGGAAAATTCACTTGAAGATTTCAAATTAACTTTACCTCACTGGCCAACAAGAAATAGTATTTTTTATAATACTGATCAAAAGATTCGTATGGAAACTGTTGCATTGGTAGAAGCTGATTACGATTTAATGTCTCAATCCAAGTTTTTACTCGAAGGTCGTTGTAGAGCTATGAACATTTCTTTTGAAAAAACTGTTTCTATTCGTTATTCCTTTGATTTATGGCGTACTTTTTCTGAAACTACTGGTGAATTTCGTGAATCAATCGCTTCTACTTCAAATACTTGGGATAGATTTGTATTTCATATTCCTATCGATTCTAAAAAATATTCACAATCTCTTTATCTTGCACTAAGATATACTGTTGGTGAACAAGAATTTTGGGATAATAATAATGGTATGAATTATGAAGTAGTACTTACTTGTACTAAAGAACAAGAACAACAACAAGAACAACAAGAACAAGAACAAGAACAAGAACGAGAACAAGATGACTTAATGACAAATATCATGACTCAAGATGAACAAGATGAGCCGGATCTTATCAAGGAAAATATAAAGGTTTTAGGAAGAAGATATGACTTTACTGCATCTCTTTCTGCAGCTCGTAAGCCTTACTTTGCATCACCTCCACCTTCTCCTCCTGGTACTCCTATAGATAATGAGAATTTCAATTATACCCCACCTGTATTCTTTGATAATTCTTCATTATCGCAAGAATCCACTTATTTAGTTCAAAAGAAACCTTCTAATCAACAAACCTCTTTATCTTCTCCACCACCAGAACCTCAAATGTCTTATTCTGATTTCGTAAACAAGTATTGCTTTTATAATTCTCATTCCACTCCAATCTATAGCAGCTCTCCATCACCCGTTCTTTCTTAAAAAAAAAAAGAAAAAAAAAAAAAACTCCATACCTATTCTTTATTTTCCCCCCAACTTTATTATTGTACATACATATATCTTTCTATTTTCCTTTATAGCATTTTCTTATCAAATAAATTTTTTCTCATACATTGTAAATATTTAGTCTTTTTTTTTCTGTGTGTGAGTCGGCATGGTAACCGATTGATCCGATATGATGATATTCACACAAATAATTACTTTTGGTGATTGAACCGATACATTGAATTGCATATAGCATCTGTACCGACGGTTTCATTTCCTCAAAGAGTAATAGAAACCGGTTACAATATTCTATATTTTCACCCTCAGACCACTTTTATTCATTATTGTTAAATTGTATAATATAGAACAACAAAGATCGCTGTAGATAAACAGAAAAGGTGTACGACACCAACTTTTTTTTTTTTTTTTTTTTTTTTTGTTATCTACAGGTGATACGAAAACTAGAATTTCAATTCATAAAAAGTTTTGAAACTTGGAATGACCACAAAACAAATAAATTTGGATTAATTTTGTGGGGTAAAGAAAGTTTCCCATACTCAACAATTTCTATTTCTCACACGTACAAAATGAGCTTTTTTAAAATTTATACACACAAAAAAAAAAGCTTTTTGACTATTAGACCAATAATTCTTTTTTATTTCAAAACCTTATAGGAAGAAAGATAAACAAAAGAAAACTTTTTATGTAAATTCGTCAGGATCTTAATATATCAGGTCATGAATCCACCATTTTTATAGGTTCCGACTTGTAACGGGGAAATTTTTGCCTGTTAGTACTGTGTTACCAATAGTTTTTTATTTATTTATTTTGTTGTTATTCTTTTTTTTTATATATTGCTTTTATTGTGTGGGGAAAATATGAATATTTATTAAAAAAAAAAAAAAAAAAAAAAAATTGTTTTATGTTGTGTTATATATATATATATATTACTTCTTTTACAATTTACATATATATATATTTATTTTTAAATGTATATCCTGAATGACGTCGTAATTACTCTCATCTCTTTTCCCGTTTTCTTACTATCAGGGTCTACAGATAAGGTTACACTCTCCTCTACGAAAAAAAAAAAAAGAGAGTCTGGTTTCGAAATAAGAAGAGAATAGATCTTTTTCATCTACTTGGTATTTTAAGCATTGAACTTGGCTAATTTAATTCAACTGCGTGGCTTAACTAATCACTTTTTTATTATTATTATTATTTTTTTTTTTTTTACCCGCTTATTACTGTTCAAAACACAAGGGAACACAATCTATACTTCAATTTCCGCCTTCTCTCTTTCTTTTTTTTACTTATCTCGATCCCTCTAAAAGTAAAAAAAGACAAAGTTAAGTGCAGCAATATTGAATTTCAAATCTGATAAACGCTTTTGTTTTGTTTATACACACTCTCTTTCTTTTCTTTTTTTCTCTCGGTTCAACTTTAACTAATTACGGAAACGTTTTAAAAAAAAACTTTAAGCACTCAACTCTCTTTCCTCTCTCTCATTGATTCATGCTTTCTCTTTTTCTAACCTATACAAGGAGTCAACTGTTTCACTTAATGTCGATCGAGATAGAGAATAAACTTTTTTTCTAAATTAGTTAAACGCCTTTTCGTTCAGATAGTCTTGTAATAAACTTTTTTTTTTTTTTTTTTTTTTTTTGTTTTACTGATAAAAGATGTCAATTAGACCGAGAAAAGAGGAAGAGCGCTCTTAGAATATAATCGCCTCCACCCCCACCCCCTTACTTATCTGAATGACACATCTTTATGCAGTCTATTGTAATAATAATAATCCTGGGTTTGAGAGAAATGATACAGATGTTATCTTCTCTCTCCTTTTCTCTTGTTTATATGTTTTGAAATTAAATAAAATCTATTTGTTTTATAAATACTCATACGAAAAAAAAAGGAGGTATGTACGCGCGATAATAAAAGTGTAACACTGGTTGAAAATTATTAACTTTAAAAAAAAATAATACGTGCTAAGACACATATATTCAAAATATCTATATATTAGAAGGTTCACGGGGTAATACATAAAACTAAAATTGTTCAATCTGGATAAAAGGAATGTTCCGTTCGCTGCATAATCTGGTCTTTTGTACAAAAAAAAAAAAAATATATAGTTTAGATTAGAAAGTTTCGACTTATTTTATTTTTTTTCAGTCTTTTAATAGTTTTAAGCTTTTGTTCTAATCTTTCTTTTAAGATTGCTTATCACTATTTAAGCATTTGCTTTAAACTAAAAAATGTCTATAATTTGCTCCATGGTATTAGCTATATTCCCTTTCTCTCTCTCTCTCTCGCACGGAACAAAAAAAATTTTGTTATATTTATTTACTGTGAGAATTATAATCGTCTGTGTGTGAGTGTGAATTAGATTTCTACAAGTTCCATATAAAAAAAAAAAATTTTTTTTTTTTTGGTACACCTAAAAAGAGTGACTGAACGGAATTTTCTAGTTGGTCGAGACTCACTCGCTCTCTCTCTCTCTCTCTCTCTCTCTCTCTCTCTCTTTTTCGCTAAGGTCGGAATCCTATCTTTCATATCAAACAATGGTCAATGCTAGTTTACTTGAAATGTAAATCCTTGTCGTACTAAATCAACGCTGAATTTTAAAAAAAAAAATATACACAATATTTAATCAGCATTATTAGAGCGCGCAGCAGATATGAATCTTTTAATAGATATAGCATAAAGAAAAAAAAAAAAAAACTGATTTTCAATAGGTACATACTTATTAGTAATAATCGAAAAAAGTTGAGAAACGCTCATGATATTTTTTTTTTTTTTTTTTTTGTGTAAGGATTATTTTTTATATATATTTATTTAAATTATATATATATATCTATATATTAAAATGTTTCTTTAATAATTTTAACCGAGATAAACTTTCTTTGTCCGTTAAATATCTATTTTTTTTTTTATTGATGAGAAAGTTTTTTTTTTTTTTTTTTTTTTTTTTTAGTTTTACTGCGTCAAGATCTCGGGCGGAATTAGATCAATATGCGGTCGAGAAAAGACAAAGTTCGAATTATAATCCGATACAGCAGAACAGCAGAAAAAAAGTCTGTGTTGACAGCACCCCTCCGCCCCCCTTTGTTTTTTATGCAAGTTTGTTATATCTCGTTGCAATATAAATAAACGATGCCATTTTGGCTATTAATACTTTTTTTTTTTTTTAATCTCTAAAAAAAAATCCCCCCGATTTTAACAATCTACATATTTTTTATTGTTATTACTCTATTTTATGTTTTCTAAAAGAAGGATAGTATAAGCCAAAGCGTGAAAGAATATTCTATTTTTTCACATGGTTGTACGGGCATTGCAGTGTATACAGAACTAACTAAAGCGAAAAATAAAGTGTATCAGCTGAATTTATTGTTGCATTTGCAGTTGGTCTACATTTGTATTTTACAAGAGAGTGAGAGAGTAACTAACAGTTTATAGAAAATAAAAATAAAAGTATAATTTCTTGAATTTCGTGCAAAAATTTCTATACTTGAATTTCGTGTAAAAATTTCTAGTACTTGAATTTACGATTTTTATTTTTCCCCCTGTTATTTCATCAAAAAAGTTTCGGTTTAAAACTCATCATTCAGGCACAATTATCACAAATGTTTCAAAAAAGAACTTTAATACTCTCACAAGATTTACAATTCTACTCTTATTTTTTCTTTTTTTGTCCATTGCTCTTTTTAAAAAAATAAACTAATATTATATATATTTTTCTTTTCCATTTACTACATCAAATGTACACAATCAGGCTTATTGGAATTTGGTGTTTTCTGCATAAATTCCATAAATAAATGTCCGCCTTAGAAAAAAAAAAAATCACTAATTTTAGGTAGAATAGATCAGGTTTTAAAAACCTAAAATGTCTCATGCTTAAAACATTTTCCTCGGCGAGTTGATTTCCTATCATTTTTATTTTTTTTCGTGATTAAAATTATTTGCAGAAATTTTACTTGACTTTAATTAAAACACCTTTATGTTGGCGCTTTATAATCATCATCACCGTTCGTATAAGTAGTTCTTGCATAATATAAGCGTGAAAAAGTTAGCGAAAAGGGCTTTGAATCATATATGAACAGATACGAAAAAAAAAACGATTCAAACCTGTGAGGTCAAGGTTTCAAGTGCTTCAGTAATACCACAGCCTTCTGTGCAAGCAAAAAGAAGAAAAAAGGAAATCAAGAACCGATAGCTTTAAATGCTATACAATTGTGAAGCTAGAGATGATGTCTAAGAAGGCGACAAACACAACAAACGAAATATTGTCATCCAGCTTTGGTAATTGAATGGCCCATAATACTGCGAAGTCGGATCGAGCAGAAGTGAAATAGAATGATTTGAATGTTAATTCAGCATTGGAGACTGCGACCTGTATTGAACTTGTTTAATGGGATACTATGTTTGACAATGATGAATTAAAATTCCGTTATCTTGCTCTCACAAGAAGAGGTACCTCATAACACAAAATCTGTATAAAAATATGCAGTTAGAAAATGCAGTGATACCGAAACTAAGTATCTTACAGCATTTATAGGAGACAAATCTTCAAGGTTGAATCTTTCAGTTGTGTCTGCTGAACTGTTATTAGAAGAAAAGCTATCTTCTAATAAGGATTCATTATTATCATAATGTAATGAAAATAGTAAATGATATACTCAAGTGATATTCGTAGACTTATATATGTATACAGGTTAATTTTATCAGAAATTTACAATTTTTTAATCCTTTTATGAAAGATATCTACATCAAAAAAGTTCAGTAGGCTAACTCTTCCAGCAATAGAGTGCGATTCTCTACCAGTTTATCAAATCATAATACTAGTCCAAATGATGTTTTTAACAAAAATAACAATATATTTGATGAGAAAGTTCTTGATGATCCAGGATGAAAAATCACATTTACTCAGGACCAAGAACAGAAAAACAGAGCTATATGCTTTGTTATTAATGACTGAAAAAGTTTAAGTTGCCGTAATTGTGGGGCGTAATCTAGCAGATGTAATTATAGTTTATCATTTAACAGTATAGAAGACATGTAGGAACGGAAGCGAGCAAGGAATGGCCTTCTATATAGATGTTTTGCGAGAGATGCTTTATTTAGCTCAAGTAAAATCAAGCTGAAAGAGTATGTACCTTCAGAAAACTAATGGAATGAAGAAGCGAATCCTGTTGTTTACAACAATTTAATTTATTTTAAGAAAGCATGAATATCGTAATTACTTCATAATTATTAATAAACAGATATGATATTGCCACTTTCTAAGTTTACTATGTTATTTAACACGGTATAGAATATTCGTTTCTTATTACATACTTATTCATTGATCATGTTATAAATAGCGAGCCTATTTAAATCTCAAGTAATAATCTGAACATTTACTCTCACTTACTCAAATCGAGAATTTGAGTAAGAGCGGAACGGTATTACATTTTTAAGTCAACAATTTGACGATTAAGAAGAAGTAAGAATCGGTAGATCATTATATGCCTATTTTTCTTTTTTTCATCTTCAAATATAGGTTATCTTTCTCATGCTAACCTTCTATATACAATAAGGGAGAATGTTTTGTACCTTGATACATCTTCATGACATAACTACACCTCAAGCAGTAATATTTAATCCCATCAAAAATGCAAATAAAAAAATTCGGACATGGGCTTTTTTTTTTTTTTTTTTTTTTTTTTTTTTGCACCGGCACAACCAGTTTTGTCTTGAAAACGCCAAATTCTATAAACCTGACTGTATATTTAGGTTATCAATACTCCTTTTTTGTAAAGATACTTTATATGCAGGTTTTCTTTTCCATTACTGGACTAAATAAATATTTATATTATACACTCCTTTTTTTTTTTTTAACTCATTTTCACTATATGTACACTTTTTACAGTACTTTAGTCATCAGTGAGAAAATCGATTATTAAAACTCAATAAAAGACTGACTGACAAATTGATTACTCAACGTTTTTTTTTTTTTTAGTAATTCAGGACGGTCAAATCAAGAAAGATATTTCTTTTTTCTTCTTTTTTATTTATTTACTTGTGAAAATATGTCAAGTATTCAGAGTGAATCAACTCAAAACGATATAGAAAAGCAAGAAAATGCTTTGTCCATCACAAAGAAACGACTCTACTTGATCATTGCCTCGTAAGTTTAACCTTCATTTCACTTTCTGACCAAAAAAAAAAAAAAAAAAAGAGAGAAAGAGTCGTATTAAAAATACAAGTATTTTAGACTATGTGTCGTTTCTTTCTTGGCCGCATTTGATAATATCATTGTAGCAAGTAATACACCACTCATAGCTTCCGGTAAATAAATTAAGAATAAACCAAAGAAATTCAGATTGATTAACTTTATATATTTAGAATTTAATGGTTTTGCTCTTTACGGTTGGGTTAATACCGTAAGATTATCCGATAATTTGAGAAAAGGATAACCTTTACTCAACTCCCCTTTTTTTTTTCTGGATATTAGGCTTTTTTATTAACAGCATCGACTTCACAACCATTATATAGTAAATGTGCAGATATGTTTGGTAGAAGAATATGCTTTTTGTTTGCAACCGGTAGTTATTTAATTGGTGCTGTTTTATGCGGTGCAGCTCAATCGATGGTCATGTTGATCGTTGCAAGAGCTTTATGTGGTTTAGGTATAGGTGCATTTGATACATTGATGAAAATTGTGGTAGCAGGTAAGGAAAAAAAAAAAAAAAAGAGAGAGAGAGATTGAGTTAAAGATCTATCTGTATACTAAATGTGTTTTACTAGATTATGTTCCTGTAAGATTTATTGGTACATATCAATCCTTGTTGGGTATATCGTGGGGATTAGGTTATGTCGTGGGAGCTCTTGTTGGTAAGCTTTAATTCATATTAGTTTATGGAGTGAGTCAAATCAAATACTGACATGTGATTTTTTAGGTGGTGTGGCGGCTACGAATTCCGGTTGGAGATCCGTATTTTGGATGGCAGTAAGTCTTATCATTTCTTTTATCAATATACATCCATACTCACTTTTTTTTTTTTTATAGCTTGGATTGTAAGTATAAAAGGATCGAGAATGAGAGTAGATAGATCGATTGGGGAATAGTTACTAACTCAATTATGGTTACACAGTTGCGTCGTTGCGCTGGTTCTTGTGTTCTTTTCGATTGAAGGACGTGAGACTGGTTTGAATAGTTCTAGCGAACTACTAGGCACCATCGATTTCTTTGGTATCTTCCTTTGGACAGCAGGTGTCGTGAGCCTTGTACTTGCCTTAAGTTGGGGAGGTACAACATATGAATGGAATTCAGCTACGATAATTGCATTATTTTGCGTTGCAGGTGTTTTACTCTCGATATTCACCATTTTTGAGCACAAGTTTGCAAAAGATCCAATCATTCCACGTGGTATCTTTGCAAATCGCAGTACGATCCTTATTTTAATTGCTGGATTTTGTTATGGTGGATGCTTTCAATCTTTAATGACCTATGTTCCTTTATACCTTAGCGTGATTCGTAAAGAAGATGCTATGGCTTCTAATCTTGAATTACTCTGTCTAGTCTTATTGGCTTGTATTTTTAATGTCTTGACTGGACTTGTAATTGTAAAGACAGGTAAATATACTTGGGCATCACGTGCTTCTTTATCTGTCTTGGTCATTGCTTGTGGCGTACTGAATTTATTGGACGTCAATTCAAGTCGTGGGGTTATTGTTGGGTTGATGATCGTGACAGGTATTGGAAGTGGTGGTATGATTAATAGTGAAATCATTACTGCTCAAGCATCCGTTGCGATTCAACAGTAAGTAAAAAAAAAAAAAAAAAAAAGGTAAATGTTTGTTCGTGTATTTACTTTTTATTGTTTAGCGTACCATCCATTGTTGCCTTCATGACATTTTGTGATCAAGTAGGTGGAATTACCGGTATCACAATTCAAGGTAGTATTCTGTCAAATACTTTAAGTTCAAGATTACATGCTCTAAATTTACCTGGGGTTATGCCAGAACTTGTACGAGAGAGTTCAGCTTATCTTTGGGGATTACCTGAACCTACACAATCTATTGTACTTGATGTATATATGGATGCAGTCAGAATGTCTTTTTGGGGATCGTTTGCATTTGCTGCAGTAGGTTTGATAGCCTGTCTTGGATTAAAATCTTATGTAATGAGAACTGGTATGAGCGACACAGATTCAGGTTCAGAACAATTTGTAGTAGATGAAAAACCGGCAGTACAACAATTAGAAAATAAGCAATAATTTAAACCTCTTTTTTTTTTTCTGTACATATACTTTACTATTCTCTTTTTTTTTTCTTATACACATACAGTGTTTTTAACACAAATTACGGTTTTGAATAACTACTTATTAACTTAATAAATAAAATACCTTTAACTACATAATTAGAATTGAGTAGAAAAATATATTTTAGGGCGGAACTTGGTATCCCTCAAAATTTTTGTTTTGTAATAAATTTGTGCAAGGATTACTATATTTTCAAGACTTGAAGACATCTAGGCATTACCTGAGTTTATCATGCTATTATGTAGTTATGGAGCTTTTTATTCAAGATCTCCCGAGTTTTCACGTTTTAACATCAGTGTAATAAAAACACGCTAAAGCCGCCAAAATAACAAATTCCGATGCGACACATATGATAATGCATGTGAAAATTAATTTTATTTATGTCAAAAGAAAAACAAAAAAGTCTAGGGGTTTGTCTTGTTCCATTGTGTCTTCATGGCCATTGCTGAAGTAATCATACCGGCAAAACCAATAACACCTTCATCTAAATTGAGCAACTTTAATCCACCAAGAGGAATTAACATATCAACCATATCTTGTGTTAATTGATAAGAAATAGTTTGTTTTTCTCTAAACAAGAAAAAAAGAAATATACAATGTAAGAAAAAAAGCATTTTTTGCATCTTACTTTTTGGACTTACTTGATAAGTTTACTGGTTCCTTCTTTATCCGAAACAGCTTGTTGAGAACGAATCTGGATTTGTTTTAATTGATACAAGCTTGAGATAATGGAAGCAGTTAAAGCAACAAGCCAACATCTTTGTCCAAACTCTGACACTCTTTTAGGATCTTCTAATCTATAAAACTTGATGGTATCAAGCTATAAATCAAAATGTTAGTAAAATATATAAACAATTTATAAATAAAAAAGTATATACTAACCAAGTTCATTGCTTCTGAAGTGTAATAAAGGAAATTACTAGTAAACTTGATAGTTTGTGTGGCTCTCAAGACAGGATCTTTTAAGGAAACACTCTTGATACTTGATTGTGCAAGCTCTACAGGCTTTAATAAACGGAAGAATTTACGACCAATACCCAAATGTGTCTTCAAGTTAACCCAGCGTTGAACTGTCTCTTTTGATGCGCCTGTGCGGAATAAATAAAACGCATAAAATCGAGCAAAATATTGAACAAGTCGACATGCCTTCTCTCTACCTGTAGTGACGTTCAAGTATTTGGTGAGTGCTGTTATTTGTGCTTCAGTGATAGCCATAGTTAAAGATATATAAGTCAAAAGAAATGAAATCAAAACCTTTAAATATTTCAAGATTGAGTTTTTTTTTTTTTTTTTTGGCCCCCCGTAGTGACTGTTAGCATATGTCACAAAAAACAAATTTATACCTTCATGTGTCAAAATGGGTTTTTATAAATCTTAATTTGTTTATTTTACTTGAAAGTAAGCTTTTACCTCTTTATTTTATTAAGAAGGGCTTTCTTTATTGTTAAAAGTTGTTAGAAGCTTATTAAGTATCGTCTCTTTTGTCACACAACCAATCGCTTTATAAGGATGATATGGCAGTGCTTAAATTTTCTGCATTAAACGTATGCATGCATAAACTCAGAAAAAGAAAAAATAGTGATAAAAATACCCGCGAAATTCTTAACATTTACATTTTAAAAAGATGGAAATTCCATTATGGCTGTTATCAGAAAAAGGAAAAATGGCGATGAAGTTGTACAGTGATCGCAATCATTTTTTACACGAGAATATTTCAATCTTGGTTTTTGCCTCATGAAACACATTTTTCTTGTTACTCTAAAAAAAAAAAAAAAATTGGTGCGCGAAATATCTATCATGGTCTTACTTTTTTTCATTTTTAAACAGTTATTTGGGATATGTCAAAAACATATGTTTATTCCTTTCAATTATGATGACTGAAATGATAAAATGTAAACAATATATGTATACAGTTTATCTTTGTATCACATAATTATTCCAAATAGGTCCTTTTTTTCCTCTTTTTAGTTTTCAAGTCCCGGTTGTTGTTTTTGCTTTTTTCTTTTTCAACTGATTTGTAATTTCCCTCTCTTTTTATTTTCTTTTTTTTTCATACTTTTTTGTGATAAAAGAGAAAGATAAAACAAAAAGAATGCAACCTGTTCTCGCTAAAGATACAGAAACAGAGGAAGATGTTCAGTTATTAATAGAAAATCATCAGCTGATTGTGATTCAGAGTCCAACACCACCATCCAGTCAAAGTAGCACAGTTGAAACAAAAGAGAAAGTTGACCTCGAGTTAATCTATAGTATTGATTATGCCTTAAACTTATTATCCATTTATTTTATTGAGAAACAATTACCTGTGTCTGAGACTGGTGATGATAAAAAGACACTAACCAATATTCGTCCTCAAGATACCCAATGGCATCTGCGCACGTTGTGTTTTACTCTTGATAATGATGATTTTGTTACGCAGCTACAGAAGATTGCTTTGCCACACCGAAATCAATTATCAAATACCAAAATAGCTGTAGTAATGAATCCAACTTCAGGTCTTCGACTTGCTGAAACTTATTGGAAAACAATTGTACAACCAATGTTGGTCACGGCTGGTTTCAACGAATCAAATATCTCTATCTCGATAACAGAAGGAGATGGAAAAACTCGCGCTTTGGCTAAAACTATCGGTGAACGTATCCTGACAGCATCAGATCAAAATTCAAAACCAATTGTAATTGCTATGGGTGGTGATGGCACAATTCATGAAGTAATCAATGGTCTCAAGGACTTAGGTCACGGTGATTTTCGGTTAGGCGTGATCCCTGCTGGATCTGGTAATGCTTTTGCTTTGGGTTTAGACATTGAAAATGTAGAGCACGCAACTTTGAAGATCATTAAAGGCATAAAAGAAAAATCTTTCTATCTTATGGACGTTCAATTTGGTCATAGCAATGTTGATGAGAATTGGCAGCAGAAAATTGATTATGATCACCTTAAAGAACCTATCCGTTTATTAGTTGTCATGAGCTGGGGATTTCATGCACAAATCGTATCAAAGTCAAGATATCTTCGTTACTTTATGGGTAATAAAAGGTTTTCTCTTGTAGCCATGTTTTTATTGAAATTTTTGCATCAGTATGAAGGTGAATTAGTATTGAAGAGCCCCAAAAAGTATGATTCAGAATTGGAAAAGTTTGTTGATAATGAAAATGATGTCGTATTGGATGGAAGACAGCCAAATAAAGGATTTACTTATTTTATAGCTAGTAAACAGCCCTCTTTGGAAAAAGGATTTAACATTGCACCATTTGCTTCCTCATTAACCAATGATATCGATCTAGTTTTAATGAGAGGTGTAGATGCAGATGTTTTGACAAAAGCAAGCATTAATGCCTTCCAAGGAGGTGTCCATGTAAAATCTAATGAAGTGGAATATTTTAAAACTTCTGATTTATTGCTACGTGTAAAACAAAAAGCTGAAATATGTTTGGATGGTGAGATTCATTCGTTGCCTGCAAATGGTGTACTTCATCTGAAAACTATAGGTTCGACGACTATAGAGTCATCAATTACTGTATTCGTTTAGCTACATTTTTTCCTTAATGATGTAGTCATAAAAAAAAATTTAATGTAATAAATGTCAAATATAAAACTCTGATGCATATTATTTTTGTGGAACTACGCGACGTGCTTGGACATTATAATTAGTAAATAAACTTGATAATTTATGAAAAGATCTAAATTATATTATTACGCATATTTGAATATAACGAAATTAGTAAAGTGTAGATCGATTTCTCGCGATATATTTTCTTTTCCGCAAATGACTTTGTACATCATAAAGTAAATCTGTCTTAATGAATATATCGAAAAGTATAAATTGTATGACAGCTATGTATAATATTAATGTTAGTACCCCCTTTAATAAATAAAAAGAATAATAGAAGTCTTCTAATTCGTTTTTTTTTTTTTTTTTTTTTTTTGTATTCCCTTCAGATCTTTATAAACATTGCGTAATTATTGAACTAACAATAGAATAAAGAAAAATCCATGCATCATATTAGAGTGTTAGTCAATTGCCTCTTTTGTTTACAATAAATAAGTCTCTGCTTCTTAAAAATAAAAACAAATCAATCGAATGTTTGTGATCAAGATTTATATATAAAAAAAGTATATTCTATTGTTCGTCGGACCAATTTGAGGCAAATGCGCGGCTGATATCATTAATAGGCAATTATCTTTTTTAAAAGGACGCAAAAAAAAAAAGAAAATTAAAACCCGGAATTACAGTAGAACTCTCGTTTTATTTCCAAACTGAATAATCTGACAAAAAAAAAAAGACAAAATGAATACCCGGCTTTCGTTTTTATTTGACAACGAAAAATAACAATTAATGAAAGCATAGGTATGGAAACAAACATTTGCACCAAGATGAACCGATACAATGATAATGATATAATAAAAGCAAGTAGAGAAACCTTTCAAGGAGGAGATTCACGTGAGCAAGGACCAAGTTGAATTATGTATACAAAGTCTACGTTATTTTTATTATTACGCGTGAGACAATATAGTATGCTGAGCTATGTTTAGATAATGTGGATAAAATAAATGATCTGCCAACTATAGATATGCTTTGGTTCAAACTGATTGGTTCTCACCAACAGAAACTACTTATATACTGTATTCGTGTAACTTTACCCAACCACGTTTTCAACAATTTTTTATTAAAAAAAAAGTTATGGACTCGTTGTAAATTAACCTTTTATGGAAAGTGTCACTTCCTTATATTTAACATGGCAACACTTTTTTGATAGATTTTATGAATGTGGATTGTGATGGTGGTGTGGTTTTTATCCGCAATTACATGTTATAATTTAAAACTAAGAAATATGTAACTAATGAATACAATAATATACACACTTTTTATTTATTTATTTATATATATATTACAATAGATTATTACATTTTTTTTTTTAATTTTTTTCTTCTTTTTTTTTTTTTTTTTTTTTTTTACTTCTTTTTTAAAAAACTATTTTTTAAAATAAATGAATATAATGATAAACTCTACAACAACTCAACAAAATTCAAACAGAAACAGATCATCGCGTGTTGAATTAAATGTTCATGACAATAACTATAATTCGGTAAGTAGCATTTTACCCGATTTATAAACATTTGTAAAAAAAAAAAAAAAAAAAAAAAAAAAAAAAAAGGCTTATAAAAAAATAAACATTTAGTCAAAAACTATCAATAAACATCCCCATGACAACGATGAGAGTAGTAGTAGCAGTAGTAGCGACGAAGAAAGTGCAATTTCTTCTTTTAAGAAATCAATTATTAGTCATGACGATTTAATGACGGAAGATGACACGGACACTGAAGAGGAGCATTTGAAAATGACACACGAGGTACAAAATAAAATACTTTAAATAACTAATTTTATTAGACTTCATTGTTTATATTAATTTGACAACATAACAATAGAAAAATGACGTATCCAATTTATTAAATGTAAATGATGCCAGAAAAAATAAAACCAATAACGAATATGATGCTTATATCTCTTCTCATCGTGATGCCAATATTTATCAGCCAAGTTCTTCTATTTTCAAAGAAAAGAATGACCAAATTACCAAAAATCAACCAGGTAATGAAGTTTGTCATACATAACCGACATCTAAACTCAATTTTTTTTTTAACTTACTAATTTTTTTATTTTTATTATAAATAATTATATAGGTTTATTCGATAATGGAGAGAATGGATCATTCTTATCTTCTGGATTTTCAACATCTGAAGGCGCTTACATGCAAGATAATAGTACCATTTATGAAAGATCTACTTTCAATAGACGTCCATCTCAATTGCAACACGAAACTACTTCATTAAATGCTCTGGGACCACCCTCTCATGTGTTAAAAGCTCGTAGATTATCAAAAAATATGACTAAACATTCTTCAGCCCCAACCACCCCAGTCAAATCATTATCTTCTTCAAGTATCAGAGATAAGCGTAAACCTTCAATTGTTGATAATTATTCTAAAGAGTTCTGTAACAGTAACAACAGTGCTGTTAGCCCTAGATTTATGGCCCTTAGAAAACTTAGTGAAGTTACAACGGTAAGTTCCAAATAAGTAAAGGTCCTGGAAATAATTATACTTATCACCGATCACTTTTTTTTATTACACTAGTTACCATCTCATACTGTAAATTATTCATCCGTACCACCTGTTCCACAAATTCCGTCTTCGTACCACAATACTAATTATGATCCTAGTACGGAAGCCTCGGCTGACGATAATAACAATTCGAACAAGAAAAATGCTGTAGTGAATAGTAATGAGCAAGAAACAAGGGTATTATCACGAATCGATGATATCATTGAGACCCAATTACAGTTCCATCTTGGTCAAGTTGTTTGGAGAGCATCGGAAAGTCATCTTGAGGCACGTCGATTCTGGGAAGAACAAAAGAAAGAAATGTTTGGTTTCGCAAGTACTTTGGTAGACCATATGGAAAGTCAAATTGATATGACAAGAAGAATGACATTAAGTTCTCTTAGTCCAAATTCTTCTGGATCACAGCCCGAGGAAACTGAAGAAGACACGCTGAGAAAAGAATTGAATGTATATAAATCTAAATCACAAAGTCAATTGTTTGAGCTGGAAATACTAAAGACAAGAAATGCTGAATTAGAAAAACAACACGAAATTGATACAATCTCAATGTCTAAACAATGGGAAGATAAAGATGCTACATTGAAGAAACTCCATCAGTTGGAACAGCAAAAGAATTTGAGTCAAGGACGTAGCAGTACTAAAAAAGATGTAAACTTATTCAATCTTGAAACTGAAAACAAACAGCTAAAGAATCAAGTAACCCAAATAAAAGATGTAAACAAACAATTGTTAGAAGACTCTCTTATGTTTGAAGCTACATTGAAGAATAGAGATGGTGAAATCTATCAACTTAAAAAGCAATTATCTGAAGCAGAATTACAACTCTTAAGCCATAAAAGAAGAATGGTTCCTACTGTTAGTTCAACTACAACAGATACAGGTGCTTTGGATTGTAGTGAAGATTTCGGGAAAAAATCCACCAAGTCAAAGAAATCTGAGACATGGGCAGATATTATGGAATCTGAAGACGAAGCTAAAAAGAGTGCTGAAGAATGGGCCAAAAAGTATAGAGAATTACAAACCAGCTATTTTGGTGTATGTATGCAACTCGAAAAAACAAAGTCTGAAAGCATGTCTCCTGAAGATGAAAAGAAAATGTACGATTTGAATCAAACAATCATTAAAAAAGATGAGGAAATTCGTCACTTGAAACAAGCAGAAAATGTCAATCGAATTCAAATGGACTATATGCAAGCTGAACTTAATAAATATCAAAGATCAGCCTCACCAATGTCAGGAGATATTCCTGTAGGTGTCATCAAACAACAAAAGGCATCCTACCGTTTAAAGGGAAAGAATCAACATAGAAAGTCAACTGGTTCTATGGTGACTAAAAAGGTATCTCAAATCATATCGCCCTCACCTTCACCATTACCACGTCTTAGAAATGCAGCTAAACCTGCCACTGCTACTACTGTCAATACCTCTTCTGCTGCTGCTGTACCTAATGTTGCTACGACTATTACTACTGCCACTAATACTGCTACAACAGCTACTCCTACTGTCATTAATGCTGATACAACTACTCCTACTGTTACTAATACTGCTACTACTGCTGCTGCTGCTGAAAAAACAGCCGATTCCACTAGTACTGCTGCTGCTGCTGCTGCTGCTGCTGCTGAAAACACAACCGCTTCTACTACTACTGCCGCCATTAAATCACCTACTATTACTGCT
Organism: Pilaira anomala; assembly: GCA_025716855.1. Classification (NCBI taxonomy): domain Eukaryota; kingdom Fungi; phylum Mucoromycota; class Mucoromycetes; order Mucorales; family Mucoraceae; genus Pilaira; species Pilaira anomala. The sequence continues at coordinate 51,128 of JAIXMQ010000064.1, forward strand.
AAGTCACCCACTACTGCCACTATTAATACCACAACAAAAACTGAACCTGATTATAAAACCGAAGATGGATTTTTGACATTCACTACTGAAATCAATGGACAATTATCTAGATATTCAATTAAGCTTCCCAATGGATATAAACAACCTAATAAACGAAGCACACTTATGCGCGAACCAATGAAAAAACAAAATAAATTGAACCCAAATGCACCCACATGGAAATCATAAATGATTTCGCCTATATACCATTAATCAATACCCTTACACTACTAGTATAATAGAATAGATATATTTAGAGTTTAAATTTTAGAGAAATAAAAATATGAGTTATAATAATGCACTCTTAATTTGGAACATTTAAATTTTTTATGCATCACAATCCGTTATTGCGTAAGTTGAGTAATTTTGTAAATATTATATTTCAGTTGTCTGACAGTTATTGATAATTAGTTTGAGACTCAACTCTATAATTGATCTATCGGACAAAATCCACCTTAATCGAGCTACATACAATTGCATACGCCCATTTGGTTTTCTTAAATGCGGAGTCATTTTATTTTATTTTTGTGCTCAATCGAACCCTGTTTAATAAAGTGTACTTCAAAAAACCTAACTTACCATATTCAAGTTAAGATTTTTGTTTTTGACTTGGTATAGCTCACCAGTTTAATTACATTACTTAATTTTTAATCTTTTCTTTTTGACATTGGTCTGAAATGTCGAAAATATTAAATGGTAGAGATGCTTCTACCATGCTTGCACAATCAGTAAACGAACTAGTTTATGCGTTCTCGTCCACCCCGAATTTGACTCAGACTAATATTTGGAATAAAACTGTCAAAACTGTTCGACTTGATCCTTTACAAGACTCGTTATCTCATGTTGTTCATTCCATTGCTGAAGGACATGTTACAACCGCAATCATGCCCTCTTCATTTTTATTGTCTTCTCTGCCTTATCTTTATAAGCTAGCAGAGGATAAATCAAGTGTTGTTATCCATGTTTCTGCAGGTCATTGTGGATCATTTGCTGATTTTACGCAGGTGATGTCTGTAAGAGAGAGTGGTGTTGCTTTTTTAAGCGCATCAAGCGTTCAAGAAGTATATGATTTATCATTGATAGCACAGGTAGCTTCTCTGTTGGCCTCAGTCCCATTTTTGACCTTTTTTGATTGTAGAAGAATTTCTGATGAGCTTAGTTCCATTCAATTGGTTGAAAAAGATGATTTACTTGAATTCCTTCCTCAAGAACTTATTGATAAATACAGAGAAAAACGTGTTGCTGAAACCGGTAAACAATCTGAATACTTGAAGTATAAGATCACCGAAGAAAGACCAGTAGATGATAAAGAAAAGGGGACAGGACCAAGAGTACATGATGTAGTAAAAGATATAATGATTAAATTTTCTGGCAAGACTGGAAGATTATATTATCCACTAGAATATACTGGCCATTTTGAAGCAGAGTTTGTTATTGTTTCTATGGGAGCTGGAGCGACCGTAGTTGAAAAAACGCTGAATTCAATGCAAGAATTATATCCCCAGAAAAAATTTGGATCTCTCAAGATCCGTCTCTACCGTTCTATTCCGGACAAAGCTCTAATAAGTGCTTTACCTTCTACTGTGAAAAGCATCGCTGTTCTTGAACCGTTTGATGATCGTAATTCTTGTTGGAATCCTCTCTTTTTAGATATAGCTGCTGCTTATCAAACTGTTGGGAACAATTATATTGAAATTGTGAGTGGTCGATATGGTCTGAACGAAGAAGTCGATTTCTCTCCTGAAATGGTTCTTGCTGTTTATCATGGTTTGGAGTGTAATAGTTTACAACGCTGTTTCGATGTAGCTTCTCTAGATCGAAGTGGTATTCAGGTTGGAGTGACAATGCCACCTGATACTGAACAATTAATCTTCATCGAAAGCCATCTTCTTGCTACATCCTTTGCTCAACTTTCAGGCAAAAATATTCAAGTATATACCAAAAAGCATGCAACACATGTTCGTCTCACAGAAACTCAAGGTTCTTTATTACCTTCATTGATTCAATCAGCTGATGCTGTAGTGGTACCTACTCTCCCTTTAACTAATGATGCGAATCGGGCTATGATTGAAGCAATCGAATCTTTATCAGACCATGGTCATCTCATCATAGGTAGTCCCTGTAATATAGAATTATCTCTTCCTACCAACATCAAGAAATCCATATGTAGAAAACAAATCGAGATTGTAACTATTGAAAACATACATTCAGTTTTTAATCGACATGTATCTATCTCGAGTATTTTTAGTAGTGAAGAATGCTCAATTTACCACATACCAAATACTTGGGCTGAAATTACTAATTCTCCTTTTATGATTGTCAGCGAGACTCCTGCTTCACTCAAGAATTCGAAAGATCTTTTACCTGTTGAAACTCCATATATTAAGGCCCTCGATCAAGTATTTGGCTCCCGCTTAAATATATATAATGCCTATCAATATGATTCTATTTGGTCTCCAAATAAATCGTCCACTGATTCCGCTACATCCGAGTTTGGTTACGGCCGCTTAATAAACCGAATTCAAGATCGGGCTCGCTTTGTTAATTCAGTTATTGAAATTATTCAAAAATCTTCAACTCTTAATGATGAAATTCGTATTCTCTCTCAATGGCTTCTTTTGGTAAACTCTCCTCAATGTTCCTTCAAAGTTATAAATGAAGCGGCTGATCTTGTTGCCCACATCTTGCCATCTTTTCCTTCTTTATTGCCTCAAAAAGAACTATTATATGAAACTTCAAATTGGCTTATAGGCTCGGATGCATGGTCTATTGATTTAGGGTTATCTGGTCTTCATCATGTAATTACTTCTGGAGAAAATGTCAACATCCTTATTATAGATACAACGCCCTATACTTGTCAAGTAGAAATAGAAAAAAGAAAGAAAGATATTGGTCTATATGCTATGAGCTATGGTTCTGTATATGTTGCATCCGTTGCATTGTACTCTTCTTATACTGGCGTTCTTCAAGCGTTGATGGAAGCAGATGCTTATAAAGGACCATCTATTGTACTTGGATATTTGCCTCAATTATCAAAGGTAGCCGATCCTATATCCGCTCTTAAAGAAACAAAGATTAGTGTTGATAATGGATCATGGCCTCTTTATCGCTGGAATCCCGAGCTAGAGGAAGGTGGTTGTGAAATGTTCAGGCTGGATTCGCAATGCATCAAAAAAGATCTGGCGGAGTTTTTAGCTCGTGAAAATTATTTGAGTCAATTAGTATCTAGTCATCCAGATATTTCAAGAACACTTGTTAGCTCTTTAGAGAATGTAAGAAGTTCGTATACATTTTTTTTAAAATTATGATTTTTATTTATATTTTTTATAATAGGATGTGAAAAGTAGACATGTAGAATTAAAAAAGAAAGCTCGTGCTGATTATGCTCGTTTATTATCTGGGATGAACTCTAGTCAAGTACTACCACTTACAGTATTGTTTGGTTCTGATAATGGTAATGGTGAAAGTATCGCTAAAAAGATAGCCGTTCGCGCTAAATTGAAGGGATTCCAAGTTAAGTTTATGGCTATGGATGATTATGGTGATATCAAGGATTTAGAACATGAATCAAATCTTGTTATTGTTTGCTCCACAACTGGTCAAGGTGAAATGCCATTCAATGCTCGAGAATTCTGGAAATCTTTGAACGGATTGATTGTTGGTGATATCAACCTCTCTGAAGTCAATGTGGCTGTTTTTGGCCTAGGTGATAGTCATTATTGGCCGCGTAAAGAAGACGTGAATTTTTACAACCGTCCTGGTAAACTATTAGATGCCAAGTTTGAGGTTCTTGGGGCTTCTAGACTTGTTAGTCTTGGGCTGGGCGACGATCAAGATGACGATGGATTTCAAACGGGTTTATCTGCTTGGTTACCTACACTGTGGAAAGCCTTGGGCGTCAAAGAATCAAATTCTAAAGAAGAAGAAGAAGTAGAACCTGTTTATACTGATGAACAAATGAAAATTGATTCAAACTATCTTCGAGGAAACATTGCTCAGGAGCTGGTTAGCCACTCCATAGGAGCATTAAGTGAAGTTACGCAAAAAATAATCAAGTTTCATGGTGCTTATGCTCAGGATGATCATGATCTCCGCGAAGAACGAAAAAAGCAAGGTCTTGAAAAGGCTTACAGTTTTATGATTCGAGTCCGTACTCCAGGGGGGGTTACGACTTCAAAACAATGGATTGCTATGGACGATGTCTCTAATAAATTTGGCAATAAAACCTTAAAACTAACTACACGTCAATCATTTCAATTCCATGGAATTCTCAAGAAAAACGTGCGTTCTTCCATCCGTGCTATTAACAAGTGTTTACTTTCTACTCTTGGCGCCTGTGGAGATGTTTGTCGTAATATCATGAGCACTTCTATCACAGAAATTCCAGAAATTCACGATCAGGTACAATCTCTTGTGATAGAATTGACTAATGTATTGGCTCCAAAGACAAGTGCTTACCATGAAATTTGGCTTAATAATAGTATGGTGGCCGGTAAGGCTGTTCAAGACTTTGAGCCTCTTTATGGTTCTACTTACTTACCACAGAAGTTCAAAATTAGTATCGCCGTACCTCCTAATAATGACGTTGATGTCTATGCCCATGATCTTGGATACATCGCTATTGTAGATAAAGAAGAAAAAAAAGTAATTGGTTATAATGTATTAATTGGCGGTGGGATGGGTATGACATACGGGAACAAAAGAACTTATCCTCGTACTGCTACTTTAATTGGATATATTCCTACTGATGCAGTTGTTGATGTGACTAAAGCTGTTGTTCTTATACAACGAGACCGTGGTGATCGTTCCAACCGAAAAAATGCCCGATTTAAATATACTGTTGATAAATTTGGCGTTGATTTTATTAAAAATGAAATTGAAGAACGAGGCGACATCAAGTTTGAAGAAGCGAGGTCGTTTTCTTTTGAAGATAATGTTGACCGTTATGGTTGGACAAAAGGTTTGGGTGATACTTGGAATTTTTGCATGTTTATTGAAAATGGCCGGGTGAGAGATACTGCTGATTCCCTTTGCAAATCAGGTTTACGTGAGTTAGCTAGATTCCATAAAGGCGAATTTCGGCTAACCCCAAACCAGAATTTAATTGTTTGTAACATTCCTTCATCCGATTTGGAAAAAACTAAAGCTCATTTGGCCAAATATAAATTGGATAATCTTTCTTTTACTGGCATCAGGAAGACTTCAATGGCTTGTGTCTCTTTTCCCACCTGTGGTTTGGCCATGGCTGAATCGGAACGCTACTTGCCTCAACTAATTAGCTTGCTTGAAGATACTATAGAAGAAGCTGGTCTTCGTGAGGATTCTATTGTGACTCGTATGACTGGCTGCCCTAATGGGTGCTCTCGTCCATATTTAGCTGAGTTGGCATTTGTGGGAAAAGCTCCTGATACTTACAATTTGTATCTAGGCGGTAGTATTAAAGGTGAGCGTTTGAATAAGCTTTACTTGGAGAACGTAAGAGAAGAGGAAATTCTGAATGAAGTCAAGCCTATGATTAGAAGATATGCCTTAGAGAGAAATGGAAATGAGGCATTTGGTGATTGGGTTATTCGAGCTGGATATGTTAAGGAAATTAAAACCGGTAAAAATTTTCATGATATCTAATGATATCAAATAAAATAAAAAAGTTATTGCAATACCGTAAATCGATTAAAAAGTTATTGTAATACAGTCAATCCGAATATCAATTTTTGAGTAAACTTCTTGCCAAGAAAATCTTTAAAAAAAACTGCCCATAATTTTATTAAAATTCGCTTGTAAATAACTTGGTGTTATGTTATCAACATTTCCCTGGAAAAAAAAAAAAGAAATCCAAATTACTAAGTTATTTAAATGTTATATTTTGCATGGGTCTTGATAATTCACTCTACAAAAAAGTAGAGGTTCATTGTATAGGTATATTAGTAAGTCTATTCGTGCTTTTCATCTATTACAAAAAAGTAGAAATATAGAGCTTTTACGACAGTAATGCTGTTACAGCAAGTGATACAGTCTCCTGGATTCGATTATTTCTTGTGCAACTGTTAATGGTTGTTTGCATTATTGATCATTTTTGAAGAAAGGAAAAAGATACGCACGGGCCCTGATTTTTGACAAGAAATAAACATCGAATCACTTATTTACTCTAAAAATGGGGGAATCAAAAAATATCATCTAAAGCTTTGGTTTCCATTTTTGAAAATATCAGACCACAATTTCTTGGAACCAAACCCATAATTTAAATCCAAAAAAAGGGGAAGAAAAAGTTACTTTTTTATCATTTTCTTATGCTGCGATATCAACTATTATCTTTTATAAAGATAGTTCTTGGGGAAATTCAGTGACAATAATAAATAATTGGAGGGTTACCTGTAAAGCAAATACAAGCATTTACATCGAAAGTGTTGAAGCAAATGGAATTCACCTATTACAATGAGAATGGGGTTTTATTGGCTACTGATTCCCCAAAATTGGTCTCCCCCAGAGGCCCAACAAATTTTAAAGCACGAAAACTCACCTGTGTTTCTACATTTAAATTCACAACAGCATTTAAAACAGACATTAAAAATTGATTTAAATAGAAATGCATTGATCTAGTCAGGATTCTTGTATTTTTTTTCTTTTTTAATTTTACTTTATTTTGACCGAAATCAAATCATGTCTACAACGACAACAACCATTACGGCCCAAGTAAATAAGGATAAATATCCTCCTTATGCTTACACACCATCAGAGGATCGTCAACTTCCTTTGGCTAATCCTGTTATGCCACCATTATTCGATAGTCCTACAACAATTAATAACTTTTTTGGTCGCGTAAACTGGTTCCAATCTATCTTATTGATCTCCACTCCTCTTTTGGCTATTCATTTAGCTTACAATACTGAATTACAAACAAAGACACTTTACTGGTCAATTATTTACTATCTCATTACTGGTCTCGGTATTACAGCTGGTTACCATCGTTACTGGGCGCATAGATCTTACGACGCTAAAGAACCTACTCGTATTGCTCTTGCTTTAGCTGGCTCAGGTGCTTTTCAAGGTTCTATCCATTGGTGGTCTCGTGGCCATCGCGCTCATCATCGTTGGACTGATTCCGATAAAGATCCTTATGCAGCCACTCGAGGTTTCTTCTTTTCGCATATTGGTTGGATGTTAATTAATAGACCTAGTAACAGAATTGGTTATGCTGATACTGCAGATTTAAAACAAGATTCTCTTGTACGTTTTCAACACAAGCATTATCTCTATTTTGCTATCACTATGGCCTTCATTTTCCCTATGTTAGTTGCTGGACTCGTGTGGGGAGATTGGAAGGGTGGCTTTGTTTTTGCTGGTCTTTGCCGTCTTGTCTTTATTCATCATGCTACCTTTTGTGTTAATAGTCTTGCTCATTATATTGGTGAAACCTCTTTCGATGATTATCACACTCCCAAGGATTCTTGGATCACTGCTATTGTTACTTGTGGAGAAGGTTATCATAACTTCCATCATGAATTCCCTCAAGATTACCGTAATGCCATTCTCTGGTATCAATATGATCCTACCAAATGGCTTATTAGAGGTTTAAACTATATTGGACAAACATATAACTTGAAGACTTTCTCTGCTAATGAAATTCAAAAGGGTAAAGTACAAATGTTAGAAAAGAGAATTGATGAAATGAAGCGTACTCTTGCATTTGGTAAAGCTCTTGAAGAATTACCTATATATACTATGGAAGAATTTAAATCAATGGTAACTACCAAGAATAAGAAATGGATTCTTTTAGATGGTATTATGTACGATGTTGAAAATTTTGATCATCCTGGTGGTTTTAAATATCTTTCTGCTGGTATTGGTAAAGATGTGACTAAATCTTTTAATGGTGGAATTTATAACCATTCTAATGGTGCCCGTAACTTGCTTTCGAGTATGCGTATTGGTGTACTCAAGGATGGTATTGATCTCTCACGTGTTTACTCCAAAACAGAAATCTCTACTGCAAAATGTGTTGAATATGATAACACACTTGAGCCAGAAAAGAAAAAAGCCCAATAATCTTATTCCATTTTTATCACACACCCTTTCATCCCTACATTTCATTCACTTTTGTACCATTTCATCATAATTTACCAAACTATATAATTCTTTTATTTATTTATTTTCTGTATCATAAATTTTTAATGGAAATATAAAACAAATGAAAACTTCCCAAAAAAAATTAACCTTTTTTTTTTTACATTTGCATTTGTTTACTGTCATAAAAAACGTTTTTAATCTATTTTTTTTTTTCTTTTTCTTTTTTGCACGGAATACAAGCCAGATTCATCCAATCGGAATTTGAGTACAGGCAACCCACGAGCACATTCATTCAAACCACCTGAAATCAGAAGTTAATTCAGTCGGATAAAACCAATGTCTTCAAAGATTACCATCAATAAAATAAGCCACTCTTCATTCAGTGAATCTACTTATCATGATTGCTATTCATTTTCTAAACGTTCTGCCTTTCTTTCCTTAATTTTTTTTTTCATATCATTTTTTCTTGTACTAAAAATGCAGTCTATTATTACAAGAACATTAAGAGGTAACTGAACTTATTATTATTCTTGACAACGCGGGGGTTTAACAATCTTATCAATCTGAAAACATAAATTTAGGTTCACTCATTCGTAACAATAATAAATTAACTTGTATTTCTCCAATTCGTTTCGCTACTCCTAAGCAATTTTACGCTACGGAAAGTTCCAATGTTACCCCAAAGAATTTAACCAAATGGACCGTGTTGAAAACCAGTGCCAAAATTGCTTTTGTAACTGGTATAGGTTATGGGTGTTATGGTACGTTAGGCTATTATGTAAATAACTTAATATTTAAAACCAATTGATGTTGATATCTTCATAGAAATGTATGTTCAAAGGCATCCACTCGTACAAGCAGAAATAGATCCTGAAAAAAAGACAATTGTTATTTTAGGTAGTGGTTGGGCTAGTACGTCATTTTTGAAAGATATTGATACAGATCATTATAATGTGGTAACGTATATCTATCAGTTGAGTTAAAAAGGAAACCAAGTCATCCACAAAAGAATTAACTCAATTTACATGTGATAGGTCGTTGTATCTCCACGTAACTATTTCCTATTTACCCCACTACTTCCTGAAACTACAGTTGGAACAATTGATGTCCGCTCTGTCATCGAACCTACTCGTTTTATTGCTCGTCACAAAAGTAGAAGTGTCAAGGTGATTGAGGCTGAGTGTACACAAATTGACCCTGACAATAAGGTTATCACTATCAAAGGTAACACAAATAATTAATAAATATTTACATATATGTAGAAGGATCATTCATCATTGTGTAAACAATAGATAACTCCCAAGTAAAAGAAGAGCATACGGTCAGCACATTACGCTATGACTATTTAATAGTTGGTGTTGGCGCTATGAGCGCTACATTCGGTGTTAAAGGTGTCGAGGAATATGGTTGTTTCCTAAAGGAAGTTTGGGATGCCCAAAAGATACGTACAAAATTAATGGATTGTATTGAAACCGCAGCTTTTCCTAACCAAACATCAGACGAAATTGATCGATTATTACATATGGTTGTAGTTGGTGGTGGCCCAACTGGTATTGAATATGCCGCTGAGCTTCATGATTTTCTTGTTGATGATTTAACATCATGGTATCCTGAGCTAGCTGGTAAAGTCAAGATTACCCTAATTGAAGCATTACCCCATGTTTTACCCGCCTTCTCCAAAAAATTAATTGATTATACCGAGTCTACTTTTAAAGAACAAAATATTTCAATTCATACTAAAACAATGGTGAAGGAAGTACGTGAAAAGGAGATTGAAGTGAAACGCCCTGATGGAACTACGGATAGCATTCCTTATGGCCTTTTAGTTTGGGCTACTGGTAACACTTCTCGCCCTTTAATTCGTGATTTAATGGAAAAGTTTCCTGAGACTCAAAAAGATCGTCGTGGTCTTTCTGTGGATGAGTGGCTGCGCTTAGATGGATCTGAAGATATATATGCTCTTGGTGATGCTACTGCAACTCGATATGCTCCTACTGCTCAAGTTGCAGCTCAACAAGGTAAATATCTTGCTCGACTCTTTAAACAATTGGCTGTGCGTGAAGACCTTGAATTCGAGTTGATTAACGCCACTGATGAAGAAAAGGCTAAAAAAGAACGTAAATTACGTAAAGCTAGAGATGTAAAGCCTTTTGAATATTCCCATCAAGGTTCGCTTTGGTAAGCTGAAGCGTGATATTACATTTATGTATCCTGTTAATTAACCAATTTATTTTTATAGTTACATTGGTTCTGACAAAGCAGTTGCCGATTTGCCATTTGGTCCTGCCGGTAATTTGGCCTCTGGTGGTGTAGCTACGTTTGCTTTCTGGAGATCCGCTTACATTTCCAGTCTTTTTTCTACACGTAATAGAGCTTTAGTTATTACAGATTGGTTAAAGAAGACTGCTTTGGGTCGTGACATTTCCAGAGAATAATTTTATAGACATTCCTTTTCTTTTTTCTTTTTTTCATTCATTATTTATTTTACAAACCATATCTATCCCTTATAACCATCTATATATATAGAATACATATAAGTATTTCTTTTTATGACAAATTGTATAAAATCCCAATCTAGTAACTATGTCCTACATTATGTATATATTATTGTTTTTTTTTTATTATTATATTTATTAAGTGTGAGTATAGAACATGGTTGTTTCATTTGTTTTACATAATATTACAGTTCTCCATATCCTTCATATCAGGCATACCTTCGGGGTTACCAAAGTTCATACCAGGAGCCATCTCATCCAAAAGTTCAGCAGGAGGTTGACCTAAATCCTGCATCTTTGTCATTAATTCCATAATTTGTTTACCCTGAGCTTCATTCTTTTCATCAAAATTAGGGGCCTCATATTTATCGACAATTTGTTGACAAATAACTTGTTGTTGTGTATATTTTTCTAAATCTGCTTTACTGGCAGTATCCTTGTGTTCCTTTAACCAAGCGGGGTATTTTTGAGACAAGTCCTTCATAGGCTCATAAAGTAAATCCTTTGACATTAATTGACTCATCATGCCTTCCAAAACTCCTTCGAACTCGCCATTATCAGCTAAAGATTCCATTTGTTTCATAAGTTCGGCCATGAAAGCATCTTCTGATTCATCATTGATAGAAGTCTAGAAATAAAGAAAAAATAAAATATCAATGACCCTATTCAATTTTTTTCCCACACACACACACACACACACACACACTTACATCGATTTCCTTGGAACTATCCTTGAGTTTATTCATGGTTTTATCAATTGTTTCTTGGAAAGATTGAGGGGTTTTAGGGATTTCTCGCTCTTTTGGTGCCTGAGAGGTAGCTGCGGCAGTCGTTGTAGCAGCAGCATCGCTATCAAATGAGGCCCATACCTTTTCAAAAGCCTCTTTCATTTCGTCGTTACCTTCGGCATCTGCACCGCCCATTTGACCCATCAATTGTTCCATACCTGCAGCTAATTGCTTTGCAAAATCGTCATCGCCCAATATATCATTTAAAGATTGTTCTGGGGGATCATCTTCAATAATTGTTTTTGTTTCTTTTTTTACTGTGACCTTGGGTGCACTGACAGGAGCTGTGACCATATCATCGAGAACATCTATTAGAGGGGGAAAAAAAAAGAATGAATGGATCAGTCAAGTAACTAAAAAAAAAAAAAAAAAAAAAAGTGTAAGGGCTTTGTAATACTTTACCGTCTAACAAGTCATCCAAATCAGAGTCGTCATCTTGAAGCTGAGTATTTTTGTTGGAAAGGTCTTTAGACATAATTCTTATAAGCAAGAGTAGGGGGGAAAAAAGCTTGTTTTCTCTTTTCGAAAATGGTTTTTTTTTTTTTTTTTTACTGGAATTAAATCTTTACTTTGATATTTTTTTGTCATCCCAAATTTGCCTGGGAGAATGAACACGTGAAAAAAAGTCTATTTAATGCAGTCAGTTTTACACTTTTTGTTAACACAACTGCTTGTACTTGTTTTAGCTGGTCGTATTCAAGTATCTACTATCAGTAGCTGGGCTGTATCTCACGGCATCTATCCATACTAATATATACTTTTCAATGGCCCTGAAAAAAAAATAACATCAATATAAAAGCTTAAATATTACTTTTTTTTTTTTTGGTGCCGCAGTTCGTAATTTATTGAAAAGGCGTAGTAAATTGAATTAACTACTGGCAAGAAGCAAAAGATAAGAAGAATCCTTCTTACATAATTGATTACTGCCCCATAAATAATATCCATTGGCTTATTTTCGAATTCATATCTAAGCTATAACATACGCTGTGGTAAATTGAAAACTAAAAGAAAACAGTTGCTAATAGTTAAATATTACGAGAGAGAGAGAACATTTATGTATTCTATAATTTATAGGATGGGGATGTAAAGATGCCTGCAAAACTTTTTTTTTATTATTTGATTCAAACTCTAATATAATATTATCCTATATAATATAGTCTTTAATGTATAGCCATATATCTCTTGGCGTGCAATTAGATTGGTAGTAGTAAAAATGTACTTGTTTAAAAAGTAACGAGTGAATTTTAACTTTTCTAAAAAACTAACCTAAATCGAGCACATATGTGTACCTACACATCGAATTTCAAACGCTTATATACCTGCATATGTTTCGAGTGTATTAGATGAGTGAAGTATGTAAGACGTGTACGATAGAAATAGCTTTTTTTTTCGTCAGGAGGGGGCATTATGATAAACATTTTAAAAAAAAAACCTACAGAATCAAGGCAAAGGCGGGTACTTTTACATATTCTTGAATAAATGATTTAGTACTGTTCTAGAGGTTATATGGAGTGATGAAAGGTAGTTGACTCCGTATCACATAATCATATATTATTACTGGTTAGAATGTGAGTCCGATATTCCCTTTTAATTGGTTTTACACGTTAAAAAGGGCTTCCAAAAAAAAACCTTAAAAGATGAGCCAGTAAGAATTTGATATACTAAAGAACGTTTTTGTAGTAATTCTTCAAATATCTAATTCTTTACTTGAAGTTGCTTGCTACAAGAATATTCTTAACTTATGATATCAATACGCGAGTATCATGATTATGTTTTATATAACACAAAGAACTAGAGAATTGGGTTTTTTTTTTGAAAAAAAAAAGTAAGGGTTTAGACTGTAAAATACGCACACTAGCTATGTGATGTAATGGCTAGTCTCTCCTAAACGGGTAATTCTTGATTACATACTTTTTTTTTTTTTTTTTGAAGGTGCTATGACACCATGTCCTGCTCAACTAAACATTGGATTTGACAAGTAAACACTAAAAAAGTAATAATTATGAAATGCATAATTATGTCACTTTAAGCTACTATCGGAAATACATTTAGTGATTTTCAAATTAAGTGAATGATGGGGTCTTTCATAATAAAGATGAAGAAGTTTTTAAATAACTGAAACCTGGGGGAAAAAAAATTAAGATGTCTGGAACAATGTCAACAATAATAAGAACTGTTTCTATGGCATATTTTGAAGTGAATCAGTATGTAAAACGCCAAAATGATGACTGTGTGGAAGATGAAACTAGTTCCTTGGATAATGATGACCATCTGCCCTCCTAGCGACAATAGTTAATATGTAATAATAGTAAAGTACCACAAACGAGTAAAAGAATGTGATACATATATTGATTATTTATCTAAGCACGACATTTAAGTTGTTATTGAACAAGATAATATATATATATGAGATCAGCTAATAATAGACCATTAGTCAATTAGCCATAGTTTATATGTACATACAGTCTTCTTGCTATATTCTGGTATTCACATTAATAGACTTTTTTTTTCGTAACTTAAATTGTGCAGGATTATACAGATATATTGCAGCCGACCACAGCGTACATATTTTCAACGAGTGTCTATTTTTTTTAACTATATATACATTATATATGTATTTGTTGTAAAATGAAATAAGCAGTTTAATAATATATTCCCACATGAACAGTTTTAAAAAGGTTTATACAATTGTACTAAAATCACAGAAATAAACCTGTTATGTATTCACAAAAACGTAAACAAAAACAAAGAAAAAAAGAGGATCACGTCCTAGTTATTTGTTTCGTCAATTCGTAACAGTAGCTTCTATTGCTAAACTCAATCATACCTATACAATATAAAACTGCCTAAATAAATTGAAATATGTATTTAGCTCTCTCCTCCACTATAAAATAATATGTATCTACTATCAGCCCATTAGAAGACGCGACGGCCCAATAAATATGTTTCCCGCGTCGACCTTAACCAAACAAGAAAGTGTGCTCAGCCCTCCTTTTCGATGTTGTACAAAGATATCAATTTTGTTCACACAAAAAGTTGTGTTCAATTATTAATATATGGATTAATGAATTTTCAATAAGTAATAGCTTTTAACTTTCTTTCAAATACAACCCATGCTCTCATTTTTTTTTTTTTTTTTATGATCCCTTTTTTTGTTCTGTTTCAAAAAAAAAAAAAAAAAGTTGTAGTACTTTTTATTATTATATATTCTAATTGGATAACTTCTTGTGAAGCCTTTTAAAGGACCCTCATCATCATTCCTGCTATTCTTTTTTTTGAATAAAAAGAAATAAATAAAACTCCGAAAAGAAAAATAGTAAAACGTTATGTCATGATGATTCGACGGTAGTACGCGAGAAAGGTTTTATAAATGCTAAATTTTGTGACCTCATCGCGTTAATGCAGCTCTGACATTTTGTGTATATAAAGGGAGCCTTTTTTTTATTTTATTTTTTTTAATCTTCATTATAATATAAATAATAACAAACAAAATGTCTAACACCAACAACTCCACTACTTCTCCTGCTACCAACTTGGATATCGCCCCTGCTCAAATCGTCGGTGGTATGAGAGTCAAGCAACCTGATGCCCATCGTACTCATCTTAAGGCTGATAAGAAGTCTGAAGAAGAAAAAGAACAAGATGTCGAGGATGAAGATGAAGAACGTGCTCGTCAACGTGCTCTCCAAGAAAGACAAGCTCAAGATATGCAAAACCGTACTGCTTCTCGTCAACCCGATGTCAGCAAGAATGCTGGTACTCATGTAAATGTTCCCTCAAGCCAAGGTGTTCAACCCAGAGCCTTGAACCATTAAATCATTTAAAAATATATAACTTTTCATACTTTTTCTAGTATTATAAATAGTAAATAAAACCATGTATATAATATTTACCTTTTTAAACAATATGTATTATATAACTTTTGTTACTTTTAAGTCATGAGAAAAAAAAAGCGGACTCTTGACTCCCCTTGAATTTTTTTGGGAGCAATTAAATATAAAAATTAAAAATGCCAAAAAATAATCCCTCTCTCTCTCTTCTTCTTCTTCTTTTTGGATTAATTATTCACACAGAACACATTACACCTGTTGATTTCTCTATTTACTTTTTTCACACCAACCTTAACTTTGGTTTTGTTTTTCTATTTAAATAAAAACAACAACTGGATTACTACACCTTTTTTTTTTCAAAAAATGGATACCGGAGACAGTTTACAAGCTTATTTTGAACAACAAAATGACAATGAAGCTGCATCTATTGTAGCTGCTATGATGGCACTACTTCCCTCAAACTCCTCGGTAATCAGTTGGGATGATGATAAAGCATTAGAAGATAATTCAATGAATGTCGATGAAAACGTGTTGAATAATACAAACTCTTTATTGACAAAGGAGGTAATGAAAAAGGGAGAGACGCAGTATATATATATAAACACATGATTCTTATATATATATCATTTTATAGTCTGAAATAGCAGCTTTAAAAGAAGTCATTATCAAGTGGAGAACAAGAGCTCTTGAGGCTGAATTAAATGCTCAAACCATGTATTTAGGTTTGTTTTGAATTTATATAATTTATTGTTTATTGTTTTATTGACTTTTGATATAGAGCAATTGCAAATCATGGAACAACATGAGAATGAATTGAGATTTATGGAAGCTAGATATACTAGAAAGTTAAACGAAAAGGAAGATGAGATCTCTTTACTAAATGACCAAATCGATTATTTGATCAGTAATAAACATCGTAAGTTATTTTATTTTGATGAGTAATGACCTCACCCTATTTCGATCCTTTTTTTTTTTTTTTAAACTTAAAAATATTATACAACAGATACCGAAGATCGTGACACAGCATCGTTTGTATCTACTATTGATTATTCGGAACAAGATGATAATACTAGTATCTACGATGTAAGTTATTATATATCTCCCATATATATATATATATATATTTTTAATATATACTTACTCCTATCTTTAGAGAGAAGTAGAACAGGGATTAGTTGTAGTAGAAAATAGACCATCTACTGAATTAAAATCTGAAAACATACTAGACAGCATTCAAGTAAATACTCACACACACACATAATTACTTATTTATTAAACTAATCATTGTTACTACATAGGTTACTATGCGTGCAATTGAACAAGAATTAAGCTTCCATACAACAAATGACAGCATGGAAACAATGGTAGTAGCTGGCTCAGGAACTCAAACTCGTCGCCATCATCGCCGATCACCAACTTATAATTCCGCCAACACGTACTACTCTGCTGCTACACTCATTGAATCAGAATCAGGAACCAATAAAAAGATAAAGAAGCCGAGCTTTTTCATTAACCGTATCTTTAAAAAGGCTTTCCCTAAACTTTACAACAAGAAACGTATCATCAATAACAACACGATTAATAATACTAGTTTGAATTTAAAATACAGTAAATCTTTACCTACAACAAGTCAAACTAATAATAATAAACGAAATTACCATCATCATTTCGATTCCGGCTTGTTTGAAAACGACGGTATCTCTAGAAGTAGTACAGATGAAACACTTGGTGTATATTCAACAACTACTACAAATAGTTTTCAAAAACCTTGCAACATGATCGGTTTATTGCCTGCAATGAATAATCATGTTGTATCTGTTTAATTCATTTCTTTTAAAATTGCATCTTGCATTATATTCTCATTTTTATATATCTTATCCCTCTTTTTTTTTTTTTTTTAGTATATATATATATATACATACATATATTCAATATCCACTCACCATTTATTATCTTATATATTCACCCTTCTCTCTCTCTATATGAACTATCTATCTATCTATCTATGTTTTAAACCAAAAAAATAAAAAAACTCCTTTATATGCTCTTATTTATTTGTTCCGAAAATCGAGTACAATGTATCACCAACATGTCTTTTTATGTTCATAATTATAGTAGTAGAACAAATTCGAATTGATCATGCGAGTCTTGTTGAATATTATGTGTATAATGTATCAGATGAATAAAACGAAATAGTGTGGTATGTTGAATTTTATATAAAGTTTATTTTAAAGATTCAATTGATCATTTGTTTATTATTTCTTTGTATATACAAAGTTTGATCTACGTGTGACAAAATGTTAACGTGGAGAGAAGAAAGAAGGGGTAATTAGGACCCTATACTATAATAATTCACAAATTGAAAGAACCAATCTTTTGTCTCATTTTTTAAAAAATCGCTTTTTGTATTCCCGTTTCAAAAAAATCAACAACAAAATTTCTTTCCGTGACTTGTCAAAGTTATTTCGGTCCGGACAATTTATTACGACAAGAAAAAAAAATCTTTTTTTAATTGAGCAAATTTTTCCAATCCACAAGTCCCTTCTCTTTTCCTATCAGTTCAGACAGTACCAACATGGTTGCTTAGTACGTATATCCCTTCCAAAACAATTTCAATACACCATAAAAGCCTGCTTCGAAATTAGTAATAAAATAACAACAATCGAGTATACTACTTTGTATTCATTGTCGTACTCAACTTGTGTTATAATAAAAAAACTAATTTTGGGTGGCTTATTTTTTTTTTTTTTTTTTTTTTTTGTAAACAAAGATTATTAACATTAACTTTATAGCAACGTTCCTACTGCCAACGACGTCCTCGTCCCCGAGACCCTCTTGAAGAAGAACAAGTCTAACGCCAAGGCTGCTGAAGCCCTCGTTGCCAAGAAGGCCGAGCTCCGTAAGGCAAGTATTTATTTCATGAGAAACACTTTTCTTTTTTAAAAAAAGGAATGTAAACGAAAAAGAAAAAAGAAAAAAAGACAAAGTATGATGATAATCGGGGTCAAACCCAAAGGACTAGATTGCACTCGGTGATGTCTCTTGTTAACCATCTTTCGGGGCTGATTTGTCTTTTTTTTTTTTTTAATTCTATTTCATTTCATTTCATTTTTTTATAAAGAAAAAAAAGTTTCTTAAAAAAAAAGAATTTTTTTTTTTTGTATTAACAACAAACCTTCTTTATAGGCCAAGCTCGCCAAGCGTCGTGAACTCTTCAAGCGTGCTGCCAAGTACGATGCTGAGTACAAGGCTGCTGCCCTTAACGAAATCCGTCTTCGTCGTCAAGCCAAGGCTGAAGGTAACTACTACGTTCCCGCTCAAGAGAAGCTCGTCTTCGTTGTCCGTATCCGTGGTATCAACAACATTGCCCCTAAGCCCCGTAAGGTTCTCCAATTGCTCCGTCTTTTGCAAATCAACAACGGTGTCTTCCTCCGTCTTAACAAGGCTACCACTGAGATGCTCCAATTGATCCAACCTTATGTCACCTACGGTTACCCTAACATGAAGACCATCCGTGGTTTGATCTACAAGCGTGGTTATGCTAAGGTTAACAAGCAACGTATTCCTATCTCTGACAATGCTGTCATTGAGAAGTCTCTCGGTAAGTACAACATCATCTGTGTTGAAGATCTTATCCACGAAATTGCCACCGTTGGTCCCCACTTCAAGCAAGCTTCCAACTTCCTCTGGCCTTTCAAGCTCTCCAACCCCAACAACATGTGGAAGGAGCGTAAGTTCCTCCATTTCATTGAAGGTGGTGATACTGGTAACCGTGAGAACTTCATCAACAACTTGGTTCAATCCATGAACTAAATCTGTTGATTGTTTGTATATCAACTTGACTTGCTTCAAAAAAAGAAAAGATTTACAATAAATGGCCTTTTTTTTTTGTTCTCTCTTAATAATTCCTTTTTTTTTTTTCATGTGTGTGTTTGTTTACATAAGCGTGTTTTATGTATTGACTTGCTTTGACATTATATTTGCTCTAATAGAATTTACTTTAAACGAAAAGCCGTTATACTTTTTGAAATTTACGGAGCAAGAAAACGCGATTTTTTTTTTTTATTGATGTTCCTGTCAAAAACAATATTTTTATTTTAAAAATAAATATTTACTTATTAATTAATCTTATTGTCTTTCATTTATCTCCATCATTATGCTTTTCAGTGGTGAACAAAATTAAACATGCATACTTTTTTTTTTTTTTTTTTTTTGTGGTGTATATTATTATTATTATTAAAAAGGATAGAATGCATGTGCGTGGCTTATTTTAGAAGAAGTCATGAAAACCAAAAAAAAAAAAAATTCTTTCTCAAAGGAAAACAAGAGGTCACAAAATAAGCGCAAAAAAATTAATTCGAAAAAGTATAAATAGAGGCCGTTTTCGCAATTGATTGCAACTCATACTTACCTGGGTCGTGCATCTGGTATCAAGAATCCCAGATGTACAGCGAGGCCGATTGTCATTGCACAGCGACGATTAGCTTTGCTGCGAACATCTTCGGATGTCTCGAGGCCACAATTTTTGTTTAGGGGGAATGGGTGGTTCGCCGCTTGTTCCCCTGAATACTTTTTTATAATGAAAATGAAAAAAAAAAAATAAAAAAATTTATTTCTCACTTTTTGATAAATAAAATGTCCTAAAAAAGTTTTATTTTTTCTCCTGAATTTTAAACTACGTCACTTCATGCTCTAACGTAATCCACCATATCAGTGATGCAAAACTTTCTC
The DNA here is from genome assembly GCA_025716855.1 of Pilaira anomala. NCBI lineage: Eukaryota > Fungi > Mucoromycota > Mucoromycetes > Mucorales > Mucoraceae > Pilaira > Pilaira anomala. Next base: position 71,075 of record JAIXMQ010000064.1, read on the forward strand.
CCCTTTATCAGATATTTTTTTTCTTTCTTTCGACTCTTGAGTAAAACGTGTACGTGTGTGTACCTTAACGCTCTTTTTAAGCATCTCCGTCATTGATTAAATCACAAGCTTTTATAATAAGAAAAGAGATGTGCTTATTACCCAACTTGGGATTATGATTGAAAAAGACCGTTTTCAGCTTTTGTATTGAATATTTACAAACAGACCAAGAATTTTCAAAAAGATGAGGGGGGGGGGGGCAAGTAGTTAAGTTAAGCTTGTTTTCATGATTTATCATTCCAGAGAGAAAAAAAAGTGTTGAGGGCAATCATGGTATCAAATACGACAGTTTATGTCATAAGTGTAAAGTATAGAATGATCACTACTACACACTTTATCTGTATATAAGCAAAAGTATTTACGGATTGATAAAAAGAGATTACATAAATGCTCACATGAAACCTTTTCTCGGTCAGGAGGAGAACGAACAGAGATTAGCAGAGTGTATAGAATTGGAAAACGCGTCAACTTGATATAATGACATAAGAGACAATGATGTCTAGATAATCCTTTTGATGCGTTTTAGAGGCATCAGGAGGAGGAGGCTTTAAATAAAAAACACGCTTAAAATTTAGAATGGCAAAGCCCATTTTTTACGTAGTTTCTATTACTACAAGGCAATATTTGCATTACATACATTAAGAGGATCATTTGATTCAACTAAAAAACTAACAGTCGTACAACGATATAATAAATGAAATCATTTATAGACTTCTCTGTGTTCTTTTTTTATTTAAAAAAAGAAAACTGATGTAAAACAATCAGTTTGGCAGCTTTTTGCCAAGAAATGCTAGGAGAAAAAGAACCTTATTATTGGTTTTAATAATGATGATATTGTATTACCATCAAAATGACCTATTGTTTTAAGAAATAAACAAATAAACACGTAAGGCATGTCATTCCTGTGACGAAAACGTACCACTTTTTATTATTTTTAAACAAACACACTCTATTTTTATCACTTTTTTTTTTTTTTTATTTTTAAATGTAAATAAAAAAAAAAAAACGCGAAAAAGTCAGAGAGAGAGTAAAAAAAAATTTTTTTTTTTCGTTTTTATTATTTTATGTGTGTGTGTGTGTAGGGGAGCAAGCGGCGAACCACCCATTCCCCCTAAACAAAAATTGTGGCCTCGAGACATCCGAAGATGTTCGCAGCAAAGCTAATCGTCGCTGTGCAATGACAATCGGCCTCGCTGTACATCTGGGATTCTTGATACCAGATGCACGACCCAGGTAAGTATGAGTTGCAATCAATTGCGAAAAGTCCCTCCTTTTATACTTTTTTTTTTTTTTTTTTTTTGAAAGTCAAAGTAAAAAAAAATTTTTTTTTTCTTGTACCTTCTTTTTTTCAAAAAATTATAATTTTCGTTTTCTTTTTTTTTATCCGAATATAGTTAAAACAAATGTCTGGCACAACATAGACTGTATAAGTCTTTAAAGTTTGCGGTAAACTAAGTTATAAATTAGTTTGTATTAATATACAAGCTTTTAATTTTAGTGCGTAATATGATATTTTACACGCATCATTTGTGTTAAAGTTTGTTTAGATAATGATTATATCATTAGATTCTGCAACGCAACCCAACGCAAACAATATCTTGAAGCTCCCTTCACTCCTTTTTTTTTTTTTTTTTTTTTTTTTTTTTTTTAAAAAAAAAGAGGCTCCTCCTTAACTTCAACGGTAACACATTTACAAATGTTTCTCTTTTTTTGAAAACAAAGCCATAAGTCAACACGTGGAGTGATAGGTTTGGGCTTTGCTCTTTTTATTTTGTTTTTTTTTTTTTAAAGCCGTTGTGTAATAAATTTAGAGAAAAAGTAATTTATTTACAATAAAAAATCTATTTTAAAAATAAAATAATGAATGGAAAGAGAGAAGAGGGGTATGATTTGAGTTTTTTTTTTTTTTTTTTTTTTTTCTTTTTTTTTTGTCGGTTTTAAAAAGAATATGTGTTGTGTTGTGTTGTTTTGGGGGAAAATGGGGATTTTTATACAGTTTTATACAATGATTAAAATAAAAAAGGGAAATTTTTTTAAACTCTTGCCATATTAGCATATTCAACAAAGAAGGCGAGGGAATGAATATCTTCATTATCTACTATTAAAGGTGGGTGAACAGCTAATGCTAATAATCTTGATTTAAAGTTATGAATATCATTTGGATCACTATTCCAAGGTACAACATCCAAGGTGAATTTTCTATTTCCATTTTGAAGAAAAGCAGAGTTAAAATATTTCAAGATGCCCTTCAAATCTTGAGCGGTGTGTTGTAATAAATCGGGTAGAGCATGTTGGTCTAGTGCTTCAAATACATGTTCCAGACTATTTGTTAAATAAGTATCTAATTGTGTTGCAAGTTGAATCGAATTTTGACTGAGGCAAGATGATAAAATGATATCATCTTCTGCATGTTGTCCACCACATGTTTCAAGTAATGAATTACGAAGAAAGCTTTCAATCGCTTGACGACTTAATTTATCAGCCAACTTATCCCAAGTTAATGGTAAATTTCCTTCTGTATGAGCTTGTATAGCAGCAGATATCTGAGATTTAAGTATTTCCAAGTCCATCATATCTAATGTAGGTACTTGTTGAATTGTATATTGATTAGTGTTGTGTGACTCGAGTTCTTTATCGAATTCATTAGCTTGAACGTTAATTTGAATATGATGCTGGAACTCAGTTGCGATCTCCTTATCTGTGCGACTAATCACTGCATCAAGATGGTCAAATTGAAGATGAGTTGCAATAAGCTGGGCTAACCTATCCACTTGTACAGGAAATACTTCATTAGAAATGTCATTTGTTGTTGTTGTAGTTATAGTTGATGTAGTAGTAGTAGTAGTAGTAGTTGATGATGTAGTTGTAATAGGTAAAGCGACGATACAGCTAAATAAAGCAAATACAGTAGATAAAGTAAGATATTTCATATCTTGTAAATAATAAATAAAAGTATATGAAAGGAAAAAAAAAAGAAAAAAAGAAAAAAAAAGTAGAGAGAAAAGAACTGGAAAATTTATATAAAAATAAAAATACACTTCGGAGTACAAATGGCTTAAATAAAATAAGAATTTTAGTTAAATGACCTACTGTCGTTCACATTGTTAATTATAGATTTATTTATTTAATTGTATTGTTCACTCTTCTTCTATAAACAGAGAAGTCTTTTTCTGTGAATAAGCGAAAAAAAAAAAAAAAAAAAAAAAAAAAGATCTTCGCCACTAAAATATTTTAGTACCAGAATCATTTTTGGGTTTCGCATCTATTCCAAGAATAGTATTTTAATCAAATCAGGACCCCAATTATTTATCCTTCTGAAAAAAATAGTAAATGACATGACGTGCCACGAAATGATACAAAATAAATCTTTTTTTTACAACAAATCTTGTTTTCTCCCGGCATTAAACGGAGTGTGTGGTTGAAAAAAACCAAGGTTCCCCTCATCCCTCTCTTTTACGTTGTTGCAGGCATAAATTCGCTGCCGACTTTTTTTTTTTTTTTTTTTTTTTTTTAGTTTGTATACAAGAGACCGGGTCTTTCGAATCCCCTCTTTTATACTCCAAAAATATATATAGTCTTGTTAATTAAGTACTTTACAACTTAATTATCTCCTTTCCCCCTATTTTTACTTGTCTACAAATTAAATTACCCATAATGTCTATTTTTTTTTTAAGGAGCAGCTTCTTTATATATATATATATGTATATAAAATATAAAACAGGTGATTTAAATATATATTCTTTTGTAGATCCTCTTTTTGTTGGAGTCGAGGCTTTACTCTCTTTTTCTCTTGTTTCTATTACACAAACAAGTATTTAAAATGAAAAATAAGGGTTTTTTTTTTTCTCTTCTGCTGCAAATTAGTTTTTTTATTCTTAAAAAAGAAAATTATCATAGCTGACATCAAAATGATCTACTTTATCCAGATTAATTTTACCTAAAAAAAGAATCAATTTCGACAACGCTATAGTTCCACACCACTATCATACTACACACAGCCAAACATTTAGAAAATCTAAGGAGTTTTGTAAGAGAATGGTGCCATTTTTCTTCTTCTTTATTTCTTATCTTTATATTCTGAAAAATGTGTACATAAAAATGTCATTACTTTTTTTTTTTTTTTTTTTTTTCTGTACATATTCTCTTTCTATTCAATAGTAACAAACAAAAATACAGTCTAGTTATATACATGCGATCGATCCTCTTTCTCGGGAACTGTATCCGATCTCTCTCTTTCTGTATAATTCAAGGCAGGTTTATTTAACTGGCTGATTATTCAACTTTATCATTTTTTTTTTTTTTTTTTTTGGTGATCTATTTACATCTGAAGGGTTGTGAGGAGCAAATATTCAGGTTTAACTTTTCGGTTGTATTATAAATGAGCCTATTACTTGATCTTTTCACCTCTTTCTTTGTGTCACATTTGATTACTCTGAACGCTTCCGGTGCATTCAAATACAAATACAATGTCATTCGGAATTGTATCAAGATTTTTTATAAATGTTCCTGCAAGTAACTAAACATCCTTAGTATATACAAGTTTTTTTTTCTTGAATGATCCTATATATAATATCTGTATAATGCTTCCCTTGTAGTTACAAAAAGAATATACATGTACTTAAATGCAAAAAAAAAAAAAAGAGAACACAGAGCAGTTTTAAATTTGTATATATATATATCTCTTTCTATTTCAATATGATGATGAAAAAAGCATCAAAATAAAAACAAACGTTTTTATTATTATTTGAGAATAGTCTTACTATATTCCATATAGACTACTATTATAATAGATTGAGAATATAGTTTTATATTTTAAATTGTATGTACGAGATATTTCGTCATTGTTTTATTTCTAAACTATCTGATTTTATTCTGCAGTTATTTAGTTCCTGCCAAAAAAAAGATCTTTTTTTTTTTGCAAATCCTTTTTACAAGAGGCGCACAGGATAATAACATCGCAAGTTGCACACAGAACGATTTAAAACCTGATACAACAATACATTTTTAAATTGATTAACTTTATGTATCGTTTCTTGCTTTATAATAAATATTTATATATAATGAAATATTTGCCAAGACCTACTTCTACCAACTATTTACATATGTTATACCTACAAACGTAAAAAAAAAAAAAGATCGTCGTCTTATAATTATTAGGATATTAAAACTATTGTATGTACACCTATATCTAGTCCAAATTCATATCACATACAACGTGTATATCAGATGAAGACATTAAAAAGGAGTACAAAGCCAAAAAAAAAAAAAAAGATCTCATCTCGAAAAAAAGCATAATACACATGCATATATTTTTAGCTTTAATTACTTACAAGAAAAACACATATAGAAACGTATAATAAAGTCTAGCCCTTGCTTTTTTTTTTCGGTTCGGTACAAAAAGTTTATTTTTAAGTTTATTTATTGAACGATTGAATTCTATTATTCGTATAAAACCTCATTTCCTCTTTTAAAAAAAGAGATTTACAAACAAAAAAAAAAAAAAGGCATCAAAAAAGATCTACAAAATAAACCCCCTTAAAAACTCGTTTTTTTGTTATAGTTGAAGTTGAAGGATTTGTGCCGTGTGTATCACTTTAAAGAATTTTATTGGTTACCTGACTTTATAAATAATCCGAAACGCACAAGCATAATGTCGGTCCGGACTAGGTTTATTTTTTTTTGTGGGCTGTAAATGTGTAGATTTGACTTGAAATTATCCAAGCTCTTTCTCTGACTATATAATCCATAACAATGGTTGTACGTATAACTGAATAAGAGAATGAATAAAGAAAAGAGAGTGATGGAAAAGAGTGATTGATGATGAGGAAAAGAGAGAAAGAAAAAAAAAAAAAAAAAAAAAGAGGAAAAAAGGGTGGGGATGGATTGAAATAATTAGATACGATTTTCCAAAAAAAAAAATTATATATAGAGCTTTTACATTAGTAATAGAAACTAAAACATTACATTCTTTTTTTTTTATAGCAAGGTACTTTCAAGCGTCAAGTCGAAGTTGGCCGTGTTGTCCTCATCAACTACGGTCCCGATGCCGGCAAGTTAGCCGTCATTGTTGACATTATTGATCACAACCGCGTAAGTGAAATATTAAACCACCCCCCTTTTTTCTTTCAATGTGGAAATAATTGACATTGAAATATAATAGGCTCTCATCGATGGTCCCACCACCGGTGTCACCCGTCAAGCTTTTGCTTACCGTCGTATGGTCTTGACTTCTCTTGTCATCAAGGACCTTCCCCGTAACGTTGGTCAATCTGCTCTCGTCAAGGCTTTGGAAAAGTCTCAAGTTGTTGCCTCTTTCGAGAAGTCTGCTTGGGCCAAGAAGCTCGAACAACGTAAGGTCCGTGCCTCTTTGACCGATTTCGATCGTTTCAAGGTCTCCAAGTTGAAGAACAAGGTAAGATATTAAAGAGTAGAGAAAATGTGTGTGTGTGTGTGTGTGTCTGTGTGTGTGTGTGTGTGTGGGTGTGTGAACAGAGAGAGAGAGATAGAGAGATTATGCATTGAAAGAAATAGGAAACTAAACTTTTTTTTTCTTCTAATAGCGTCGTTTCGCTGTCGCTTCCGCTTGTAAGGTTGCCAAGAAGCAATAAATTTGATTGCAACAATCTATTGTTTTGATAGCTTTTTTAACAATAAATAAATTATATTTTTTATAAAAAAAAAAAACTTTTTATTATATTTTCTTTATTAACGTTGTTTCCAAGAATAATCATATACTTTTTCGAAATCAAGTTTACCAACCATTTGATCCCATTCATTGACAGTTTTAATTAACAAGCGTTTACCAGTAACGGGATTACCAAATAATTCCGCCCACCAAGCTAAATCTTCATCATTCGTCACTAATACTAAACGTTCAGGTTGATTATCTTCTCTTACTTGTTGTTTACTATGATAGTATAATAAACAACTTATAATTGAACGATAAGCTTTAGGTACATCACGGTATGTATAAGGAACTTCTTCTTCTTCATCTTCTTCAAAAACTTCATCATATTCAAATTCTTCTTTTTCTGTTGTTGTTGTTGTTGTTGTCGTTGTTGTTGCTGCTGCTTCTTCTTCTTCTTCACTTTCTCCTTCTTCTTCACTTTCTTCTTCTTCTTCTTCGCTTGTAAGAATTTCTTCTTCAGAATCATCAGATTCTCCTCCTCTCCTTCTTTTAAACAAATCATGATCAGAGCTATTATCTGATTCAGCATCAGATAATTCTTCTTCATCTCCTTCTATTTCTCCTTCCTCAGATAAGATTTGATCTACAAGTGATCTACTTTCTTCTCCAATCCAGAAAGCTTTAGCATCATCCCAGTTATCTATTTTTTCATTCATTTTCTGTATACGTAAGAAGGAAGTATTTGTTGTTTCGGTCTTGTTTGATAATTGTAGATCCAAGAAACGAATGGATTCACGTACTTGCATATTCATATGTGATGTACCCTTTTTACGATCATCTAAAGCATCAATCACTTCATACGGAACAATAATTTCTAAAATACTCGATTGAGATCTACGATCTACATTCAAAGTCTGACTAGCCCATCGTTTGACCTTATTCAAGCCATCCAAAAAGACTGTGACATCTACAACACATGTATACACATCACGTTTCATTTGTTCCTCTTGAGCTGCTGGTTTCTTATTCAACGTCATTCGATTCACATTCTTTTCTAATGAAGATACTTGTTCCATTAATCGTTGTGTAGCTAAAGCCTTCATGAATCGACCTTGTTGTTGACGCTTAGCATTTTCGTCAATCACACTGTATCTTTGTTCTGTTTGGTTATATTGAATAAAATCAAAAGCGTTTGAATCTGCCATCTTTTTGATCATTTCTCGAATACGCCCCCAACGTACTTGTTTACGTGCTTGGAATGTTTGCTCGTCATCTACTTGGTATGAACTTTCTTTAAAGAAATCAACTTTAGAATGAAATTGGGCGAGTGGGACAAGTCCTAATAATAATAAATCTTCTGATAATGGGTAAGTAGGTGGTAACACGTTAAGAACAGGATCTGGAAATGAAGGATGGCTGATTAATAAAGACAGTAAGGATTGAATAGACTAAGTAAAAAAAAAAAAAAAAGAAAGAGTTAGAGAAATAATCTAGATACAGGTAAAAAAAAAAACTTACTTTGACTAAATTCTTTTTTTCGGGTTCTCTATTTCTAACATCGTTCGTAGCCGTCATACAATATTGAGCAAGTGTTGTGATACTGGTGTATAAATAACTAGACCAGATACTAAGACTAGGTAATAAAGTTTCATCTACCATCGATTCTAATTTTTCAAACTTTTCAGGTTGCAATGTATCTTGTATTTGTTCTAATGCTTGTCTTGAAGAACGATAGACACCAGTCAAGAGATGAAAGACAAATGTATACATATGAATTTGTGAAGCTAAAATAATAGGTCGAATTGAATAATTCGCTTTATCCTTTAACCTTTCACCTGCAATCCAAACTGAAATCATCAAGATGGTAATCGTACGTGTCAAGGTGGTCCGAATAATATGAAGTAAAGCAGAAGTTGACTTTGATAAATTGGGTTCTTCATCCTCTTCAGCTTGAATGATAGAAAAGAGTGTGGCGCCTAATTGATTTGAGAGAGGCATCATCGCAGCAAATTCTTCTGGATCCTTTTGATTGAACATGACTGTACGATGCATATGAAGAAATGATTCGACAAATTCTGAAATCTTACTCGTCGCGTCTTCATGCAATTCTTTAGGTTTCGTACTTAATTTGATTTTGGAATAAAATGATTTCAAGTTATCTCGACCGACACTGGAAGGATATTTAACAGCCAAACTAAATTAAAGAGAGAAAGAGAGATAAATATAAAATAAAATTGATCAAGCCAAGTAATTTTTTTTTTTACCTCATGCAGTAATACCATACAACATCCATAGCATTACCATTTGAGATAGATAATAAAGCTAATTGTGAATAGGGTTTACCATTTTCACGATAGACACTAATAGCTTTTAGATAACAGGTTTTGGCTAAAGACCAATATTCCGAAGTTTTCTTTGTACTTTTAGCAGCCATGGCTTGTTGAGCATGATATCTAGCTAAATCACCCATACAAATATAATTGGACTGAAGTAAGATACCTGTTTTTTTCTCAGCAGCACCTTGTTGTTTCCATAAATCAATCCCTAATACTTTGGTATCGATATGATACACGGATTTCACATGATGATTTAATTCGCGGTAAAATTTGAACGCAGCATCAATTCGACGAAACAATTCCTTTTGTAAAGCTTTATTTTCTTCGCTGGTTGGGTCTGATGATTTGCGTAGTTTACTGCGGACCTGTTCAATCCCTGCATAAAAGATATATCTCCATAGTTTATCTTCGATATGATGTGCTGTGGCATAAATAAGGTCAGTAGCAAATAAACGACGGTAAGTTGCTTTCAAGCTAAAAACGACATTGTACTTAGTAACGAACAAACAAAGTCGGGAAAGAGAGAGAGAGAGAGAGAGTATATGTTTTCTTTTTTCTTTTCTTTTTTTTACCTGTTACGAACGTAATCGATCTCTTCTTCAGTTGCAGAGATTTGTTCTGCAGCAATAGCACTGGCCATGCGTCCTTGTTCTTTACTTGGCATATTTGAATAGTTAATTTTCAATTGTGTTTGCAATTCAGCTAATTGCTTTTCTAAAGCATGAGCTTCACTATATGAATATATTTAGTTACAATTTTCCCTTTTTTTTTTCTTTCCCTAAAATATACCTTGATAGATCAGTCAAGTTCAAGTTTTGTTTAGATTGTAAATCTTCTGTCGGGATTGAAGGCTCATCATGTTGCTTTTGCTTTCTTCTGTTTCTAGGTCTTCTTCTTCTTCGACGTTGGGTGGGGGACTTGTTTAACTCACTAGTTTGCATTGAGACATAATTTTTATAAAAAGTTGAAAATTTTTATGTTAGTTCGTATAAAGCATACAAAATGTGTGTGTGAAAAAAAAATAAAGACTAATATGTAGTTTTTTTGTATCTCCGTTAAAAGCTATATTTTTTCTTTATGGTATGTGTTTAAGGGTAATAACGTGTTTCGAGACAAAAGAACTAATTCATTCTCCATAAATGATTGTAAAATCAATGCATAAATAACCACACATCCTTTAATAAATATAATGAAATGTGGACAGTATAACGTATTCTTTTAGAACTATGTGAAAATGTTAGTAGTAGTTATAAGTCTCATCTTTAAATTAGACAACTAGGTATCTGTATTGTTGACACATTTAAAAAAATAAGCCTGGTACATGAGTGGCACTTCTGAAACTCGTTGTGATACGGTTTAGAGAAAAGTATGTAGTTGACCACATGAAAAAAAAAAACATTTTATTAAGTCATGTCTCATTTGCATTTATTCAGTTTAGATATAAAATTCATAGTTGTAATAATGATATATATTAGATTCATTATAACAATCCGTGATTAAAAAGTAACATCTGACTGAAAATGGTATCATGGTACGTAAATATACATACAAAAATGCAAAGTCAAAATTACAGTAAAAACAGGTAATATTTCAATTAATCAGTCTTTATTTACTATTATTTACGTTTACAACGTTCTTGACACCCAGAGAGATTATAAAAAAAAAAGTTACCAAAATGACTTATCTGTAGGAGGTGATTTAGTTGTTTCGGTACTTGTTTGAGCATTATCAAAATAATATTTATCTGAAGAAGATGATGACGATGAAGGATAATGCGGCTGTGCACTAGCATTATACTTGGTTCTAGCCTTCGAGTCTATTATTTATATTTTTAGAATTATGGTCGATTGTTTTTTTTTCTTTCTAAAAGCTATTACTTACCATTATCAATATCAGTTGAGACAGACCTTTTCTGAACCGAAGATGCGGTATAAGTATCGGTAGGATAATGATGATTTTGGGTGTAATTTAAACTCTGAGGCTGATGATGATACATGTCATAAATGACATTATTGTGAGATACATCTGTATTAGAAGAAGTTGAATAAGGTTGTAAAGTATTTGTGGTAGATGGCGAATTATTAAATCGGTTTATATGATCCATTTGATGAAAATGAGAAGGATAAAGAAAAGAAGCAGGGTTATCTGAAAAAATAGGATGCAAGGTATCAAATATTTTAAATTGACTAGCTAATGCTTTAGCTCTATCAAATGGAATCCTAACAAATTAATATTTGTTGTTTAATAATATGGAATTTTGAATCATCATATTTTTTATATATATTACCATACACCCTTCAAATGCATCGCTCCTACTTTTACAACGATTCTGCCTCTTTCATTTTTCAAAATGCCATCACGTTTTCCTCTTGACATACCAGCTACATTTAATAACTTTGTGCCATTGATCATATCGTTGTCTAAATATCATATTATGCATGCGTAAAGAATTAAATTAGTTTTTGAAATATATATAATAATCTGTCAGTCTTACCTTGACGACGAGCAACACAAATGCCTCTACTATCTACTTGATAACATAGTGTACTTTCATCTTCCCATAAAGTTGTCGTTAATCTAGGCCTTGTAGGTGGTTTTGTGCGATTATTACTTGACAGTAAAGAAGAGGAAGAAGACCTAGATAAGGCAGAATATGGCTGATATAAATGGCTTGTGGTGGTAGTATATCGCGACGGGGGCCTCGATTGCACAGGTGGTAAAGTAGGTAAAGAAGGAGAGGATGATAATATATTTCCAATGCTTGTTGGCGCAGTGGAACGCTGCCATATGTTGCTACTATGCCAGTTCTTATTATTTGTACTCGCATTATGATTTTGGATATGGCTGTTATTATTTGATTGCATTCTGATTATGAAATGTGTGCGTCTATGCACATAAAAAAAAAAGGCTAAAAAAGAAAAAGGAGTTGAAAAATACAAACAAAGGATAAAGTTTTTTTCTTTCTTTTTGATTTATATGTAAATGACGCTATAACCGAAGTGGTCTCCGATATGAAAACATATAACAAAACCAACCGAAGAAATCAATCGAGTTATGAGGTGATTTGATATAAAATTATCAGCTTTATTATATTATGCAGCCACACACAAGCACACATTTACAAAAAAAAATATATATATAACGGCATGAAATATAATACCGAATAATACTGCTCCACTTTACTGTGAGATTTTTTTAAGGCTAAGCTTTAAAACAATCGTCATATATCAAGAGCAATTATCGATCAGGACAGTTCATTATAGAATCTAAAATTCATGAAAATAGAAATTTATACATGCTTGTTTAACAAATCTTGCTTAAGATTTAAAATTAATACATTATGGAATCACCTCGTGCATAGACATCATCCTGGTACTGATCTTTTGATACCACACCAACCATCCGATGAGTTTATAAAACGCATTGTCTTCTATACTTTTAAATGTTCTTTTAAAATTTTTTCTTCAAAATATACCTGTCTGAGCTCATACCAAAAAATGCCTATTATCTGACTAATTGAATTGATACTCTAGACCTTATGAACCTTTTTCAACCGTCGAGTATAGCCGCTCTAATTCATTTGACTCTTTTTTGTTCACAATATGAAATATTATCATTCTGTATTATATTAGGTTGATATCCACCTTTTTATTATAAATTTTTTTACACATTTGTTCCCACAAATAACCAGTATAGTTCTCTTTTAGGCATTGAGATTCTTGTAACTAAAATATTTAGGATCTTTCTTATCTGCCACTTGGTGTAGGGAGCTATATTTCTCATCTTTTGGAAGGCTGCGCTTAATATAATATCTACTCTTTGACCTTGAGTGTTATTTTGTGAAAAACTCGTTTCTTTTGGAGTTTGGAGTTGGATTCAAAAAGGAACTTCGAGAAAAAAGTCATTATATTGAGGAGAGCATCTCTGCTTAATTTGGAACTTTTGCCACATACACAGTAAAGAAATAAAAAAAAAAAAAAGGTTGAAAATGATGAGCTTCTATTTTTATTATTTTAGTTGTTATAGAAAAAGGTGTAGTTTTTTATTTATTATAATTGTCTACTGAAAAATTTAAACTAAAGATCTTCCAGCATTCTCCCAATACAATGGTACTTCAGAACTAAGGATTTCGGAAAAGTTTTTTACAGTGCTCATAAGCGTTGAGACATCTTCATTATTCAAAGCAAGGAATCCACTTAATGTCCAACTAGGCGCTTCGCCAATTTTAAATCCAAATTTTTAGCAAGGCGATTAACCCAATCTTCTTTGTAAAGAGATACCTTGAATAAATTACGATGAGAGGAAATAGATGTTAAATCCATAGGTAATTCACGATCAGTTCTTTCAATACGCTTCATATTCCAAATTTCATCGTTACAAATCTCAACCACATAATCATTCCAACTCTATCTCCATTTCGTCTTTTGAGTAACAATTTTCGGAATATGATCATCAGAAGTGGCTAAAACAAGACGGTTATTAGAACTAACACTTAACGCATGAGCGAACTTTTCATGAGGTGAGTTAATATCATCATTAGGTAATCTACGCGCGTGCTGAAGTTTCAAGTCCCAAGAGTAACTATTTTCAATATCTGCACAACTGATATCTACAAGGTCATTACAATTTGTCATTGTGCTCCATAATCTTCTTTGTCCATCATCTGTAAATGAAATCTCGGTTAAAGTATCCCACATATCACCACGTGGAGGGCTATGTTGATCTAGAATTTTAGGTGGAGCAGTTGGGTATTGTTTTGCCTTGATTGAGAACGACGTACGTGAGTTATCAGAGAATTCAGTTGCATATTTTTGGCTGAAGCCATATGTATATCCAAATAGCAAATCCAATCCTTCTTTTGTTTTACTGATACAAGGAGCTAAAGCAGACTTGAATTGTTTCTTACGAAAAATCTTGTCACTAACAGATCCAATTGTCATATATTTATCTTCCTTGGGATAATCAATTAAATAAATTTGACCAAATCGAATCTTCAAACGAAGGTTCCAATCATTTAAACGCATACTTTCTAATCCTCTTTCAAACAAATGTTCAATAACTTCCCTATTACGTTCATTTAATGTGGATGCAGCTCCTGATAAAGCTCAACTCGTTTTATCCTCTAATTGGATCAAGTTGTTGCCCGCTATGTCAATAGATTTAGGTAAACCAGTTTCGACAGCTTCCAAAAGACGATGCTTTTCCAACATAATTTTTTCTCTTTCAGGATCCGTGTATTGATACGTTACAAATTCCGTAGGTAAATTACGATAAGCAATCAAATAATCTTGAGAGGGTTGTTGCAGCAAACGGGCCAAACCACCTTCAGGTTTTCTCTTACAACGAACATACCAATTACGAATACGTTTAGCAGCTGTATTCATTGCATCACTTGTATCTGCTGCTACACGAATGACATGGTTAGAAGGTTCATACCAGAGAAAAGCCTTACAATCCGCACGAATCTGGTTTAAATACGATTCACTATCACCCAGCAACTTCACAATAGGTAAAGATTAATCCGGTAAATTAAAGACACCATGATAGTTCTGTTCCATAGGTGGTAACCCTTGATATCTCTTTTCCTCGTCAAGTCTTGCTTGCTTACGTTCTGTCCACCTCTTTTCTTTTGGTGTCAATTCACGCTCAGGTCTACCCCATTTTCGTGTCTTCCGACATGTACTTGTATCCTTTTCGGCTAGACGAGAAACAGTTCTATCTAAGTAAGATTTTGTTTTATCAATTGCTTCTGTGTCTCCCCAAATATCAATTTGATTTAAACGTTCGTTAAATTCGGTAAAGGAACCGGTTAACTTTTGAATCTCGTTGGATCAAGACTTATAATTACTGCCAAGTACATCTCTAGGGTAGCAATGGGGATTACGATGACCAGTATTAGATAAAATCGTGGTATCAACATAGGCAGGACGTTGTTGTTGTTGTTGTTGTTGTTGTTGTTGAAAGCCTTTCGTACGAATATTGTTTACAGCTGAAGCTGCTAAAGTAACGCCTGCTAGCATATCAGGGTCTCTCCATTCATTGTCATCGTCATCAGAAGAATCCTCATCTGCACTATTATAAAGTATTTCTGGCTCAGTTGAGAAAAAAACAACAACTTCGTATTAAAGTTTAAAGGAAAAAAGACGCGATTATAACAGGAAGCGTTACCTGTTGTTTTCCAGACATATCGCTCTTTCTCTTCTCTCTTAATCATACGAACGATTTATTATTTTTCTTTTTTGCCTGAATAAAATATTGACGTGCTTTCATTTTTGTTTAATGCGCATACATGAATGCATGGATATTGATAAACTAAGCTATTGCTTGTACTTAAGAGCATTTTGTTTATCATAAACTAACAGACAAGTAAGGGAATGCAATATGATATCTGTTTAGTTTGACATGGTCAACAGCATTTTATATTTTTTGACACTTTGTTGAAATTGTAATATCTTTCTGCATAATATATTATTACGTAGTACATCTTATATTTTTTTTTTCAAGTCAGTAGTTAGATCGGAATATCCTTTAGTCATGTCAAAATGCATCATTTATGATGAATAGTCGGTTCTTTTAAAAGTTGAACATTCTATCTTGTAACGGTATAAAACACAAGACGACAAAATATATTAACAATAATTTATAAACTATTAACTAAAAAGAAGAAAACGCATAAAGGACATAACCTGAAAATTAAGGAAAGTGCACAAAGGGTATATACAACATGAGTATCAGACACTAATAAATACACGCCAAAGTAAATTGTCACGTTAGTTGTAGCCGTATCTGCTTGGTTGTGTCAGGGTTTATCCTTGGGAAAACTATTTATTACGTGAAAAATCAACTGCTTTACTAAACCAAATACAGCAACATTACCAACTAAACTTTTTTAGCCTAACCTTTAACAGTTAAAACATTGACGACATTTTTCACGTCTTTACTTGGACAATGGTTTATATGATTTTGTACTGTACAAGTTCTATTTTGTTTATTTTTAAGTAGAAAATAAAAATAAAATGAAAGGAGAGAAGAAATTATTAAAAGAATTGAGATGACTTTAAACGATTTTTTTTTTTTAGTTCTTTTTAGGAACGGGTAATGTATAAGAAGCGAGAAGCTCATCATCCTTGCTGATAGGCTTGACAGCAGTAACAGTAAGTTTATCATTTTCAAAGCTCAACTTGACGTTGGGAGCATCATCGGATTGACCAATATAAGTAGAGAGTTTGTAAAGACCAGCACCAATGTACTTGCCTTCCTTATCAGTAGATCTCATATGTTCATCAGATTCACGAACAACAGTATCTTCAGAAGAAGCGGGAATACCGTAAGCATTGAAAAGTAACTTACCCTTGAGCATTAAGTAGATCTCATCAGACAAAAATTCACTAATACCTTGAACCTTAGGTCCAAGAACTTGCTTTAACATGGCGATTTCAGAAGTAGAATCAGCACTGGCAGAAGTTTCCAAATATCTAAATCTATCGACATGGTCCCAAGCACCGAAAGTTGTTTCACCAACCTTCTCACCTTCCTTTTGCTTAGATAATTCCTCGGCAACCATTGCAGACAAGAAACGAGCAATCATGTAAGGATACTTGACGTTCTTTTCCTTGGAAACTTGATGGAATTCTAAAGCAATATTCTTATCTTCAGCCTCATCAGCTTCCTTAATCTCGGTAGACTTGTTGTGAGAACAAAGATACTTGTGGTAATCTTCATTAGCAGTGGCAGCACATTCTTGGCTACAGAAAGCGACCAAGTCGCAAGTAGGACATTCGACCTTGTTCTCTTCATTGAGGAGTTTCAAACAGAAATTACAATGAGAACCTTCTAATTCAGGGAATAATGCTGAAACAAGAGGGCGTTCAGTGTAAATAACTTCACCCTCAGCAATATCTTTATCAGCAACAAGAGAACGACGGACAACAGGAGTACCTTCTTCGTTGACACCAGCAGGCAATTCAGCTAATCTGGTATTAGTATCTTTGCCGGGGAATTTTTCATAGAATAAATTTTGACGTTTTTGTTGCTAAGTACACATAAGTCAATACAATAATGAACCCAATATATCTTTTGCTTCCCCATCCCCCTTTATACTTACATCAAGTGCCATGATGTTAATGACCATTTGGAAAACGGGTTCAGGTACAGTCTTTTGATAAATCATGATTAATTCCATAGGAGCAGGATAAACTCTCAAAGCCAAATAGAAGGGTAAAACAGCATCATTATAGAATGCTTCACCTATTCACACTCATCCATCAGAAAAAAAAAATTGACCATAAAAAAACTTTTTCTCTTACCTTTATTACAAAGACTTTCACCAGCACCAACTTGTTCCATAAAGTATTTTTCTTTTGCTTCAGGAGTAGTTGGCAATGGTTCCTTCTCAGCAGCAGCCATAACGGATTCGATAAGTTGAAGAGCAGAAGATTTGACAGCTTCCTCAATCTGCTTTTCTTGCTTTTGAGCCTTCTTCTTCTCTTTCTCTAAAGTGTGTGTTAGTGATACATGAAAGTAAACCGGGGTCCCTTTTATTTTTATTTTTCAATACTTACTAAGTTTTCTCTTAAGAGTAGGATCGTTACGTCTCTTATTATCGAAATAGATCATGTATCCGATACTTGCAGTGACTGCAACACCAGCAGTAATCAATGCGGCTGTCTTGGGCTTAATATTCAAAGACATACTTGTAAACGATGAAAAAAAAAAAAAAAAAAAAAAAAGAGATAGAAAAATGAATATTTTATTTTTTTATATTTATGGAAATCGTGAGAGAACGGTCACTACTCCGAACAAAAAAATGTCGCAGAGAAAAATCCTGCTTTTTTGTGAACAAATTGAATGAGATCATTTTTTATGCTAAAACTATATTTTAGATTGAAAAAACAAGCAGGCTTTTTTATTTTATTTACAGCAGATTTATATATATCATATTTTAAAAGAGGTATTTATAATAGAAAACTAATTTAGTTTTTATCCTTCTTTTCAAGGTGTTCAATGGTTTCATCTTGTAAGTTCTTGACAGGTTTATCATGATCCTTATCGGCCTTAACAGCGGCTTCACTGTGAGAGGCTAACTTTTCGTTCCATTCCTTGTCCTTAGAATTCAAGGTCTTCTTCTTTTCATTTTCAAGTACATTTGGGTCGTTATCAGACATGTGAGAGAAGGCAGTCATAGTTCTCTTGGCAGTAAGTTCGAAGGAAGAGGTGACCAAAGAGGAGGCAACAGTAGAGCGGTAGGCTTTGGTAATATCGGTAATAGCTTGCTTGGCGTACATTTTTTTAAGGGTTAATTGAGAAATATAAGTAAAATAAAAAAAGAAAAAGAAAAATGTGAAAAAAGCGATTCTTTTTATACATGCAACATTTATTTATCCCCCCAAGCCTATGAATTAAAAATCTCCTTTGTATCATTCAGACGTCATAGTCAATGACGATGATAACGTTCCGGATCTACATGTGAGTTTTTTTTCATTTTTACTGTCAACGAAAGTGACGTATATCACACTTTTTGTTTAAGCACCCGCCCAAAAAAAAAATAACTTGCATGTTTGAGATTCAGCCCTGGGTAGGGAAAAAAAAAAAAAATATTTTTAAATTATAGCGTACTAGCCCTCGCTTTTTTTATTTTTCCTAAAAAAAAAATGAAGTCTTCTACTATTGCTTTGATCACCACTGGTGTACTTGCTACTGCAGGTCTCGGTTATATTATTTATTTCGATTCCAAGAGACGTAGCGATCCTACTTTCAGAAAGCAATTGAGTAAGTAATAGCGAAAAGGCATAAGGCTCTTTATTTTTGTCTAATATTATGTTTATTAGGACGTGAACGTAAAGAAGCTGCCAAGGCATCAAAGGAAGCCGAGGAAAATTCTAAGGAATCCAAGTTGAAGTTGATTGAAAGAGTTATTGTTGAATGTGCTAGAGAAACTTTACCCACTACCCCCGAGGAAAAGGAAGCTTATTTCATGGAAAATGTTGCTGCTGGTGAAGCATTATGCGCAAAAGGTTAGAATGATACACGATATAGAGAAGAGGAAAGGGTTAATTAGGAATGATGAAAATTAAATGATTTAAATATATGTGTATAGGTCCTGCTGCTTATGATGAAGCTGTTTTACCATTCTACAAGGCTCTTAAGGTATACCCTGCTCCTATGGAATTGATCAACATTTATCAAAAGACCATCCCTGAACCCGTATTCCAAAATGTTGTTTCTATATTATCTATTGAGGTAAGTCTTGAAATTTAGATATCAATTATTTTTTTTTTTTGTACATTAATTTGTTGCCATCAATAGCAACACGCCATGGAAAGTCAACAAACCGAAACACCTGCTGCTGCCGCTGCTTCTGCTACTGGCGTTGATGTTGAGGTCGAGTAAATAGAAAAATTTAGATAGATTACTGGTATAATGTTGTTTTGTAAATAAAAATATCAACACTTCGTGTAAAACCGTTTATGCGTACATTAAAAAAAAAAGGGGTAGCATTTTTAAGTTAATTTGATACGCTTTAATTCTTTTCTTTTTTAAACTAAATACGTATTTAAACATAATGTCCAATCAAAATAAAACTGAATCTATTGCTACGAATACTTTATTAATACCTGATATACCACCTTGCTTTTATGGCTGTGATGATGCCATGCTTTTGATTCACGATGCATTTGCTGCGTTTGGCCCTTTATTTAAATTTGTTCAAATGAAAGGTTTCCGTAGATTAATGCTGATCTTTCAAGAAACTGCACATGCGATGAAAGCAAAGAAGGCACTTGATAGGCACTATATTATTTGGAAAGAAAGACAACCTTTCCCTGAAATCATCACCTTTACTAAAGAGAAAGATGAAGACAAATGGAAAGATTATGAATTTTTGGAAATAAGAGTTTATTATGGACAGGTAAAGAAAGAAAATAGCAAAGAATCTTCTAAAGTAAGCATTAACATTTATTACTTAGCACTTTGCAATTCACGTCGATCCAGCTTTAAACTCACTTCAAGTTCCTCAATTTGAACGCAACTTATTAATCTCACCTCCCGGTTTGCCATTTGATGGTTGGGAGCAAATTGCTGAAGATCCACCTAATCAAGCTGTATTAGGGTCAGACCTTATGGCTGCTGCTGTTATTTCTGATTATGAACTAGACGATGACGAGTTACACTTAGAACCAAAGACACCTGTCATCAAGAAAAAGCCAGTCAAGACGCCTTCAAAATTTACTATCGTTTGTTCAAAAGGTTCAGAGCAACCTGAACATCTACCTTCTATTACCGTACAAGACTGGGATGGCCATATCCGAGTAGAATTAGATGGTGAAGTAGAAGATGCGAAAAGAAAAAAGACAGCACCTGTACATTTTGTACCTACGGCTATGCCACCATCTCGCTCATAATTCTCTAATATTAAAAAATAAATAATATAATAATAAAGGATGTAAATAGTTTTATTTAAATAAATAGTATTAAAAAAAAAAATATAAAAAAAAAAGAAGAGAAAAAGAAATGGTACAAAGAATAATAGTAAATAAATAATGAAAAAAAAAGAAGATGATATTAAGAAGAGGAGCCTTGATCTTTCTGATATGTAGCAGCTAATAGATGAGCCCTCTTGCCTACTTTCTTCATTAATGTTCCTTCAGCCTCTAATTCCTTTTTCAACAAATCTTCACTCAATTGTCTTCTTTGGTCCTCTTCTTCTTCTACTTCTTCTGGACTTTGATTTTGTTGCTGTTTTTGCTGCCATTCAGGTCTTCTCATTCTTTGTCGAAAGGTGTCTGCAATCAATAATGCATCTGTGGATGTAAGTGGTGGTTCGGATCGACTTGATATATTACTAAATGAAGTAGTGGATTGTCGATTGTCATCAGATCTACCAAGCATATAAACACTGCTATCTTCTAATAAGGGTAAAGAAGGTACTGACATAAATCCAAAGGCTGGCTTGCCTTGTTTATTGGCTTGTACTGGTGTATTTGGCGCTGTATGGCCCTTTAATGAACCTCTTTCAGTACCAATATTAGATGTACCTAGTAACCTTGTCGGCCCGTTTCCGGCTGTTAGTAGAGGTGAAGACATGACTACTGCCTCGGACGAAAAGGTCGGATAATTTGATTGAGATGTCGATTGATTGGCAATGGAGACTGAAGAGTTGTTCTGATGATGCAGTTTTTCTCTACTACTACTATTAACATTATTCATTGGAAACATCGAACTACTGGCAGTGCTTCTTAATTCTATAAAGAAAAACATGTTAAAATGTATGACCCGGTTTTTTCTTTACTTTTTTTATTTTTATTTTTTTGTTTATGTAGAAGGACGTACCTAGATGTCCCTTTTCTCCATATACTAATTTTCTTCTTCTACTTTGTCGCATGACCCAAAACACCGCAATACATGCACCTAGTACAGCTAAACATGCCAATATGATAGCAGCAATTATTCCCGGGTCAATACTATGTTGTGGCGGCTGATGGTCATTCCCTTTTGATACATGAGTATTCGATGGTGTTGGTGAAGTTGATGTTGGTGTTGAAGTATTTGCAATCTGGTTTGTAGCACTCGCTGTAGACGTACTACTGTAGATAGTACTGGTACTGTTGGGTAATGCTGTGGTAAGTGGAGCGATAGCGGCCTCTATTGTTTGTTATTTTAGTATTTTAATTAATAAACAAGAAGTAAAATACAATAAATACTTACGCGCTACTAGATAGGGAATGGGAGGAGGATAATCTGAATACCTGTTATTAAGTTCAGTTTCTGGATTCATACCAGTAGGTACAATATAAACTAAACTTTCGTAGGTTTGAGCAAGTGTATTTAATCTCCAGGTATCGTCTACTAGTACTGGCACGCTTCCCTTTGATCGATTGATACCGCTTAATTTTTTAATAAGCACATTTTGATAATTTTGTACAAAATAAATGTAAATATCCAACAAGGACTATAAAAATAAATAAAAATATTAGTTAATTCAAATCCATAAAAAATATATATTATATGATACTAACAGTTGACACATATGTAGGGTAACTAGATGATAATAGAAATAATAAAGTTAGTTTTTATTGTAGATCTTAATATATATATGTTACCATATAATAAACATACAATGGATTCCACGTTATCGGATACCAAGTACCATTACTCCAAGTATCTCCTGCTTGTGGAGAACATATTGTTTCAGTGTTACCATTTAAACCGCAAGAGGCTAAAAGTAAAAAAAAAAAAAAAAACATAGTTTTAAACAGCTTGCTCTCCTTATCATAAAATCGATCGACCCAAAAATAAAAATAAAAAAAGTAAAAATAAAATTTATAGTATACCTGTTGGTTTATTTCGTAGTATTGGACTTGTTGCTGTTGGATTAGAAGTTGTTGTCGTTTGCTGACAGTATATTGCTGTTATAGTCAACAGTAGCCAAAATAAAATAAGTCGATTTGCCATCGTTGGTATATAGTATCTTTTTCCCCCCTTTTTTTCTTGAAAAAAAGGTATATTTTGTGTGTGTATGTGTGTGTGTGCGTGTAAGTGTATAAGTGGATGAACTTGGCTTTTTTTACACAGTTGTTGAATAAATAAAGTTTTTGTCTTTTTTAAATTTATTTTATTAAATGTCAAAAATAAAAAGAGATATTAAATATTTATAGTGTCATTGACATAAAATACAAGGTTAAAAAATAAAAGAAAAAAAAAAAAGAAAAAGAGAAAAGAAAGAGAAAGGTGGGAAAAAAGAGAAAGATGGAGAGGGAAACCCAATTCTGTTGTGTTAGTTGAAGGACAACAAAAGGAGAGTTGAAGGGGCTGCTTATAAAGGGGACCGCGTTTAAAGAAACTTTATGTTGTAAAAAAATATATATAAGCTATATACGAAAAGAAAAAGGGGAAAGTCCGAGTGAGAGAAGAAATGAGGGAGAAGATGTAGGAAGGGGAAATGAAATGATAGTAGACTTGGTTAGGTATATAGTAAGAGCTGTTTATTAACGTATCAGCTTATACATGTATATATATATTTGTAGCAACACGTTAGGTAATAAAGACTAGTAAAAGTATATATACATTTATAATTAAATAATGCATGTACGAATGGGCTAATGGGTAAGAGCGTGTGTTCTTTTTATCAACTACTTCAACATAAAATAGAGCAGTAGTTTTTGTATATCAAAAATCAATGGTATAACAGAACTGTATACCGCTAAAAAGGAGTTTTAGGGGCTAATGTGTATATTTGTATATATATAGAAAAAAGATATATAGAGAAGAAATCAAGGCTGAATAGGAATTTAATCTCGTGAACTTGCAACAGTAAATCTAACAAAATGCAGGATAGCATTGTGTATACTCACGTTTAAAGTTGCCACCCGAAGCATATTATATAGCTTGTCAGCACACACACACACACACACATTTTTTTTTTTCTTTTGTAATTATTTAAGTTATTGATTTCAAATATACATTGTGTTAGCAAGCCCGTTATACATTTTAACTATTTTGTCTCTTTATGTTCGTATTTAAAGTAAAGAGTAAAGATTTGATTTGATTTATTTTACATCAGTTTATATATATATATATAAAATATTTATTTGAACTGCATATTGATGTACTTCTATTATCCCCTCACTTCTCACTTTTTTTTTATATATATGTACACGACATCATGTAGTCTAGAATTTATCAGTGGCCAATTAAATCGATATTTTTTTTAGTTATTAAGTAATAAGTAATAAGTTGTAATTTTTATGTCTCTTTTAGTTGCTTTTGGGGTCATATTCTAATACGGTGCCAAAGCAATAATCCCAAATCTTGGAAGTAATACCATAACCTCCTTCATAGTTTTTGTAATGATGAGCTAAGTGATACTTTTTCATTTCTTTGAAATGAACCTTGAATACTCTAGCATGATGAAGATAATAATGCGTACAATCATATAATATATAACCAAAGAAACCACCGGCAACTACACCGTATGCCATCATTGGAGGAAAGAGAAAGTACCCTAATCTAACAAGAGGGTATGCAATAATAATACAAAGTGTGGGTGGCATGACTAATCTTAATCTAAAAGAAGAAAAGTAATTTAATACGTTATATATAATATAATAAATTAACTTTTTTTTAACTTACTTATCCATTGGTAAATAATGATGGAAACCATGAATAACAAAATGTAATACAAAGGCCATTTGTGTATCAGGTAATAAATCGTCCAAATGGAAAAAGAATCGATGAAGTAAATATTCCAATAATGACCAAATAAGTATACCAAATACAAAAGATAAACTAGTGCCCTGAACATTACCAAATGAAAGAGAATGATAAAGTTGGTAGCCTACATAAGGTAACCAAATAGAAGGCACAACATACCAAGCTGTTTTTGTTAAGGGTTCAAGTAAAGGATGTCCAAAAAAGATGGCTGGTGTAGGCATATAACGAGGTTTATGTACTTGTTCCAGGTAAAATTCTTTGGTATACCTAGCACGTATTAACTGAGGTACAAGTGCTTTACTGAGATCCAAAAATTGGTTATTCTTGACATCAGAATGAATATCTGTCACTGTAGGATGAAAATCTTCTTTAACAAAAGTTTTACTTTCTTCTTCTTCTTCCAGTAACTGCATACGTTGTTCATGAAGCGTCAATGGGACTGTCTTGGTTATTTCTTCTTTTTCTTCTTTAAGATTACCAATACAATACTCTGATAAAATTTCATAAGCTGAATCAGAATGTTCATGTTCGAGTACATCTTTCATGACTTCAGTAATGTCTTTTCCTGCGTAATCAAAAATAAGGTCTTCTCCACCTGGATGATCTTGCATAAACTCTGTAACGTCATATACTTTTCCTTGAAAAATACACCAACAGGAATCTTCTGTAGTATGCTTTTCTACTTGTGCCAAACTATATTCTGTCATAATCTAGCAGTTACGAAAAGGAAAAAGAAATAAAAAAAAAAAAAAGAAATAAAAATGGAAGAGGGGGGATGGAAAAAAAAAATTATGGCTTGACCTTATTCCTTCGGTGATAACCATCTTATCCAATCAAAAGAGAACGGATGATTTCATTGATCCGAAATAAAATGATCAGAGGTTTCACAAATCACAATCCATTTCAGTTCCATGACTAAATACGGCCCTGTTCTAGTTATATCCTAAAGACATCATATTTTACAGAACAATAGATAGAATATTTTTTAAACGAAATGCCGTGAATTAGTGTTTGTCTAAAGTGGTGTTGGGCTTATTCACTAAAGTGTAAATGCATGCGGAGAAAGAGCTGAGTACTCTTTAATTAAGAGTTTTAGGTGTATCACAGTTACTGCTCTCTGGATAATAGAAATGATTTCTATACTACATAATAACAGGTT
This sequence comes from Pilaira anomala, assembly GCA_025716855.1. Lineage (NCBI taxonomy): Eukaryota > Fungi > Mucoromycota > Mucoromycetes > Mucorales > Mucoraceae > Pilaira > Pilaira anomala. Next base: position 96,444 of record JAIXMQ010000064.1, read on the forward strand.
TTTTTTTTTTTTGATTTGTTGATAAGAAGAAACGCCATTGACATAAATTCTTCTTTATCTTTTCTAATATACATTTATTATGCGCGAATATCATATTGAACAAATTAAAACTTTATTCGAAAGCTGTGTTGACCAATTCGGTTATAAGAATGGATTGATCTTGATCACCGAAGCATTAAAACGTGCAGATATAAGAGTGGCATCTGAGGCAGGAGAAACTTATTTATCTGTAGATGGTTCTGTAAAATCCGATCAAGCGTTAGAGGTAACTACATACATATTTACATGATTTTTATAGATTTATTTTATACTAAACGTGTATATATTTTAAAACAAAAGAAAAGAAGAAAGATAGTTTCAATTCATGACTTGGACTAAAAGACGAAGCAGAATCAAGAAAGTCTTACATATGAAAAACTCTTGTCTGTTAATAAATAACATTATTCCATGTGTTATTTTTGGTAAAATAAACAAAAGTTATACTTGATTTACTAACTTCAATTTTTTTTATATCTAAGAATAAGGTGTTCTTTAACAACATAAAAAAAAACAGTGTATATACAATAAATGAAATGAACACCATATTGCACCGCAAAGAGAGAAAAAAAAAAGTCTTTTCCTCTTTCTTTTCTTACGTTAAACAAATAATTATATAAACTTTTTTTTTTCTAAATATCGAATTCCTAAAAAAAATTAGTATGTAGAAAAGTTTTATTACTTTACTTTTTAAATACCAGTTGAAGATTTAAAAATTGCTTTAATGCTACTAGTACTAAGTTTAATCGTATGAATATCTACACAACAGATAGAGAGTTTATCATCTAGAGATGCTTTAAAACTCTCTGAAGTGCTTCTTTTAAGACAATTATTATTCTTACTTTGGCAAACCAACTAACACTGTCATCCTCACTGTCTTTTCCATTTTTTAAAAAGATACGGTAAAATTTACGCTTTTGATAATAATCAATGCCGTAGAGTTTGGTTATTGGCATATTAATGGCTTTATTTCTATATAAGACCCTTTCTACTTGGTATAATTGCTTCACATCTTGAATTGTCAATATTTTTATATTGCTTAGATGATAAGATAGGTTATGAAGATATGAGTTCTTATAAAAACAATCCTCGATGTTGAAAGCATCAAGCGAGTGTCTTATTTTTTGCTATACATGAGTACTGGAACAAGGTAATAACATCGTTTTCATAATACAAATGTTCTTTAGGTTGGGACAATAAAGCAGTATATGATATAAATCTGTTCCACTATGTAGGGCACTCATTTCTTTTTTCAACGAACTATAGCTGCTGTTCATATTCATTGTTAGAGACTGAAGCTTTCTTCCAGACTTTTCAATCATGTCAAGTCTTGGTAAATAAAATAATTCTTTACATTCCAAGTTTATCACTTCAATATCGATTTTTTGTTTGGTTGTTAATATCTTTAAATTAACAGAGTTTTTCCGCTGCTATTTATAGCTAACACCAAGGTGTTTATTCATACCATTTATATGTTGGAAATTTATCAACAAATCATCCATATATTCAACTGGAAAATGATTTATACTTGCACTTGACATCTTCATTAAATAAGAAAGAAATTGATGTGCTGTATTATTTGAAATTTTATCTGGTCACTGTGACCTAGAATTAGCAGATAAATCAAAATGGAGATCTAACTTGTTAAGATCTGGAAAGACGTTCATCAGGTAGTCACATAGTCTACTATCAAGTGTTATATTCCTAACGAAAAGTTTTTTGACTCGTGGAAGTATACTTACCGAAGAGATGATGGTTCCTAATAGGGTTCCGTAACAAATGTTGTTTATCTATCCCTTATAACTTCTTTTCTTTGTCATTCACAAGTTGAAAAATTCTATGTAAGGCAGTTTTTTCCGGCCCCCAATGCTTTATAATACATTAGACCAATAGTGGAGTAAACCAGAAGATGGGCGTGAGATATTGCTCACTAATATAGATAGCTGACAGCTCTTTTATAATTTTAATTTTTCAGTCAATAGGTATTCTGCTGCTTTTTTCTAAAAAAAAAAAGGGAATGGAATACATAGTTATAGATACTTTATTGAAGTAACTTGATGATACCATTATTATTTACAATACGTTTTTCTTTTTGCAAGAAAGTTTTCACTAATGTATAAATAAATGGCTGTCATTAAACTTTTAAGCCAAACTTACATTTTATGTACGGAATAAAGTTTAATTCAACCACTTGCTTGTACATATATTAAGCACATCATGGGTTTTCATTGGCTAAAATAAAGTACATAATAGGGCTGAAATTGCATAAAAAGAAAAAAAAAGGAAATGTTATTTTTGTGGCTGTTAAAAGGTTCCACTTATTTCTTTAGGATTTTTTAAATACATACTTTTCCCGCCACATTAAATGTTAATTATAGAATTATAGTATAGTTTATTTAGCATAATTAATTAATAAGGGTAAAATAGTAACAATAACAACATTATATATAAAGGTGGTCATGTGTGTGTATGAGAGGTGATAATAATAGTAGTGCGTTATTGTTACAGGAAAAAAAAGGGGGGGGGGAGTTTTTTTTTTAGAAAAAAAAAAAAGAAGTAATAGTTATAGATTAATAGTGATAGTAAATACAGATGTAGAGAAAGAGAGAGTAATTAAGTGTTATTTACAATATAATTCCTTATAATAAAAGAGAGAAAGAGAAAAAAATTAGACCTTTTCAGAAGATCTAACTCTACCAGGACCACAGATACAAGCGAAACAATAACCAACAGAAGAGAACAATAAAGCAACAAAAGCGCCTAGTGTCATCCAAGTTGAAGGACCCAATACACCTCTTACACTTGAATCAATACCCTTGGCAGTATTAATACCACGAATTGAGATCACAAGTACGATAACGAATACAACTAACATGACAACAAAAGCAACAAAAGTCATCATAGAAGCCAAGAAATCGGGACCACGTCTGAAACTGCTCATGATAGTAACAACGAGAGCAATAAAAGTGAAACCTAATGCAATCCAATATAAAATGAAGTTGGCAAGGAATAACTTATGCATAGATTCTAAATCACCGACATAATTTCCAAGCTCTGTAGCTGTACTCCAGTCATATCCGGGTACAGGTTTACTACACATATTTACACCTCCTGAAGAAGAGCCGCTACAAGAACTCCATAAGCCAAATATAACAAATTGACTTGACGTTTCGATTTTTGCAAAATATAAGTCACGTAAGAATGGTACATTATAAGTAAGACCAATCATGGAAAATACTTGAAGTACAAGTGCTGCGAATGTAAAGAAATTTGCTAAATGTCCAAAGAATGCCATTTTTGTTTTGTTTAAAGAGAATAAAAGTATTAAGAAAAGAAGTTGTAATAAAAAAAAAAAAACTAAACAAAATAATGGATGGTTTATATATATATATATTTTTTTTATTCCAGTGACTTGTTAAAACAACTAAGCTTCATTTGGTGTTTCACTAACCTTATTAGTATACACCTATTAGATCATGACCTTGGCAAAAAAATCTTGCTTTTCCTGTGTAGCAGAAGTTACATAAAAATTTTCACCTGTTAAAAAAAAAAAAACGTTTTTTAACGTCACTTTTCAAAAAGAGACTCTACCTACGTCATGGTGTACAGCAATTTTTTTTTCTCATTGTTTAAATCATAAAATATAACAAGTATTATTATAGATTTAAGCTTTTTATTCATTTATTTTTATTACAGAATTCAGACCTGTTGTTTATTTAGAAGGGCTATTTATAAAACGGCAAGTTTAGTTTTCCGCAATCTTGGCAAAACAGAAAGCGCAAAAATAGAACCATGATTCAATCACGTGATGATTTATTCCAAATGCGTTTTACGCGATTACGCCCTCTCTCTTTTTTCTTTCTTTTTTCTTCACTCTGTAATTTAATATACTTAAGTATGAGTTCAAGTAACACAACAATTCCACAAAAAGATAAACCTTTGGAAGATAAACCTTTGGAAGAAGAGCCTGCCAAGAAAAATGGTCAACTAGGTGCTTTAGAAGAAGACGACGAGTTTGAAGAATTTGAAGCTGAAGGTAATAGTTTTATTATATAATTAATGTAAGGGACTTTATTGATTTTTTTTAATATACAGAGTGGGAAGACAAGGAAGAAGAACAAACTGATGATAATTTATGGGAAGATAATTGGGATGATGATGATATTGAGCCTGATTTTGCTACTGTATTAAAGTAAGTGGTTTCTTTTCTTACACAATGACGCGTATAATTGATTTTTATGTTTTTTTTTAGAAATGAGTCCAGATCTGATCCACAACCTATGAAAACATAAATCAAACGTTGTCACAACCTTATAGGTTGCACATACAATACATACCAGATTTTCGTCCATATAGTATGACAGTTCTTTATATCATTTTGAGCACGGCAACAGTTATATAATGACGATTTGCTGTAAAAAGAATAAAATAAGCTTAAAAAGTAAAATTGTACATTTTTATAGAATATAATGATATCATGCCACGAGTGTGATTACTTTATTTAAAAATAAGCTGGGATCATTCTTTTTGTTAAATTAAAAAAAGGCATAATACATTTTAGAGTTTTAAAATATATCCGTGTTAATAGACAACGTTCACATCAACACTTTCTACAGAATCAAGGTAAAAATTTACACGATGCACAGCAATCACTGTAGTAGGTCCCCCATTAGGATTCACAGAATTAGCGGGGACAGTAAATTGAATGGTAAGGCCGTTCTCTATCGATCCTCCACCTAATACAATACTTCGATCATGGTCTACAAAGATATTTACTGTCTCAGACTGTCTACCAGGTGCAATTGACTATATTTGTAAATAGTTAGAAAAAGACTTGGTGACGATATATGTGTGTAACTTTAACTTACAAAAGTAATTGTTTGTCCTACTGTCCAAGTATCACCTTCCAAAGGCTGGGTTACTATTTTTTTTTTTTAAAAAATTAGTGTTTCATATTTTATTGCAATTGTATATTTCGTATAGTTACTTGTAGAAAAAACTGTTAAAATAAATAAACTATACCAGATAAATAGATATTTCAACATTTTAATATATGTATGTGTGTACAAGAGAGAAAAGAATAATAATAAAAAAAACTAAATAAATTTAATATAAATACCAAAATAAATAAATAAAAAAAAAAAAAAAAGGTCCTCGTTAAAATCTTATTACATACACCACTAACTAATACTAGTTACTATGGATACTACTTTATTTACAAAAATCGTAACTGAGATGAAGTAAAATGAATAGGTCTCCAATCCAGTTTTTCAGGAGATATAACCCGTTTCTTCTTTTGTTGAATACGTTCCCATTGCTCTACAACTTTATCACCGAGGCAGATAATATGTTGACCGCGATAATATTTCAATGCGCCGATACTTTGAAGGGTATGTAAAATATCTTGAGTTGTAATAGCCGTCTTTTGAGAAATTTCTTCGATTGTGACTTCTTCACTTGTTGATAATAAGAAACCAACGATTGTATCAGTCCAATAAGCCCGATAAGACATGAGTCCTAAATCAGATAATGGTTTTTCTGGTGAACCAGTTCTTCCTTCTACCTTTGATAATTCATAAGAAAATGCAATTAATAATTTACCGTAACCATGTCTTTGGTATTGAGGTAAAGTTAAAATACATGCAACATTATAATTATCTGCAGATTCCTTTTCTTTAGAGAAATATCCTATTAAATGACAACCTAATTCATCTCTTTTTGTCATACAATAAAATAAAAATGGATCTACATCATAGTATAACATTTTATGATCCAAAAATAATTTTGATAATAAACAAAGGTTTCTACACCAAGTCTTTTGTTTTCTACCATCAATTTCAAAAAATGATATATCATCCTTTCTATAAATTTCATTTCCAGGTGGATGTTGTAATTGACACCTTGTACGATGACGTTCTAATTGTTTATGTGATTCATAATATAATAAACAAAATTCACATATATAAAGTGTATCACAATATGCATATTCTTTGGGATAAGGTGAAAAATACCAAGTCTCTATTTCATGTTCTCCCATTTGAATTCGATTCATATTCTTTACTCGTGCTATTTCACTTAAATTTTGTGTCATAGATCCTGATGTTCTTAACTTTTCAATCTCTTGTTCTTTTGAAAATTCTTCATCTACTTCGGCAGTTGTCTCTTTATCTTTTCTTATAATCACTTCGTCTTCTTCTTCATCATCATCCTCTTCTCCTAATACAATTTCTTCTCCTATAATATCATCTTGTTGTCCATTATTTGGTGTATTTCCTTCACTACTTTTCTTTACTGAATGTAAAGGTGTAGATCCTCGACTACTATCTAAATTTCCATTTGTATTACCACTACTTTTCTTTGTCTTTTTTGCATTCGGTTTAGGAAATTCAACTCCTCGGTTAAAATCTAATCTTTTAAAAGGAACCCATTCATCTAGACGTTTATTAAACTCGACGTAATGAACATAATATTCTAAAGTCGAAGGTTTCTTATTTGTTTCTCTAGCTAAAATAATTTCTGCTTTTCTGTATTCTGAATCTCCTTTCATTGATATCTTTTCAACAAATAATTTACAATGCACTGGTGAGGCAATAAACTTAATCATTTGTGACCTTTGTTCAGGTGTTAAATGATCGTTACTATGATCTTGTTCCACTATTTCCATGGCTTCTGAACTTGATTCTGTTGTTATGTTCGCGTTTGTGGCTGTAGTTGTTGTAGATGTAGGTGTATTTGTAGTTGTTTCCACCTCTGTATTTTTATTTTCTGTCTCATCTTTTATCATCTTTTTTTTTTTATATATATGTACAAAATATAGAAAAAAAAAGAAAAAACAACAACAGAAAAAGAAAAATAAATGGTAAAAGAATTAACCGAAATCGTGATGTCACAAGCTTAATTTTCTTTTTGTCGTTCAAGTTTATTTGAAAAAAAAAAAAAAAAATGGCAGGATTAAAGGGAAAACCCCCAGTGGATTTTTCTCCACATTTTCTTTATTTTCACACCCCACTCTCTAAATTTAAATATGTTGGCTACTCGTTCCATCTTGAAGACAGTTGCTCAAAGTAAACTAACAAGATATACTATAATACAATATATGAAACATATTAACCTTCTTATCTTTAGATCCCTCTGTTCTTAGAAATGCTATTGCCACTCCTGCATTCGGCGTAAGGTAAAAACGATAATTAACAAAAAGACTATCAAGAAATAATTTTGATACTCATTGATGCCCTTAGACATTTCAATGCCTCTCGTATGGCTCAAGCTCAATGTGCCGACTCTGAGTCCGAGCTTTTACGTCAACAACGTAAGGTTCGCCCTGTCTCTCCTCACTTGACTATCTACCAACCTCAAATTACTGCCGTTTTATCTGGTCTTCACAGAATTACTGGTGTTGCTATCGGTGGTGGTAAGAAAAGAATTGAATCTTTTATTGAGTAAAAAACTTACACACTTTTTTTTTATAGCTTTTTACTTGGGTGCCCTTACCTATCTTGCCGCTCCTGCTTTTGGTGCAACTATCGATACCACCAGCATCATTGCTTCTGCCGCCGCTGCTCCCGTTGCCTTAAAGGTAATTGCTAAGGCTACTCTTGCCACTCCTTTTGTTTTCCACAGTCTTAACGGTGTTAGACATTTGGTAAGTTTTTTTTTTTTCTTTTTTTTTTGAATCAGATATGCAAAATTTCCATGATTTACTTATTATTTTATGTATGTGTATAGGTTTGGGACGCTGGAAAATGTCTTGATATTAAGAGTGTTTACACTACTGGTTACGCTGTTCTTGCTGGTACTGCTGTCGGTACTGCTTACTTAACTTTCATGTAATTTTTTTTTTTTTTTTTTGAGTGTGCCAGCAAAAATAAAAAATAAAGATAATGATACACATTTTAATAATCCACCCACACAACATGTGAAAACCTACGTACCTTGTTAAAAAAAAATACTCTCTTTTTTTCAGTGTGGGGAATATCGGACCGAATCATTCCGATATAACCATTTGAACTTTTTTGACAACAGTTTCTTTTTTTTTTTTTTTTTTTTTTTTTGTTAAATCCTTTCAATTGTTATCATTATCTTTCCTTCCTTTTGCAGTTAAAGTCTTTTATATTTTATCATGCCAAACGAAATTCATGTAAATGGTTTAATTGGGATAACACAAGATGAATTGAACGAAATAGCAAAGTCAGTAGAGGATATATCAGAAGGAGAAAATGAAGAAGAAGAAAAAGAAGAAGTTACATTGTTGCCAGTTTATTCAAATCATGTCTTTAATAAGGAACTTAATGATAAGGAGATAAAATTGTATAAAACTGTACGACGTGAGATTCAAACATCTTGTGTCATACCAGAATCAAAAAGCAAGGAAAATGATGGTCTTAGTTATACCTTTTCCTGTAAATCCACTTGCGATCAATTTATATCATATCAAGTCTTGTCTACAACTAAATATAAGTCGTTTGATTTAGAAAAGTTGGATGTAGTCTTAAACTCAAATAGCATATTACCTATTCAAGTAGAATGCACTTTGAATGGCCTACATGTTTTACAATATCCTACTTGGATTTCAGATACTTTACACTTGGTAAGTAGTAGTTATTTATGTACCACTGCCCATATTTAATTCTTAATATACACACAGGTCATGTCAAACGTAAAGTTCAAAAATATCTCATCATCATCAAAAGAAGAAGGTTTATTTCATTATCAAGTCCAAAAGGCTTTTGTCACTACTCCACTCTCTTACTTGTTACAATTACAAGCTCCTCATGGTGTACTTGATAAACTTTATATTCATCTTGATTGGACTACCACAAATAGTAAAAGCTTCCAAACTGCCTGGAATCTTGAATCAGATCGAGAATTCATGTCTCGATATGTAGAAGAAATACTTGTGACCCTCTTGGGCAAAAGGACATTTATTTCTTATCCACTTGTATTCTCTGATATATTTGTAAAAGTAAGTATTAATTGAAATCGGTGAAAAGAGAATTCATTTTTTTTCTGCAGAGATCTGTGCCTATCATATCTTACTTACCGCGTATTGCACAATCAATACAAAAAATGATCAAAGCTTCAAAAGACACTTGTCCTGAAAGCGAATTTAACGAAAGATTATCTAAACAAGTAAAGGTAGTTATTTAAAGAAGTAGCATTTATTTATTTTTATTTACTAGTAAAGATATACATATATTAGACAATCGAGAAAAATACTCAAATTATGAGACCTATGTATACAACAGAAGATGATACCGTAACTAATCTTACACTTGGCATGTATTATACCGCTACAAGAAAATCAAATATACCAACTTCGGTATGGTTTATATATATCATTATTTTTTGTTTATATTATGTATATTGACTGTTTATATGTAGAATTCTTTGTTTAATAAGGAACTATCATCTCCCAATTCATTGAATGCAGTAACTAAAATCTGGTCTATTATGGTTTCCGCACAAGCTGATACTGATTCATAATTCTGTACTCATTCTTTTTTTTTTTTTTTTTATTATTATTATTATTATTAATATTATTTTTAATGATAATTTTATGTACAGAAGTGATTAGAAAAGGATATAATGAGAAAAGAAAAAAAAAATCTATGTGCGTGTATATAATAATAATAATAATAATAAAAGATCTAAATTTGCTATTAATTTTTTTTTTCTATGATATACCAAGAGATCTCTTGGAAAACTCGTAAACAGCATAACTAATACTAATGGAAGGAACAACCTATGATTTGTGTCAGTATTTATCTTTTTTAAAAAAAAATGGTTCTTACCTTGAATAAAGTAGGCCCCAATCCTTTATAAAATCCTTTCACACCATCCGCTCTGTATGTTTTACGTGCAACATCCCAGGCAGAAGTATAACGGTATGGATGAGCAACTGTACCTTGTGCTTGTAATCTACGGGAAGAAAACAATTAGAATGGAATGCATAGAAACAAGTATTTAATATTTATTGATTTTACCTTGTTCTAATCATATTCAAAGGGTATACACTTGTAGCACCAATTGAACCACTTACCATACCACACATCCATAATACCAAAACATTTGGATGAGGTTTTTCAGCACCAGGAGGTAAATTTTGTAAATGATTTGCTTTATCCATTGATTGTAAATAAGAAACCTTTAAAGTTTCATAAATACCCATGTCCAATGCCTGATAAGGGAATACGCCCATTAAACTCATCAATAAACCAGGCCAAAAAGCTCTTGGACCACCTGTTTTATACATTTCTCGAATTGTCTTTAAAGCTATATTCTTATTGTTTGTTTTCTGACCGTCTTGACTAGACATAATTCTAGTCTTTAATGTTTCTAAGGGATATATACAAAATTGAGAGCATAAACCAGCAACTCCACCAGCAATAAATCTTCCATGAACAGGAATTGAATTCTTATCTTGGGCACCTGTCATTTGTGCAATGACAGCTTTTGAGGTTTCAAAGACATAGAATTTGATGGCGGACTCAGGTATAATTTTAATGACATTCAACCCATTACCAACATAAAATCCACGAAATCCACCATCTCTATAAAGTGTCTTGACTGCACTTAAAATCGTACTGGCAGATCGTCCTTGCGTATGAACGCTCGTGTTTGTTGGTTGATATGTTGTATGTGTGATTAGGTATACTTTGAGTCGATCGAGAGGTGCTGTACAGGTACGAGAAACGCATCCTGCGATAGCACCTGCTGTTAAATATTTATAAGCATTTCGTGCTGCTTCATCTGTATGAGGAATTACTACTTCGGCGTCAGATGTGATTTGTGTAGTCGTTTGATAATATCTATAAATTTCTGTCAAGGTCGTTTCATGAGGTAACAGCTATTATATTGAATGTGAATAAGTTATTGATTATTATATATATATATATATATCTTACCAACAAAAAATTTCTCCAATTTTCAAAATCGATATAACCTTTACCAGCTAAAAAAAAATTTATTAGTAACAAAATAAAGCCCCCCTCCCCCCTTTTTTATATAATTATTTACTTGTATCTATTAATTCAACAAGGGCTTCAGTATCAGAAGGAGTAACATGAATACCAGATTCTTTTAAAGCAGCTTCTAATTCATCAGGTTTCAAACGATGATCACCTTTTTGGTTGATGGCAGAAAAAACTTTCCAAAGTTCTTCTTCTTTTGACAAAACATGAGCTTTGAACTTATCATAATTGAAAGCTTGTTCCCCCTTTAATACGTCAGATTTAAAAGGTGTTTGTGGTGGTAAACGACATGCTTCCGAGATGTCTTTTGTATAAACAACACCCTTACGTTTATAATCTAATGAATTAAACAATTCTCTAATTCGACTTTCTTTTTCTGTTGTTTCTTCATCGTAATATGGGTGAGGTGGTTGGTCTATATTAGAAGACGTATCTATTTCTTTTGACATGGTAAATGTCCAGATTTTTTTTACTTTGGTAAGTTAATTATATATATGTATATATATATATAAAAAAAGAATAACAAGAAAAAAGTAGGGCAAAAAAAAAAAAAAAAAAAAAAAAAAAAAGGTTTATATCTTTCAAAAAAAAAAAAAAATTACTGCTCACGTCATACTTTCTTTTTAATAAAAAAAAAATGTTTAATATTCTATTTAGTTTGTCTTTTTCAAAGTTTCTTCAACACCAGGCTAATAAGAAAGAAAAAAAAAAGTGGTTAATGAGATATAATAATATGATTATTTTATAGAAGATAACATACGTTAGATCTTGTAGAATACATGCTTTCAACATTCTTCTTTACTTCATCAAATTTATCTTTTGCTTCAGTACTAGAAGAACCAACAGCACTGTTCACTTGACTCTTTACTTTATCTGTGTTTTCTTGGATCTGTTGGCGTAATTTGCTGGCATTTTCATCAACAACACCACGTAATTGTGCAACTGTATCATCCACTTGCTTACGAACACCATAAACGGTTTCGTTGACACGTTCATGAGCAACTACAAGGTGAGGATATCTCTTTTCGAATTTCTCGAGTTGAACAGCAACATTATGAGTTGTCTTGGGAAGTAAGTAGTATGAGGTACCAATAGCTAAAGTACTGGAAGTCAAGAAGCGAAGTACAACATTACGGTTACGAGCAATAATTGTACCAGCTAAAGCTGCAACACCAACATAGAGAAGGTTGGGTAAAATATCTTCATCCTTATCAATAGTACTTTCAATATTGGCTAATTATAATTGATTATTAGTTTCCTCTTTTCCATGTGTGTGTGTATGTGTGTGTATCTAATAAAAAATTTACATGTAACATCATTTTCCAATTGTTGAATTTTTTGTACAAAACTGTTGACGTGAGTCTATTTGTATCATTTAGTTTCATTTTCTTTATATATATTTTTTTTTTTCATCGTACCTTTCCTTCTTCTAAAGTCTCGTTAGCTAACTTTTGTGCAATATAAACTTGTTCCTCGAGCTTTGTAGGTGATTCGATAATGACAACCTCTGGCTCAGGTTCATCGTAAATACTAAGCTAAATAACAGTAAATTTTAGTTTCATTTTGATTTTTGCTTTTTCTCTATTATCAATTACTTTAGTTCTCTTCTCTTCAGCGAAAACAACAGGAGTAGTGGTTGTGGCCCAAGCAGTACCAGCAGCAGCGACAGCAAACTATATATATACGTTTTTTTTTTTTAGTAAAACTTGGAAAATAAATAAACATGGGATTCATGATTGAATAACTTTACGCTTCTCTTAATAACGGGTGAAAACATGTTTATAGAGAGGAAAAAAGGTGAGTTGTTCTTCCAGAGAATAAAAAAAAAAAAAAAAAAAAAAAAAAAAGACGGATCCCTGGTTCGTTGGCCAATCAGCACCAGATTTCAAAATCCTAACATTTCGGGTGACGTCGATAAAGGAACGGAGATGAGATGAAAGTTAACGTTGTTTACTATTATAAGCATAAAATGGAAACACATAGTAATAAGAATCTCTGTAATGACGAACCCGTAGAGGGTAATAGTTAAAAGATAAACAGAAATTAGAAGTCGATAGTGGGATATTAAAAGTTGAAAACCCAGAAACTGGGGAAAAGAAAAAATGTTTGTGTTTGTGGGGGGGAAACGGAGATAAGTTATTATAACCTGATGAAATGCATTGATCTCTCAAATGAATAAAAAAAGTATTTAACCAAGAAGTCTTTTGTAATATAAACATAGGATAATAATTGATGGGTTCCTGGATATAGAATCGACAGCAATAAGCGTGTATGATTTTTATGTATGAATGTGTATTCGAATCTATTTGGAGGATAAAAAAAGAAAAGTAGATACTAGCTATCTTCATCGTATATAGATCGAGATGGCATGACTAGATTTTTATCTTTGAAAATACCTTCTAAAGCATCAACCCAAGCCTTTCTTTTTCCCATAGCATGCACAGCATGCTCAGATAATGCAGATTTTTGTGCAGCTGGTGTCTTTCTCTTTTTTGATTTTTGGGTTCTCTGTAATATATATAAAGTTAAGAATATTAAGTTATGTTCAAGTTATAAAAACTTACAAATCTCTTTAAATAACATTGTTCTACTTGTACATCTAAATTATCTAAAACGTGTCTGTATTGTTCATATTGCAATTGATTATCAACAACGTTTAATAACTTTTTCTTTCTGCATTCATTGGTGGTATATTGTTCTTTTAATTCTCTAGAGGCTGATCTTAATTCAGCACATATTTCATCATCTTCTCTGGTATTCCAATCCATCTTTTTTTTTTTTTTTTTAGTATTTATGATGATGGATAATCATAAATAAAAACGTTATACTTACATCATCTTCACCAAATAAACCAGCATATCTTAATTCACTTTTTAATCTTTCTTCAAATTGAGCAATATCATGATATGGCGGCTTCCCCACTGGATCATAGTTATAATAGATATCATCTTCATCTTCAACAATAGTAATATTATCATCAGGTACTAAACTACTTAATAATCTTTCTGTTAAATTTCCACAAGTGATATCATCTTTGTATAAATGGTCCTCTGTAATTTGATCAACATATCTTAAATTATCATGAGAACTAGAACTAGTTGCTGGTGAATGAGAACGACTCATGGCAGGTAATTCATCTTCAGACCAAACATCAGTATAATGTCTTCCCAATGGTGGTATAATATATGGTTTTTCATCTTGCTCTTTTTCGATTAAATATTCTCGGTCCTCTTCTGCTAATACTTTAAAATAAGGCTCAATCGTTGTCCAAAATGTCACAATAGGTATTTGATCTTTTGCCTTGACTCGAACAAAATCTACTTCGTGACTCACGTTATTATGGTTGCTAGGTCGATTCTTTATATTCTGACTTTGTTTGTTACTATGTCGTATAGGTGTTTCAATCGATTTTTTCTTTTTTGTGTGTGAACCCTTTTTATTTTTTTCATGCGTCAGATAAAATTTATGTAAATACTTCTTTTTTTTTTTTCTGTACCTGTCCTGATTTTGAATGAGATTTAGAGGATGTTGGTTGTGAATTAGGTTGTACGTTATCTAATCGTTTAAGTTTAACCAAGTGATGTGATGAACCGGCATCTTTTATGTACAAAAAGAAAAAATAAATAAAGGTGTTGGTTGAGTCTCTCTCTCCTCTTTTTTTTTTTTAAAAAATATATTTACTTTTAGACGGTATGTCCTCTTCTCTTCTTCTTTTTCTTCGTAATGCTTCCAAAGCACTAAAAAAAAAAACACACGTGTATTAATATAAACCTTAAAAAAATAAAATAAAGCCAAGACTTACAGTTGTCTATCCATTTGGTTCTTATTGAGTGAAGTTGAATGTAAAACGTCGCAAGACTCATCTAAAGCAAGGGAAAAAAAAAAACAGAATAAATAATAAAAAAAAAGGGGGTGGAGGAGAATAAAAATAAAACGTTTAGATACAAGGTTGAATCTATTTTACCTGCTGTCTCTTGCTTAATCTGCATTTTTTCCATAATTGCAGGATTAGTTGTCTTTCCAACTTTTCTAGGTTCTTCTTCCACTTTTTTTATTATTATTATTATTAAAAAAGGTTAAAATATTGAACGAGATGTTTTATAAATTATATATTTGAAAGTACTTGTTTATTTTTGCTTACTTGGTTCTCGAATTTTGACATTCTTTTTTAAATGAATCAAGTCTCTTTGTAAGTTTCGAGCTCGTTTTTCGGATAGTGGTAAAAGAGCTTCTAAATCGGCTTTGATATTTAAAAGTTCATGTGGGTCAGGAATAGAACCAAGTGAAGATGCAACACTGGATGAGTTTCTATATTGTCGGTAATGAAGTGCAGTGGCTGCTGAAACTGGTACCGGTTGTGTATACCGACGCATTGACTCTGGATTCATAACTGGTTTCAATGAACCATGTAAAAGAAAAGAAGATGAAAAGAAAATATTTATTCGAACTCTTTTGGGTGCAACGAAAAGTTTAGAATTTAGTCGTCACAATGACTTTTCAAGTTAAATGATTATTTCGATTGAAATAGTATTATTTATGATTGGCTGGCCATTCCAGGTAGTGACATTGACGATCAATTTAAATTATTATGTGGAGCATTGGTGTTGTTGTCCGAGAATTTGTTCAAGAATATCGCTGACACTACTGTCGAAAAAAGAACCATGACAAATGCTTTAAGCGTTGTTGAAAAGATGTCTGTAAATAACATCCTATTACTGAACCATTTCAATTCCACCCAACGAGGAAAGGATTTTTTCTCATTTCAACGTATAACAACCTCAACTCAATTGGTACCTGCTTTCATCATTTTCATCCGTTTCTGAGAAAATAAACAAAGTTGGCTGGTTCACTGACTCAGCTCAGATGTACTAGCAGCATTATCTTACTAATGCCATGAATCATTACACTGTGGGAATTTTCTCCTTCTCCTGAACAGACACGGTCATTTTTAAACTCACGTAGCGTGCTCATAATTTACAAAGATGAAATGAGGATAATAAGGTTCTGATTACATATCAAATCTAAAATGTGTATTCTCTGGAGCAAGTAGTCACGGAAAAGAATTGGTGTCCTTTTTATATTTTCCCATCCATTCCTTTTTATTTATTTTATTCCTTTTTCTTTTCACTTTATAATGTTTCGACCTAGGTTTATTCATACTTCTAGAACTGTTTTAAATAAAAATTTGACGCCATTAACTCGAGTCAAACATCCTGAATTTAAACGTAATCCATCTTTTGCAAAGGTATAAATAAAAAAAAATCAAGATGAAAGGTCTTATTATCTTAATATATATATTTTAGATTGAAAATAAAGACCTTGATTTCTTTAAGACAGTATTAGCTCCCAATAATATTTTACATGATTCAAATCCTGATGAAGTTTCATCTAGTTTAATTCCATATAATACAGATTGGTTTAATCTTTATCGAGGATCTTCTTCGTAAGCGATAAAATATCTATATAAAAAACGGCAAAAAGATTTACATTGTTTTATTTTAAGGTTATGCTTATTTCCTACATCAACAGATCAAGTATCACAAATTTTAAAATATTGTAATCAAAATAGATTAGCAGTGGTAGCACAAGGAGGAAGAACAGGTGTAAGTGGTGGAGCTAGTCCTGTATTTGATGAGATTATTGTGAATACCTCAAAGATGAATAAGGTTAGACACTTTGATGCTGTTTCGGGTGTAGCTGTTGTAGATGCAGGTGTCATTTTAGAGGCTTTAGATCAATTTTTAGAGCCCAAAGGATATACTGTACCTTTAGATTTAGGTGCAAAAGGTTCATGTCAAATTGGTGGCAATGTTAGTACAAACGCTGGTGGTTTAAGATTAATGAAGTTTGGTAACCTTCATGGTAATGTTCTTGGTTTAGAAGTGGTAAAAAAAAAAAAAAAAAAAAAAAAAAAAATATGATTGAATTTATTTGATTGGTTATGACTCCTTAACTCTATTATTTTAAGGTTTTACCAGACGGTACTGTCCTGGAAAATTTATCTACATTAAGAAAAGATAATACAGGTTATGATTTAAAACAATTATTTATTGGGGCAGAAGGTACATTAGGTTTAATTACTGGTATTTCATTATTAACTCCAAGAAGACCCAAAGTATGTGACATGTACGGAAATGTAATAAAACATATAATTAACACACTTATTTAGGCTGTTAATGTAGCAATGGTAGCACTTGATTCATTTGAAGCTGTTCAAGAGGCTTTTGTTATGGCAAAAGAAGATTTATCTGAAATTCTGTCAGGTAAAATTGTTACTTTATAATTACATAAATAGAAATGGCCACGATTTTAACAATTTTCAGCTTTTGAGTTTTGGGATCATGATTCGGTTGGCGTTGTGAAACGAGAAATGATGCAAGACACAAGCTATCCTATCCAAGGAAAGCACGCATTTTACGCTTTACTTGAAACTCAAGGAAGTAAACAAGAGCATGACCAAGAGGTAAATATGTATATATATATATATTGTTTATACATGTCTATTCACTGTATATATATAAAAAAAGAAACTCGATAGTTATTTAGGTAGATTATTAGAAAGCGGCGTAGCCATGGATGGCGTAATGGCACAGGATGCTAAACAAATAAATACGCTTTGGTCCTGGCGCGAAAAGATTCCAGAGTCTATCTCTAAAAGTGGCACTGCCATGACGTATGATGTTGCTATGGAAGTACCTCTTCTTTACAAGTTAGTAGAAGATGCCAAAGCTCATTTTGGACACAAAGGATTGTTAGGTCCTGGAAAGCTTTATTCTAACTTGTTAGGATTTGGTCATGTTGGAGATGGTGTATGTTAATAATGACAATAATAATAGGATCATATGCTAAAACATTTATTATATAACAGAATTTACATATTATGGCCAACTTGGATGGATTTGATCACGACAGTCAAGAAGCTATGGATGAATTTGTTTTTGATTGGACAAGTAAGTGTTTGTTATTGTATGGTTAGATTTTTTTTATTATTATTTATTTATGTAATGCATATATATTATTTTAGTGAGACATAATGGTTCGATTACAGCAGAACATGGTGTTGGTGTATCTAAAGTAAATTATATGAATAGAGCAAAATCAAAGGTTCAACTCGATTTAATGAAAACACTCAAAAATGCAATTGATCCTAATGGTATTATGAACCCATACAAAGTTATTCCTGAATAAATAAATATATTTATATGTGTGTGTATATATTTTTTATTTGATTACATACTATCATAAGCAAATACATCGTCCTCGTCCTTTATGACTTTTTTTTTCTATATATTCACAAGCAGACCTCGCTGCTACATCAAACACTTTTTTCACCCCTTCATTTAATTTCGCTGAACATTCAACATATTTTTGAGCCCCAATATGAATCGCAGCAGCAAATCCCTCGTCAAAAGAAACAGGCTTTTGTGCTATCTTTCCCAACTCGTCAATCGTCTTTTTGTCACTTCTTAAATCAGTTTTACACCCAACCAATACAATTGGTACTCCATAAGCATGATTATTTAACTCTTCAATCCACTATTTTTTTTTTATATATATACGCAGATCAATTATTATCCTATACACATATATGTGTACCATACTTAATTATATTACCTTTTCTTGTACATTATCGAGTGAATCAGGTGAATCAATAGCAAAGCATAAAAGTATTACATGTGACCCCGGGTATGACAAGGGGCGTAGACGATCATAATCTTCTTGACCTATGTATTGTATGAATATGTATATAAATAACGTGTAATAATAGTAATATATAATGTTATCTTACATACCTGCTGTGTCCCATAAAGCTAACGCTATTTCCTTATTGTCTACTGTAACTGTATAAACAGAACTATAAAATACGGTTGGAATATATTTCTATGATAGATATTAAATGTGAGAAAAAAAATTTATATGTATGTAAATATATATATATATATATATATATATATATTGTATTTGCATACAGATCATACTTCAGGAAATTCATCCTCTGTGAGTACAGCTAAAAGACTTGTTTTGCCACAAGCACCGTCACCTACAACAACTAACTTGCATCGTTTTGATAATTTAGAAGGTTTACCCATATTTTAATATTTTATTTTAGATAAAAGAAAGAATGAGAAAAGAGGGGGAAAAAAAGGAAAAAGGTTACTTTATAAATAAATAAAACATCACTTTTTTTTTTAAAGTAGTCATATCAACCAGCTGACAAGTTTAAACAAAGTTGGCTTTCTGCTATAAAAAGCAAATTGACATCTAAATCCGAGTAACCCAATGAATACATCCAACTACAAGAACTCGGGTCCGGAAAAACTGATAATGCTGGTAAGTTGAAGCCAATTAGGATAGTAGCACAACAAGTATTGTTACTACTTCTTGCGCAGTTAAATCTTCTCACCACTTTAACAACATTATATTCATCACGTGCCCTGATTGCTTTTTTTTTTTTTTTTTTTTTTTTTTTTTTTTTTTTTGTTCTTTCTTTTTTCTCTATAAACATTCAATATGAGTAAATGGGAATTTATTGCACCAAAGTTTTGGGATCTATCTGAATCGATTATTCAAAATAGACCAAACGATTCCTGGTTTAGTAAGGAATTATTTTCTATATTGAAGACATTATCAAGTAACAAAATTCTTTTTTTGTTAGACGAAACGAATACTTCTACACCTTCTTTTCCAAAAAAACGTAAACTAAGAACCAAATTCGATCATCGCAATCTCTCTTTTAAAGCAACCAGTAATTTAGAGGAAACTGTTCATGATCGACTTGCAAGAGAAAGTACTATTTCCTTCTCTCGAAAGATGAACCCAACTCACAAACGTTTCTTTATTGAACATGACCCACAACCAGAACCGATAAAAGATACAACAACCGAGCGTATTGCGCGTTTAGAAAATGCTCATAAACCAATTATACCACGAAAGCGTCTAAAGTTACGATCCACTCGGACTACAGAGCCTTCAAAATTACAACAAGCTGCAGAACTTTTAATGCCACCACAGACTGCGAAACCATCACAACCAGCTGGACCTTCGAAACCACAACAACACGCAGCGGAAAAATCGAAATTACAACAGCAACAACAAAAACAAGCAGCGGAAATTTCGAAACCACAGCAAGCACTATACAAAGAAATGCAAAATGAAACACCTATTAACCAAGAAAAGAGACAAATTGTTGTGGATTTCTTTAACAACTTGATAGCTGAAAATCGACGTAAAGAATTGAAAACCGTTCATAATTATTTCGAAAATTTAAAGCAAAAGAACAAACTATTATACGAAAACAAAAAGATGGAGAAAAGAAAGGAGATAGAGCAGGAAACTATTGAAGTGTGTGATTTTAGATTAATAAGTAAGCGAGTCATTCCACCAATTTTATTTCAAAATAAAAGACCTCGTCTTGAATAGTAGAATCCATAAGTTGATGAGCTCTTATGTGTAAATAAAAAAATATAATAACTATTTATGAATTTGTGAGCTACTACAACTACTTTCATCGTTGTAGTTATTGAAAATCACAATGTTAAAAAAAAAATAGAAATAAATGCTTAAACAATTAATAACCATGTTATGATTTATGTATCAGTTTTTAGTATCAAGTATTTCAGAGGTATGCAAGTACCGCAAGTATTAGAAGAAAGCTGGAATACAATGTTTTCTTATTTAGTATGCTGCTATTACATATACAGTGCTTTAACTACTAAAAAATCTGAGTATTGCATTAACTCAATCTATAAAGTGAGCAATAATAAGATTTAGATAGGTCGTAAGTTTACCAGTACTCACCCAGAATGATCTTATGGAAATCCTCGACATTGTAGATAGATAGTATGGATGCTATGAAAAGCTTCTATTTCAATAATAGGATAATCACTTTAAAAATCTGGTTTTAAAGTAAAAATGAGAAAAAAAGGTGTTGCATGAAGTACACGTGATGAATTTTGAGTTACCGGTAGTGCAAAGTTTATTTTTTTATATGTTGGATATCCCGGCACGTAATTTTCAAATCTTCTTTTTCCTTTCTTTCACTGTTTTCTGAAAAAATAAAATGTCTTTGCCTTTCAAAACCTATACTTTTGATCCTGAGACCGATAAAAAAATTCCTGGTGCTGCCATTATTGTAAGGAAATAGATATAATTAAATAAAATAACTCTATACTAACATATCAGCATATGTATGTAGGTCTTTCAAGAATGGTGGGGTGTCAATGATGTGATTAAGAATCACGCTCAAAGAATTGCTAATAAAACAGGCGCTCGTACCGTTGTTCCTGATGTCTATAAGGGAAAGATTGGATTAACTGCAGAGGTTTGTTATTTTTTTCATAGATTCTCTTTTTTTTTTTTTTTTCAGGGGATTACAAATCATCTAAAAAAAACACGAAAATATTAGGAAGCTAGTCATTTAATGTCCAACCTTGATTGGGATGTTGCTATTGGAGAAATGGAGTTGTTAGTTACACAATTAAGAGAAGAGGGCTACACGTAAGTTTGAAAGTAATTTATGTAAGTTAGTAAATATACTCATACTTTTTTTTTATACATATATCTCTTAGCTCCATTGGCGCCATTGGTTTTTGTATGGGTGGTGGTCTTACACTTGCTTTAGCTTCTCATGCCGAAAAGATTGGTAAGCCTATTCAAGTAGCCATTTCTTGTTATGGTACTGCACCTGCTTCATTTGATGTCACAAACCTTAAGCATACTGCTGTACAAGGCCATTTTGGTGGCAAGGTAAAAAAAAAAGAAAAAGTCATTTCGGAACTTCAAAAAACAGGTTTCTTTTTACTAAACAAATATGCATTAATAGGATAATGTTGCCGGGTTTAGTGATCCTCCTTCAGGTAAGCTTTATAGAGGCTATAGACTGATGAATAAGAATTAGTTTTAACTTTTTTTTTCGTAAATAGCTGAAAAGTTGGAAAAAGAAATCCAAACTGCTATTGATCCTATTATCTACCATTACCCTGAACAAGGTCATGCTTTCTTAAATGATGATGACTGGAGTGCTATCAAGCGTAAGGAGTTAAATTTTGTTGAAAAGGATATTGAGCCTATTTCTGCTGAACAAGCTGTTCGTGATCAAGCTTGGGAAAGAATCTCTAGCTACTTTATCAAGCATTTGAACAAGAAATAAGGCGTGACTGTCCATTCTAACTACCTATTTCAAATAAAAAACTTTCCTTTATCGTTTACTTTTTTTTTGCCTTGTTACATATTATGGAGACAGTGAAGCAAGATATCCCAAAGAAAGCAGTCCGTGCTTTAAGAGCTCGTCTTCATGTTGTTAAAAAGCATTTAGAACCTATCTTTGAGAAACCTCTTAATGAGATCTACTCAAAATTACCTCTCTCTGAACGTTATGAATTGGAAGTTCTTTTAACTTACAGTTTGAACACTTTATATTATAGTATGTACCTTCAACATTTCGACTAAAATGGCTGTAGCAAAGAATTAACATGACTTGTTTTGTAGTTTATTTAAGAACACAAGGATCCGATCCCAACAACCATGATGTCATGAAGGAATTGGTAAGAAAAAGAATTTACTTTATTAAATCGATCTAACTTGGAATATAGGTTCGTGTACAAACATATATCAAAAAGTTAAAGAAAGTCCAAGGAAAAGAAGATAAACGTAAGTTGATTACAAAATACGATTTTTTTTTGACATTATACTAATTTATATCAACAGCAACAATGAAGGTAGATACAGATGCAGCAGCCAGATTTATTAAAGCAGCTATCAAAGAAGATAAAGAAAATACCGAAAAAGAAGCGAATGAACACAAGAGAAAATTAGAGGAAATTGTGATTGATTCTTCCTCTTCAGAAGATGAAGCACCACCACCCAAAAAGAAGAAGAGATCGAGAAATTAAAGTTTTTTCTTTATACATTAAATAAAAAGCGCAGTTGTTGTGTGTTTACATCTATACTTTTATTAGAAATTATTGGTAACAATTGAAAATTCCGTTCAAAAAAAATAGACATACAGTAAAAGTTCGAACAAAAATAGTTTGAATAAAAAAAAAAAAAAAAGAGCTTACGTTTAATTGAAAATACAAGAAAAGTTACATAAATAAAAATATTAGTTAAACTTACAACTAATGCATTAACAAGGAGGAGCGATAATCCCTCCGGAATATTTTTTTTTTTTTGTTGTTGCGAGTGTTGTTTGTAGCTAGAGCGGGGACTTGCCAGAGCAATTGTTGGAAGAGGCAAAAGACACGGGAGTTACGGCTCCGTGGAGAGGAGGGAGGGACAAAGAAAAAGAAAGCTTGGAAATAGTTTTGATGATATGTATTGTTTTGCCAGAATAAGTATAGTATAAATGTAAAGAAATAAAAGTCAAGTAAAATTTATGGAGAGTATTTATAACAATTTTTATCTCTTCTATTAATCTAACAACTCTTTGTCTTATTTTTTATTGATCCAATTTTGTTCATGAGAAGTGGGAAAGAGAAGAAAATATTATAATGATTATTTCTATTATTAGTCTAATAACCCGTTGTATTTTTTTGAAACTGGAAGGAGAAGGTGAAAAAGTGAAAAATTGGAAATTACCTTTAATCCTTTCACCGATTGTATATATGATAACTGGGAGAAAGAGAGAGAGAGGGAGAGAGGGAGGGAAAAAGGGTATATTCTTATTGTAATTGATTTTTACGATTCGAGAAAAAGTGTTTACCCATTTCATAACTGGAGATCATAATTGCACAAGCAGGTGCGACTTTGACAGCTCTAGGAACAACACCACGGAAAAATCCAATTGCGCCATCTTTTGCCATGATATTTTTTAAAATTCGTCCTACTCTAGCCTCTATATTTATATTTTGTTAATACCAAATATGAATAGAAATATATATACACATAAAGGACTTACCTTCAGCATCAGAACTCACTTGACGACGAGTCTTTACAACATCAAAAGGTGTGGTAACAACAGCAGCAATCTAATTTGATAGTGTTAGACATAAGTAACATTTTTTCATGCATTTGGTGTTTTTTACCATGCCAGAAGAAGCACCAGCAATAAATGAAGTTTGAAAATGTGATAAATCTTCTCTCTCTGATAAATTATGTTTGATTTTTTCATAGCCCATCCAATAAATTCCAGAAAATGGAACATCTCTCAGCATAGTAGGAAGTAATCCTCGCCATAATGCTTGTGGTCCTTCTAATTGGACCATTCTAGATACACCCTTCCAAACATCTTATTTGTTATATTAGTAATTTGTCTTTTCCATGAATTCAACTCATTTTATATATATATATTACCTCCAAATCCATTTATACCTTCGGCTGATTGCATACGTGTTCTAAAGAGCTCTAATGGTGATACAACCAGTGCAGACATGGCTAATGAAATAAGCGTAAGTGACACATCATTTGATTTTTTTTTTTTTTTTTTTTTTTTTTTTTTTTTTTTTTTTTACTTCTAGCTAATCCACCAGCCCATAAAGGGGAATAATTATCTAATGCTGTATTAGCGTAACGTGAAGTTCGAGTATGATCCCGAATATAATCATAACCAACAAAATAAATAGCAGTAGATGGTAATGCCATTACTAATCCAGGTAATAATCCTCTCCATAAAGCAAATATGCCTTCGTTTTTAAGAATTTTTGAAAGTCCATCCTATCGAAAAAAAGAAAAAAAAAAACTTTTTCAGTGGGGGCCGCTGTCAAGTATAT
Organism: Pilaira anomala; assembly: GCA_025716855.1. Taxonomy (NCBI): domain Eukaryota; kingdom Fungi; phylum Mucoromycota; class Mucoromycetes; order Mucorales; family Mucoraceae; genus Pilaira; species Pilaira anomala. Next base: position 121,156 of record JAIXMQ010000064.1, read on the forward strand.
TATAGTTTGCTATTCTAGTTACAATAGTGCCTTTATATTGGTTAGTTCCATTCTTGGAAGTTTCTTGTAATCTAGTTTTTACTACATCCAATGGGTTCACTATACACAAATAAATGAATAAAAGATCGCTTTACATATTATCAAAGGCTGCTTACTAAAGGACATAGTGATGACCGCACCCGTACAGGCAGATACAACTTTTTCGAAAGAAGAAGAATTGTTCGCCAATGCTAATTTAGGTGTAGGTTTTTCCAATCGATCCATGCTCAAATCCACGTTGGAAGAAGGTAAGGCTATGCTTTCACTCATTCTTTTTCGAGTGGTATATTAAAAAAAAAGAAAAGAGATAAATTACAAGTAAAATATTTTATTATTAGCAAATGTATTCGGAGTTTCCCAGATCGATCTTGGAACTCTTCTCTTGTCAATGAAAATAACTACTACGGCATTAATAAAACCTTTCTAAAAACTTACATACAAAGATTATAAGTATATGATATAAGCATTTTTACTGTTAAATAGCTTCCTGTGTAGTATTAATTGGAAAACTCAATGTTGAAAACGACGAAAGGATTTTTTTAAAAATAGTTACCGTCTTTTTTTCTTTTTTTTTTAACAATCAAGTAACAAAGATTGGAATTGAGTGTTGGCTTACGGTGGCCTCTTCGATTTATTTGCTATGTAACTACAGAGAGGCTATAAAACTAAAAGGAAATAGAATTTCCATTCCATTCGCTCTATTTTTAAAATTTTAATAGACTATACTCTCAAGCATTTACCGGCTATTTTTCCTAGAGCGTAATGCCACTTTCTTATTGTCAAATCATTGAGGGAAATGGAATTATTAAAAACTATAGATTTTATATTATTTTCAAATAATTATGGCTGTGACGATGCGTTCTATTGTAAGGAAAAATCTAACGAATACACTTTTCGAGATGCAAAAAATAACCAGTCAAGAGTTTAAGAGTTAGGCATTTAGCTTATTGGGTGTATGGTAGTTTAGATCAATCACTATCTTCTTCCTCGTTTAATAATTCACGATTTCCTTCCATAGCACCTGTAATTAATCTTCTATATAAACCCATTGTAGGAAACAAAGAGTTTGTATAATCCATATCATACCAATAATTAACAGCAATTACTCCTTCGTCGCCCTTTTGCATAACTTGATGAAACCATAATGCTGTGTAGCATGAAAAAATGTTTAGAAAAAAATGCGTATTATTATTTTTTTTTTGTCTGGTATTTTACCTGGCAAATAAAGCATTTCACCTTCTTTCACTGTTACTGTAATAGGGCATGCGTGCATAAACTTTGGATATTTTGTAAAATCGGGATAGAGTGGGTTAACTGGAATCCAAGGTGTTTCCCCATCTATAGGACACAGCGTAAGTTTTTGTGTAGTTTTGTTAGGGACATAAATAGCGTTTTGATACAGGGATTCTGAAATAAGTTATTTTAGACATTACATAATAAATTTATAATACGCATATTTCTCGTATGAATCGTACCATGCATACAATAATATTCAGTGGGTGGATACAAGATAAAAGTCTTTTGACCACGTACAACAGCATAACAATTCTCATACGGATCCTTATGTAAAGAAGTAGCACTTTTATCATCACCGAACCAGAAATTAACTGCGTCCGGTTGTTTACCTAATGCTTCACTAAACCAACTGATTTCTCGGTCCACATCGTCCTCAATTGCGCTATACTCGGTAGGCAAACTACCGTTTTGTAATGAAATATAATTGGCATTCATAGAGACCGTCTTTCCTTCTATCAAATCTATAAAAGAATCAAATTTCATTTGTTCTTCATGGGGCATAGCGAAATACTCCTTATCCGTATCTGGATCAAGAGTTACTGCATCTGCATATCTAACAAAATTTAGGTTCTAGTCGTGTTCTTTTTTAAAAATAAATAAATAGGAATAGTTACCCATTGGGTGTAGCTGTAGATATTAAAAAATTCATTAGTTTAAAAAAGTAGTATGGAGGCGCAAACAATTACTTGCCAGCAACTGTGACAACACTTTCTCCCATTTTTGATCTTAAATAGTCATTAGTCCATTGCGTACGTGCTGGCCAATGCTCAAATCCACCTATAAAGTATACATTCAACAACCTGAAAAAAAACAGTACAGAAAAATACAAAACTCTGTACCTTTTATAATGGCAGGTCTATTGGGATGAACTGAAGTTCTTAAAAACTCTAACGCCGTTGGTGGTTTTTCGTATACATGAACATGAGTGCCATTAATGTCTATTTAAACAGTAAATTCCAAAGTTTTCCTGATTCTTATTTTGTTTTTGGTTCAACCTTGGTATTCTTTAACATACTTGATAAAGACTTTATCAATGTCGTCTTCAAGCATTTTCTTTTTAAAAACCGTGATAAAGAACAACACATGTGGAATTCTGTTTTCACTTATAAAAAGGTTGTCACGATGCCGTATCATTGGACGTTTGAACCTCCTACTTATTTTTCATAAATATGTGTTTGGACAATGCATACCCTGGGTTACAAGAAAAAAAGATAAAAATAGTTGGCTTCATTATATCAAAAACATCTACATGTTATGAGTAATAAGAGAAAGCTCTATTAATTGTACATATACGTTTTTTTTGTTTTATCAGATACATTGAAAGAAGAGACCAAGGATACCATTATACAAAAGTATAATATAGTTAGAGCCCTTTTATTTTGCTAATTATATATATTATTATGAGAAAATACACCATTTGAGCATCTAAATACTGGCTATAGATACTAATATCTGCAAAAAATATTGCAATGAGTTACGCTATGAATCTTTTCAATATTTTTAAACGCATACAATGGTCGTTTTAACGCGATCTGGACCAACCTTTTTCTTAATTACCTGTCAAATCTGCTGATAAACTTTTATTGGTCCGAATAGAAAAAAAAGTAGAGGGAGAGGCGCATATTACCAAATAATTTTTTCGTATCTTTGGTAGACTTATTTATTTGATTAGTCGACAGTTTGTCACAAAAAAATCCTAGAAGTGATTGTTTTCCATCCCTCTTGTTCCTTTTTGATAGGTACTAGTTGAAATAACTAATCAAAAGCTGGGTCTTTTGGTTTTAAAGAAGAATACGAGTAACTACTTGACTTGTAATTGCTCTTTATACTATTTATTCCTCTTTTTCTTTTTCTTTTAAAGGTGGCATTTGAAATGTTATAAATGATAAAAGAAACACCGTATTTTTAGCACTAAACACCATCATATTCATTATCATCGAAAGCAGTTTTAGAATTCGAGCAGTTGAGTCATTTATTGTAAGAAAATTTCTCGGTTTTTTTTTTATAAGTCAGAAAGTCTCTGGGAGTAGGCTGGTTCCATAAAAATCTAGTATGTCCACATACGCCGAATCTACCTTTTTTATTGCTAGCATGTAGCCTCAGAGAACTATATACAAAAGCAGTAGCTAGACGAACGCCCCTACTTGTGAGCTAACTATCTTTCAGTTGCGTAACTAAAATATTTTGCCTTTATAATTTCTTCGGTTGATCCCTTGAACTACTTTTTTTGTAAACTCATTGATGTATCTATTCTTTTTTTACTTCTTTATTTAATTTCGTTATTTATCTCTTTATTTAAGTAATCTTTCTCTTCGTGGAAACAAAGAGAATAAGCTTTATCACAATATAAGTCAGTGGCTTTATAACTTTTTCTTTACAGTAAGAATAACATCGTAATCCATACTTTATAGTTACAAATAAAAAACATACATCTTTTTAAGTCCTTAAGCTCTAGTGAATCATACTTTTTCTTCCTTACACCATCAATTCAATACAAAAAAAAAAAACTATTAAATTATAAGAGATATATATTGTTTGAACCTTACACATCATAAAAAATAGTACATACCTGTCTCAAAAAGACTAAACAATCATCAATTATCTGTCGTTGATCTTATTGTCTATTACAAATACACACATTAAAAGAAACTGAGTATGTTTATAAAATCCATATTTTATTATCCTGCTCAATTGAATTATTATTACTTTGTAATCAAAGGTAGTTTTCAGCAACCTCTATGCACATATCTTTTCCCTTTACCAATACTTCGGTTCTCTCATTTTTTTAAAATCCCCGGAGCTAAATGTGACCCAAGACAGAAATAACAGTCTTTTACATTATTTTTTCCCTCTTGTTTAATAAAAAGGCCTATAAGTTAACATCTTAAAAATAATAATCAAAAAGCTTTTTAACACTATCAGCGTGCACTTTCAGCAAGTACACATAAATGTCAAAAGAAAGTAGCGAAATACCTATAGAATTGAATAAAACAAGTCGATTAGTATCAATTATCTAAGCCTCAAACTTGAACTGTTGCAAAACACAGGAACGGACTACAATGTAATAAAAAATTTAATTTGTATGTGGCTTATCGTAAACGATAATAAAAAAGAATCCTAAAGACAGCAAGCTTTTTTCTTCTTCCTCTTTAAATCATATATCATTAAATATGGTAAGATTTAATATTCAATTATAAATACAGTCAGACAGCCATTCTTGAGCGACATCCATGATGGATGGATGTGATAGATGGATGGATGGATGGATGGATTGATTTAATGGATGGATGTATACTAAACAATATTATAACAATAGGGTCGCGTTAGAACTAAGACTGTCAAGAAGGCATCTCGTGTTGTCATTGAGAAGTACTACCCTCGTCTTACTCTTGATTTCCAAGTCAACAAGAAGATTCTTGATGAAGTCACCATCATCCACTCCAAGCGTCTCCGTAACAAGATTGCTGGTTTCACCACTCACTTGATGAAGCGTATTTCTCGCGGTCCCGTTCGTGGTATTTCTTTCAAGTTGCAAGAAGAAGAACGTGAACGTCGTGATAACTTCGTTCCCGAATTCTCTGCTTTGGATACTTCCAACATTGAAATTGACCCCGAGACTGAGGTAAGAATTTCTTTTAAAAAAAAAAGACACCTTTTTGGAATATTATTATTTTTCTTCGCTCGGATTTTTTAGTTGGTTCCTTTCTTTTCTTTATATCTTGTTTTTATATTTCTTATTCTTTCTCGATGTATCTTTGGTGATACAAAGGAGAGAAAAGAATGGAACGAGTTTACACTTGTTTTTATTGTGGCAATTTGGTTATTTTTAATCCATTTTTTTTCGAAAAATTTGGACAGTTCTGTGGGCAAGTTTTGTTGGCTTTCTTTTATTTTTTTCTCTCCCGAAGAGAATTTGATTTAAGAAAAAAAAGCAAGATTAAATTTAAGAAGGAACTTTTTGAAAAGTTCGTGTGTCAGAGTGGGATGATCTTTCGATGGCCATTTTGTTTCAAAGAAAAAATATTTTTTTGAAGGTGTCAAGATCTTTTACACAATACACATGAACCTAACGTATTTTCTATCATTTATAGTCTCTCCTTAAGGCCATCAACTTCGAGACCCTTCCCGGTGTCAAGGTCACTGCTCCCGTTGCCGCTTTCACTCCCCGTAACCGCGATAACCGTCCTCGTGGTCCCCGTAAGGCTGCTGAAGCTCAAGCTTAAATTTTTTTATAATTATTTGAATCAATAAATTATAACATAAATAATAATAAACCTAAAAGTCCCAGTTACTTTTTTTGTACATAGCGAGAATTATTATATGCATACTTGAAAACTTAAGGGAATGCAGTAGACAATTATAAACCTACATGAATACCTAGTTGTGATTAGTTTTTTTTTTTTTTTTTTTTTTTTTTTTTTTTTTATTTAAACATCACTATAAATATTGTGATCTATTCTTTTTGAAAATAAAATTTAGCCTTAAGCAAATAAGGGGCCCAAATTCAGCCAGTGCAAAAGAGAATGATCCTGCTAATTCATTATGACAGAAGGTACATACTTGATAGCAGGTGTGTACATGATGACTATTTTTTTTAGTTTTTACGTACATAGGATCGATATATACCGTTATTTTTTTAATACATATGAAAAAATCTATACAGCATTTAGTACATTACTGCCGTAAGGAAGACGTGGATATAATTGTTGTCTTTTTTTTTCACACCAGTTCGGTAATACCATAAATAGGAAAGCTATGGCCGGAAATCATCTTAATAAAGAAATGCAATCTATACATAAATAGGACCAGGAAGATCTACTGCGTTTAATCTAGCGAATAGTAGTTGAGATTATTAGAACTAATCCCTGGTTATAAAAAAAGGAACCCACCGTAAACTTTTTTCTCCTTGAAGATAATAGGATGCATAAACTCAGGTACCAAATTATTAGCCTGTCCACATATGGAAAAATAGAATATATCGACATGCATATTACTTCATTCTTAATTGTTGAAAAATAGAATTCGATTATTGCCAGAGTAAAAATAAAAAGATTATGCTATATCAAGGGAGGTGCCACGCCTTCGTACGGCGTAGACTCGATTAAAGCAGGAGAAGAGTTGGCTGATGAGTTATGTAATACCTCTGTCGGTGAAAGAGGCTTTTGAAATCGACCATTTGGTAACGCCTCAGTAGATGGGTTCGATCTAGACATCAAACTGGTGGGAAAGTTGGATATGCCGCTTTTGTGCATAAAATGTGAAAGAATTTTAGTACATTAGAAACACTTTTTTTTTTGGTATATTGATAAAGAGAAACAGCAACGCATACACCGTCTAAAACTATTATGTTATATATACAGAAACGGGCGCTTCCAAGACTTATTATATATCTGTTGTTCCTCGATGGCATTCCTAGTTTATTTTGTGGGGGATGCACTTGACGAATCCAGGTTTAATTTCGTCATGCAAAAAAAAAAAAAAAAAAAAACTTAAAAAACTTAAAAAACTTAAAAAACTCATATATTACATGTACACTAAACATAGGATCTGCTATAGTAACGTAAGTATGACATATAGATACAAAAATGTGTATATCTGTATTTAAACAGGAGTTTCACGTTTTGTATCGTAATTAATACGAGAACTTAGAATTATGACGAACAAGTTATATATCCAAAGACTAGACCTATCAGCAACAGAAATGTAAATATTTGTTAGCATTACAAGTAGTTCCAGTAGTATCGACGGTCAAACTCTTGAATCAAAGGTTACGTTTGGTGGTATCATGGTGCGGGATGCATCACAAGCTTATTGCAACACGCAGGATGTTTTGCCGGATTATGTGCATGGGATCACTCAACTTGTTAAAGAGTAACTACGGTTTATGGTAATTTTTTATGTATACATTCATGTATATATTTAGTTAAAGATCGACCTTTGCCTATCAAATTGACTCCTCCTAAAGGTATTATGATAGAAACACCAGGCAATATGTATATATATATATATATATATATATATCCCCACTGCTGTCACTACATTCTCAACCTGACATCTACAATATAACTATCTATTTCTACTACGCCTTTTTCACTTTAAATACTAACTCTCTCCTTGCCTAACGAAACTCATTTATCGTCTTACGTTATACTTTTTAATTCACAAGTAAAATACACACGAAAAAAACTTAAATGAGGTCACCGCAAAGCGTTTTTTTTTTCTGTGGTCTTGATCTTTCTGTTGATGATTATTTTAGAGCATTTTTTAATCGTAAATAGAAAAACTGTAATTTCGTTTCGGGAGAGTAAGAACTTCTTATTTTCAGAAATCCATACGCGTTAAAAAAAAAATCGATCAACTCTGGTTTGTATTAATTCTGAGACTATAAAAAGAATATTAAAGACTCAGGAGGACTATGCATCTACGCACAAATAAAACAAACAAATTCGGTAAAAAGAATTAAGTTAAAACAGTACAAAAACAAAGCGATTTATTACTACAAGTTTTTTAATTAGAATATGATGGTGGCAGTCTGTATGAAAACGTTCCTACATTTTGACAGCTGTCCCAAGCTACCATTCTGAACCAATCTACGCTTTTTGCTAGTAAGAAACTAAGTCAGTTCGGTTTTTACACTGGCATGTTTCATATTCGTATAATAAACTCAAGTATCAACTTGACTGGGAATTATAAGAATAGCAGGCATAAGCAGAAAAAAATAGACAGAATGCTATTTAAAAATGTTGCTCCATCAATTTTTGCCATATTCCTGGTACTGAAGCAGCACTTTAACACTTAAAACAAAAAAAAAATAAGAGTTTCTGGTTGTTTTTTATTATCCAATTTATCACAGAAATCTCGAACACGCAAAAACAAATTCTTGGCATTTTGTACTCAACTAAATCCGCTGGAAAAGAATGATGGCCAACTAAAAGTATATATTGAAGACATGCCTAAACTTGTACACTTAATATATATTATCTTAGGATATAAGTCTATGAATTTAAACATAAGGGTGTAGACAGATGGATATGAATGTTAAAAGCAAAAATATTGATAACTTTCTCTTTAGCATTGTTTTTGAAACCGCACCTGCCATTCTACCAAGTTAAGTAACTAAAAAAATATTAATCGCACTGAACTTTATGTTGTCTAATATGTAAGAGTAGCTCAGTCTTCAGGCGAGGAAATAGAAAACACTACCTTCTTTACTTTAAGCGACGAAAAATATCAAAATGGTTTTTATAAGTAAGTTAATGGGTGATTTAGCAAATTCAAGAACATTTTTGCTAGAGAATATTACTACAGCTAGTAAACGGCCTTGGAGAGCAATTATCATTGGCATCTTTTTAGTGAAGCAAAAAAAAAAAAAAAAAAAAAAAAAAAAAAAAAAAAAAAAAAAAAAAAAAAAAAAAAAAACGTCAATTGATTATGTCAAATCAATAGAGGAAAAGAAGATGATACTCAATCAATCATTATAGTGAAAAATCTTCAATTTTTGGCTATTAATTGATAAATCATATTTTTATTCACAATAATGCATACAAAGTTATATCACAGTATTCTATGACCAAGTGTATACGAAAAATATAAAATTATTCAGAGCAAGATTAAAAATTAATAGTCCAACTTTTATGGACATTTCATAATGGAAGCACTTTATCTTCGGAAAGTAATGAAATATCTGGTGTTACCTTAATGCTTTTTGTACCTTAGAAAGAAGGTACTTTGCTACTGAGCTTCGACATTGCACAATTTATCAATGGTGAATTTCTTTTAAGAAAATGTTCACCAGGCAGGGTATATATTTAAAGCGGCATAGGACCTATATATTGAAATAAAAAAGGGGAAAGGAGAATAATAGGAGTTTGTTATTTGTTGTTGTTTATAAGATTTTGTTTTATTTCATGTGTATGTGTGTGTATATTTTTTTTAAAAAAAATGTTATAAGTATAGTAAACAAGAGAGAAAGAAAAATTGCTAATTAAGTTGAATAATGATGAAATGATTAATAAAATAAGTATGTATATATAATTAAGACCGAGAAAAGAAAGTAAGTAATAAGACGATTTACAAATTGTGAAGTGAGAAGGAGAGAACATAGAGGATAATGAGTTTTTGTTAAATAAATGAAGGGTTTTTCTTTTTATAAAAAGAAATCATGTTGGGAATAGTCATTAATAAAAGAAGGTGTATTATAAGCATTTGTTGAAACTGAAAATAGTTTATCCAATAAAAAATCATCTTGTTCCTCTTTCACCATCCGTGTTGTATATTCGTCTATTTCATCTTCTTCATTTAGATTGGTTGAAGAAGACGAGGATGAAATTGATTCAGTATCTGGATGCTTCTTTTGTTGACGACGCTTACGACGAATCACTTTATCATGCACATTTAGAGCAGCAGCAATAGCAGAAGCAGCAGCAGTGTCTTTTTGAGATCCAGACCGATTACGCTTCTTGATTACATCCGTTTTTAGACTAAGAGGTCGAACTGTACCGTGTAACTTTAAGAATAAACCACAAGCATTGCAGAGGGGTTGACCCTGAGGATTTCTTCGCCATAAAGGTGTATTAGTTGTACGGCAATTGGTACATTTAGTCGTATTATTCGCTTGGTGTGTCTTTGTAGGTGGAAATGGATGTTGAAATGAAGACGTATTATGTTTTCTTTGAATCTTGTGTATAGTCGTCTTTCTCTTTCTACCGCGCTTTTTTTCTTGGTGACGCCAATCACGATCTTCATCAGAATGAGTTATTTGAGGTATATCATCAACTTCTTCACATATTAAGGGCGATAACGAGTAGGTATTTGATAATAATTGATGTTGTTGCTGTTCTTCTTCTTCGTTCATACTACTGTTACTGTGCTTTGACGAACTGGAAGAAGGTGGTGGAGATGCATGACTTGTAAATATTGCTTCATTAGTATGAAAGAGATAGGGATCTTCAAACAATTCAAATGGTGTTGAGTGACTATTGATGGTGGTATTAGTGATAATGATATTGTTATTATTGTTAGTATTAGTGGTAGGATAAGAACAATCAAATAGGCTGGCGCTATCAAATTGATTTGGTGGGGTATAAGCCGTTGCATATTGATGATTTAATGGTAAGGAAGTTAATAATAAAGGTTGTTGAACCATTGATAATTCTACCGAGTTATGTTGCTTGTATTTGATAGCGTTACTCATCATCATAGAAGAGTCATTTTTATAAGTAGGCATAGAGTAATTTGTAGGTATAGGATCAGATAAATACATGTTATTATCCCAACTTGTTGAGCGAATTTGATCATACAAGTAATTTGAATGAGATTGTTGCATCCTCTAATAAGTAAAAGTAAAAGTAGGTGTTTATTATAGAAGTTTGAAATAGAAGGTTTAAGAGAGAGAGAAAGAAGGGAAAAGAAAAGGAAAAGAGAAAGGCGGACAATGATATTTATACCCTTTTTTTTATTTTATTTTATAATTGAATGGTGAAATGAGAGTATCTAATGACGAGGGAAGCGTGTTAAAATTTGTGTGCGTGTGTAACAGACACAAATAAGTTGTACATATGAAAGTTACTGGACCCTTTTTTTTCTTTGATCGATGAAAGACTAAAAAAAATCCTTCTCCTTTCCTCTTTAGATTTTCTTTTTTCATAATCAATATATACACGAGAGGGGAAGGTTTTGGTTCAAAGGAGAAATAAATAAATAAAAACTTATGCACAACATAAATGTATCGATTATTAAGAAAAACTCCCGGTTTGGCATGCAAAAAAAAAAAAAAAATAAGCATAATTTTATTTATTTATATATAATCTTAGTTTAAAGTAATGTTAAGTAAAAGCGTGGATTAAATAACATGATAACGGAGGCGAACGGACAGATCAACACAGTTCAAGGAGACACCTTTTTTGGCGTTTTTTTTTTTTTTTTTTTTTTTTTTTTTTTTTTTTTTTTTTTTTTTTTTTTTTTCTTGTCTCTTAAATGTGTATGTGTATTACCAGCATAAATACAGATAGAGTTTCAATCGATGACTTGTTTTAATAACTAACTATTTTCTGTACATTTTAGTCATTATTGAGCAACCCAAGAATATTATAAATTTCACATGATTGTTGAATCCTTTTGACTTTTTAATTGGATGCATTTATTAGACACTGTTGCTTTGCTCGTGATCGGAATGTGTTTGCTCATACTATATTTTACATATTCCTTGACACATCAACTGTTTATTATATATATTTTTATTTAAAGTAACATCCTAACAAACTTGGATCATCTGAACGTTTTTTTTATTCGATTTATCACGCGCCAGAATCAGACATTTCATTCTAGGCCCACACCGAATAATATTATATATATATTTATATTACTGATCAATGGATTGTCTATCGGCTATCGTATATATATATATATATATATTTCAGGCAACACTTGTAATTTATCAGCGGATTCAAATGAAACATGTTATGTTACTTCTATTTGCTAATAATCTTAATACAATAATGTGGCACATGCGAAACGATATTTTATCATTATTGGACAAAAAACCAAACCAATGATTTGCTTTTTAACTTTAAAATACAGTTGAAACGATAGAATTTAAGCTTAACAAAAGTAATTGTACCGAGAACTCCCTTATCAAAGAGAGAAATGATAAAGGAAGAGAAAATGTTAACCCTATATATATAGACAATTTATCTAAATATGACGGATTGTGTACATCTTTTATTATATTATGATAAATATATATATAAACATTATCATCGGAATCATAATCCAAAAAAATGGTGCGAGCTGTTATAAATTATCATACGCCAGTATTTATAAAAAAAAAAACTCAACTTTTGTAGATCTGACATTAACTTTTAGCTTTTTTTTTACAAGATAGTTATCTCCCTGCATCATTCTCTTTAAAATTATATTTTATTTTTCAGGAAAATAAATAGAATGCATTTTGTTTAACTTTTTTTTTTAAAAAAAAAAGATGCAAGACCATTTATTTTAGACAATGTATATAGCGTCTGTATTGAAATATCTTTTTACAGTGTTCCCAGTGTCAATCGGTGCTTTTTGGAGAATAAGTTTGAAGTTCCCGCTAGCAAGAGCTGACATTCTTGATGTTGCTCGTGCTGTTGGTACCAATCAAGCTATAAAAAACGAACAGTTTTACCCTTTAGCTATCTTTTGTTTGTTTGTTTGTTTGTGAGAGCTTAAAATTGATAGATTTTTTTGTCTTTCTTTGTCTTTCTTCAAGGTAGTGAGTGTAAATGAATTTACTGAAGTTGCGTGTGCTTACAATAAGAAAATAATTTCCGTGCATGTCTTCATGGTGCACATTAGTAATTGTACATTGATGTTATTTGCTCATGTAGATCTAATGAATTTAATTAGTCCATGAAATGTAGATCAGACATTGCAAGTGCAGATCTTTGATTGAAACGATGTAACAAGTCTATTAATATTCTATCAGATAAACGATGAATTAACAGTAGATCGTTACAGGAAAATTTTCTGCCTTCAGTACCTTCGAGAAATTTGATATAAACCCACAAGCCCAAACTTCAAAGTTGGATGTCTTTTTATTAAAAATATATTTCTCTATTTGTATTTTGTTTAACAAAGAAGGTGAAGCAGACCGGGAAACTGAATCCATCTACTAGTTAAATATGAAGGGGAGTCAAAAAAACACGTCCTTAAAGAGCATTGGTGGTTTTTGTCTAGAGGCTGTAAAACAAAAACAAGTAGACTTCTGTAAGTGGATATGTAGTCAAGAATCTAAAGTTGTCGTAGTTACTCTTAATAAAATAGGATGTAATCACATCTTATGCTGTACATGGTTATAATAACATGATATATTATAGCGCACTAATAATAGTGATCTGTTCAGGTCATTAGTTTATTCTAACCATGCCTACTTAAAGTTATATTAAAATCTTCTTGTCTTCATAGCCCATCACAAGAAATTATGAACTTGTAATGTTGCTTTCATATTATCTCTAAGTAATAAGCTATGTTTCATAACAATGAATTATTTCCAGTTACCCCGCCACAGGTGTAATAGTATTACAAATATCCATTATTATAGTTCCAGTTATTTCTTTATTACGAAGCACTTTATTGTCCAATAGCCCTCAATAACAAATGCTTTTTCTTAGCAGACTGCATGCATTGGATATGGAATATATTGCACCCTAGCCTGTCAGAATGAAGTGTCCGCTAGCTAGCGAAGTGAGTGGTCAGATAGTTTATTCTAAGTAGCCACAAAAGTAAAGAAGATGGAGTTTATTGAGATAATGAAATGTAGCTTGATTGACTTTCACTTAAACCGCAAACAAGTAAAAGCTATGTTAACGACGAAAGAACTCCGTTCGTTGAGACAGTGGTAACACATTTTCTAAGAATATGAACACTCTTATTAGCTTTGTATGGTAAGCCAAATAAGGAAGAGCCTCAAAAGCACATCTTATTTTTGTTCTTTGTCTAATGTTTGATAAACAGATGTGAGCATATGACGAGCTATAGGAAACCTGTTCCCTTTGAAACTATCAGAATGAAGGTCAAAAGTCTGATGGAATTGAAAGAGCAGACGCTGAGCATAACATGCTATTAGTTGAGTAATCAGAGTAAGAACTTTCAAAATATATGTGGCCATATCTTCTGCAGTTAGTTAACAGTTTACTTTAAATTGAAAACCTAGCTTGCTTGGTGGACAATACTTTGGAGCAAGTCGGGTCAACCAAAGCTTCACTTAAACAGCAAATTAATATAACAAGCCTGGTTCTTTTGACATCTTAAAAAAATCATAAGTCTTTTGGCATTCAAATGATAAAAACTACGCTCGCACTTAAATAAGGAAACAAGTATCGACAATTCAACAAAGTGGGGCTTCGTAAAGCTTCGCTCAGCAGTTGTTCCTACCTCCTGATCTAGTCGTGCCCAACTTGCAAAGGTCTTTGAGGCTATTGAAACTCTACACGTAAGTATATTTTCTGTCTTTTGAGAAAAAAGAAAAGTATACTTAATACGTTCTTTTATTATTATATTCTATTTAATTAGAGAACAAAGGCACTGAGTAGTTGGAAGCTCGTGAGGTACATAGGGATTCTAAGTGATTGAGATATTGTATTGTCAAAAACTGTGTGAAATACAACTCTTGTATCTATAAGTTATCCCTTAATATAGGTACAGTTTAAAAGCATATGTGTATTACATGTATAACTATATTTTAAATACATCCTTTCCCGCTTGTATATTTTTTTTGTTTTTTTTTACCTTCTTGTTTTTCTATGATTGACATGTATGTACATACCAGGTATAAATTAAAAAGGTGCATTATTGACGTGATTATACATTCAGCCTAACACGTATAAAGAAAAAAAAATCCCACAGTATCAAAAAAAAAAAAAAAAGAGATCACCACCCACGTACAACATATTAATTCGCAGGCATTTGTACACTCGTACAACCAAAAACAGTAGTGTGCGACATAGTACAAATACTTATCTATCACTTATAATTTGAACGCCTCTCATTTTTATGCTTATCTTTTTTTGCGATAGCAGATAATTATCTTGATCATAAAAAATATTAGGTAATAAGTTTAGGCCGTAGTATTAGTTTCTTTTTTTTCTGTAAATATTACGCGCTAAAGTTAAGAAATGCAGCTAAAAGTATAAAAAACTTCAGGAAGTAAGAAAACTTTAAATAATTAAGTGTTTGAATGACATAGGTAGCTATTAACAAAAAAGAGCGGTCCCCCTTTTCTCCTTTTTAGAAGTTTAGCGTCTATATTTGAACGAATTAATTGATAAATAGAAGGTATATTCTCAATACAAAAGGTATATTGGTTTTATTATTGGATGTAAATAAAGAGCATATGACTAACATAACTCCGACTGTTTTGAAGAGATATTTAACACAGAAAAAGAAGCATGAATTTCTCTTTTTTTTCTTATATTCAATTCTTTTTTTTCGCACATTTCTTTTAAAACTAATTATGACCTTTACTATCGAACCAGTTATTCCCTCTAAAGAGCAATCCGGTGTTGATTTTGGGGCAATCGTAAATGGCCTTGACCTTGAAACAATTACTCGTAAGAATTATATTCATTACAGCTTATAATTCTATTTGAAACATATTAACGCTATTTAAATAGCCCATGACTTTGATGAACTCTTTAAAGCAGTTTACACATATCAAGTTGTAGTTGTTCGAAACCAAGGTCATGTTCGACCCGAAACGCAATATGAATTAACTAAACGATTCGATCCTCAAAATATCGATATCTATGGTCACGGTTCAATGCACCGTGCTACTCAATCAGTTATTGCTCGTGATATATCACCTTTACCTGCTGTGCCTCAAGTACAATTGTTAGGTCATGGCATCGTAAAAAACCATTATGGTATTGAAGAACGAAAATTAACTCATCCTAGCCATACTGTGTTTCATCAAACCTCCTTAACAAAGGAAGAAATGGATTCCGGTTTGACTCGTTTCTATCGTTGGCATATGGATGCTGCTCTTTACAAGTTACATCCCCCAAAAATTACTACTTTATTCGGTATCAAGAATCCTGTAAGTAATTTATATGGAAAACTTGAATTGAACTTGTTTTTTAAACTTTATTATATATACAGGAACCAAGACGAGAGACAGTTGTATATGGAGATGACTCCGGTGATAAACTTGATGTGCAATTAGGTACAACAGCATGTAAGTTAATCACATTGTATAAATATATATATATATATATATATTTAGGCATAATGTATTGATAATTTTATTATAAAGTTATTTCTGGTCAAAGAGCATTTGAGCTTTTACCTCAGGAACTTAAGGAAATGGCTTTCAAAACTCAGGTGAAATATGCACCTCATCCTTATTTATGGATGTCCAATGCAAAATCAAGGCCTACTGGTTTAGGTTTGGTATCTGAGGGTAAGGAACTTTTACCCGAGCAATTACCAGAAGTTAATGAGGAGCATATTAAAGTCTATCCTATGGTAAAAGTTGTATTTGATATAAATTAGTTACCCAGGTTTAACTAATAAACTTTAAAAAAATATACAGTTATGGAAAAACCCTGTCACCGGCAAGATTCACTTTCAAGTTCATCCCTCTGCTGTACAAGATTTGATTATTGATGGCAAATCTGTAGGTGATTTGGAAAAAGTTCGCGATATTTTATATAAAATGCAACGTCCAGCTATTAGTCCAGAGAATGTATTTGCTCATGAATGGCAAGACGGTGATTTTGTTATCTTTAATAACCGTGGTCTACTTCATTCAGTTGTAGGCTCATTAAAAGAGACAGATTCACGTGTGTTCCATCAGTGCAATATTGCAAGTGCCGATGGCCCTATTGCAGCCACCGAACAAGATTTCTCACCTTACGTTGTACAGGCTATTGCTTAGCAGCCATTGTAACACACACACGCACACACACATACACTTCCATTCACTCTTTCTCTTTGAAAAAATAATCATATTAAAATAAATTGATAAACAAATAAGAAAACTTGTACATTTAAAGTAATACAGTTGAACAAGTCGCAGGATAAATTTATATAAAAAGGGTTTTTCATTGGATAAAATAACGTTAATTTATATTACAATATAAAAAAAGAAATTAGAAAATGTTTGATGCTGGTGTTATTGTGTTACAGACAAGAGTATCATCATCATGGTGATGAAACAATAACAATTTTGGTTGTGGTGATAATGGTAATGTGTAAAAATCAATCTCTTTTAATTCTTCTTGTTCTTGTACTTGTGTATCAAATTCATGAACATATTGAGGCTATGGATGTACATTAAATAGGTTAGTTGTTATATTAAAAAAAAATGTCAATAAATATGTATATATATATATATATATATTTGGACTTTACACAATCACTGGATTTATGGTTATCTGTTGTAATGAAAATGAATTTTTAGTGAAGGTCAAGGTGAGATATGATATATAAAGATGTATTACTTGAACCACAAAAGTAACAGACTTCAGTAAATGTGATAAAATTTCGTTCTAAAGGGCTCATTTTATGTGTGTATATTTATTTTTATTTATTTATAAAGGAAGGAAAAGAAGAAGAAAAAAATTGAAAATGGTTTTTTTGAAAAATATATTACGTTGTCAAGACATCGACGGACGGCGGCTGTATCACTATGGAAACAATAATCAAGGAGTAAATAATAACCAATTACAGTCCTTTGGGGATAACCACTGTAATACGATCTGCTGCTTGTCCCCAAGCTATCCTTTTATTGATAAATAAACTATACCAACTTGTCAGTATAACAAACCAAACCAAACAACCTGTTAAAGAGAAATAAATGTCTAATCTTTGTGTTAATGTCACATTACATACACGACCTTCATTACCATAGAAAAAACAACTTACATTTTTTTAAAGCAGGCGGTGCGTTTGGTTGTTTACTTGTCTTGAAGAAGTAAAGAAAGTTCACTAGCCATAAAAACGGTAAAAAAGCAAACCCACCATAAAACATTTTTTTACTTATACTGACATGCTCTTCCGAGCTCATCTTTTCGAGCTTTGGCATGGTCAACAAATAATAATAATAAAAAAATACAAAGAAAAAAGTCTCCTAATAAAAATAAAATAAAAAATCTGTCTTTCTTTCTCTTTGATTTTATTAACTCTTAATTAAGGTTGACAAGATTTGACGTGTTCGTTATCAATAGTTGCATAACAAACACCTTCCTGTTGAAGGGTGTCAACAGTTTGTCTGATATCTGACTCGGTATACAATCCCTTCAATTTGAATACAATTTGATCTACGCTACAACCTTCTGGACTTTCACCGATCGTTTGAATAGTTTCAGCAACACGTTCCATAATTGACATTGAGCCAGATGTGCTATCGATATCCATACGGGAGCCCTAAAATCCGAATGTGGCTCAATATCTCATATGATCCTTTTTTTTTGTCTTATAACTTACATGGCTAGGCTTTGCAAATCTTAAATGAGTTTCAATAGTATCGAGAAGATGATAAGTGATCTCATTAAAATCAGTGATAGGTCGGAGAGTGTGGCAAACAATAGTAACACGATTACTAAAACTATTAATTCTACCATTAACACGAACATATGTATCGACCCTATTTTATGTCATATTGTCAATCAACCTTATGAATTTACTACGCACTCTTTTTTTCTTACGTAATTGCACGTCGAGCATCAGCTTCCTCGGCAGTTTCGTTTTGTTCGACCCATTTTCTGACTTCAATAGCTCCAGTACCATCCTCAATAGTGTACACATAGTTGGTTGCCAATTCTTGAATTCCTCTAATAACACCAACAAAAGTAGTCTACAATACAGTTTTAGTTCCCAAGTCACTAAAATACAAAGGAGAAAAAGTTTGGCTTACCTGTGTGACATCAGAACCATCGACTTTGAAGGTTTGATCTTGAGGAATCTCACAGTTTTTAATTTGTTTGACGGTCAAGGGTCGTAATGTTTGTTCGCCCATTGGTTTCTAATAAGTTTAATAAAAGATCTTTAGCATGCAGCTTGAATAACTTGTCATTCGCTTTTTTTCTTACTCTAGTATAACCCGTACTAGAACCAGACTTGTTCGATCCATCGAAAGAAGTATTCATATAACCGGATCCAGAATTTCCGTAGTCCATTTTTTTAATAGATATATGTTTTTTTAAGAAGAAAAAAATAAAGTACGAGAAAAAAAGAAAAAGATAAAAAACGCGGTTTATCAAAATTTTACGCGTTGTCCGGCAACCAAAGCATAAATCGACGTCATTGAGGAACTGAGCGCGACAGTTTGCACTTCATTTTGACACACAAGTTCAAAACAAAAAAATAAGCATAACAATTTTATCAATATCTGATACTGCTTTTTTTTTTACGTGTAATTTATATATAAAGACAAGATATGACGTGAAAGGATATAGGTGTGTACTTTCTAAAGTATATAATACAAATAGTGACTAACATGAGTAAAGAATGTTTATCCCAGAATAAAACTATCAACTTGTAGTAGGCACAACAGGTTCTAGTGATAAAGTGTTTTACTGCGTTGCGACGCGCTGTTTGAAGGCCGTAATGCAGTCAAGGGTAAATATTTATTGCTCTGATGTAAAATCAGACAATACAATAGTAGTTCTCGGTACATAATATATTGAGCATCTGGAACGACTAATTTCGAAACGTCAATGCCGCTGGTAATATTAAACGCATTTTGATTAATCATGTCGCCCGAGGAGGTATGAAAGGCCAACAATAGTTAGGATGATGGGAAAGTTTAATTTATTGCATTATGGTGACTCGCATACATATATTAGTAAATCCGTAGGTAGCGAATTCAAGTATATTTCTTGAATATATTGGTGATTGTAAAAAAAAAAAAAAAAAACAAAAAATTCTTTTAGCCGTTCCTGAAATATACAAAGATACGTATTGTAAATACAATATAAATGGTATAGTTCCGAGCAGTAAAAAAAAAAAAGATGTCGTACCAAAGCTCTACATCTGTTATGTCTCTCGTCCAACGTATTCTTGTTGATCCTTTTTATTATGATGTACTGTTTAAATATCCGCTGCATAGACTAATAAGCCAATCATGTACAGGAACGTCTAGCGCTTTTAAATTATAAAAAGGGAACACAACTCTCCTGGTTTTTGTTGAGTAGGAATCTTCATCTTTTATTTTTTTTAGATGGAATCGAGTACAAAGGAAGTTGGGTTATATATTGCTTATGGAGCAATTATTACTATGGCGATTGCACCTATTTATGTTGGATCAATTGCTTCTATTCAAGGTATGAAACGACCTGCCAACGCACCCAAGCCCAAGAAAAGCGGTTCACCACTTGAAGATTCAGATGATGAAGATGAGTCAATTAGTGAGAGTCTTACTTCTGGTGATGCTTATATGTTTCCAATTATCGGCTCTTGTGTACTTTTCTCAATGTATCTCGCCTTCAAGTTTTTAGACAAAGAATATATTAATTATGTCTTGACGGCTTATTTCTCTGTGATGGGATGTGCTGCAGTCACCAAGACCTTTTTGATGGCTGTGAAAAAGATGACACCTATTAGTTGTCTTAAAAATGTTGCCAAATATAAGGTGACGATTTCTAAAAGATCCAAGAGTAAGTAAAAAAGAAAAGAAAAGAAAAAGATTGGACAGAGTTTAAACTGAATTCTATTTGTATATTAGATATTTCTCGTATTAGTTTTACAGTAATTCATGGATTTCTTTTAGTTGCTTCAATTGCATTGACAGCATATTATAGTTATACCAAGAACTGGATTGCAAGTAACATTTTCGGTCTTTCATTCTCTATTAATGCTATCCAACTTTTATCACTTGATTCATTCAAGACGGGTATGATTTTATTAAGTGGATTATTCTTTTATGATATATTTTGGGTATTTTATACACCTGTGATGGTATCTGTTGCAACCAATTTTGATGCACCTATTAAGCTTTTATGGCCTCGAGATATTCTTGATTACTTATTTACACAAGCAAGTAATTCAAGATTCACCATGTTAGGTTTAGGTGATATTGTGATTCCAGGTATCTTTGTTGCTTTATGTCTTCGTTATGATCGTCATATGTCTTGGAAGCGTAACCCTGTCGGTCAATTCAAATCAACTGATTTCTCAAAGCCTTATTTTACCTCTGCCATGATTTCTTATTTCTTGGGTTTAGCTACTACGATGGTTGTCATGCATTTCTTTAAGGCTGCTCAACCTGCTCTTCTTTATCTTTCTCCTGCTTGTATTCTTTCCGCTTTAATTACTGCTGCTGTTCGTGGTGAAATCAAAGAATTATTTGAATATACTACTGAAGAAGAAGAAGACAATGAAAAAGATAAAAAGAAGAAAAAGTCAAAGCGCTTATCTAAGCCAGTAGAGGAAATTGAACTTGAAGAAGATAAAGAAAATCGTGCTCCTGTTGAAGAAATTGAATTGGAAGAAATTGAATTAGATGAAGAGCCAGAAACTGTTAGTGCTACTACTCCTAAAAAGAAGAATAGAAAAAATAAGAAGTAAAGCATTAAAATTAGAGACTATGTCTTCATAAAAAGAAAAGCATTTATATTAAAAAAGAAAAAAAGTATGTGTGTGTGTAAATAGCCCATGTTTAATGTTATTATATCAATTATACGAAATGGTATTTAACTGTCTAGTAGAATAATATATATATATATATAAGTGCTCTAGACATATATTCGTTTACATCAATACATATAGGTGTTATGAGAAACGTAAGAATCAGAGATGATACTGTCAACGTCCATGTTAGTTACCATTAATTTCAGTAGCGTCAGATATGCCATGGGAAGAGGCAAAGAAGAAGAGACGTAACCATTAGAAGATTGATCAACTGTAGGAAGAGTTGCACCAGTAGTAGAGATAGGGTTGGAAGAAGCCATAATGGTTGGTAAGTTTTTTTTTTTTAAAAAAAAAACTAATTGATTAAAAAAATGAAGAGATCAAGCTATTGGAAATAGATTGAAAAATAAAAATTAAAAAGTGAGAGTACAAAAAAGTAATCAGACGCAAAAAAAAGATGCTTTGCTGTTTATATTTGTTTTGAAAACCGAGTCGTAATTGTTCATCGTACAGGATGATACCATAATATGTCTATAAAGTAATCTTTCACGACAATGCTAAGTACCAGATCTAGATCGGTTCTCATTGGCTGATATATTTGACAACATAATTATACAATAGTCAGACGGATATTTAAATGTGATCTTCATAGCTCATGTAATATATACATGTATCTTTATCAAAAAGACTAATCAAGGTCAGTAAACAGGTAACATAATGTGAGGACTTTGTTACCGCGATTCGATGGCAGTCTCAGAAGTGCTAGTTTTTTTTTTAAAAAAAGAAAAACTGGGTGATTTGGGGAGAAAAAATGAGTGGATGATGGAGTTTCCCGTATTAGGAAATCCATGTCTTTAATGAGACGCTAGTCTTTCTCAAGTTTAAGAAACATTTTTGTACATACAATTTACTCGTAAGTTTAGGTGTATTCCTCTAATTATAAAACTAAATGAAAAACATCATAATGCAACGGCAGGGTATAATTTACTCTTTTCTTTTTTTATCTGAACTCATAATACCCCTTCTGAAAAATAGCTGGTGTTTAACCGAAGCATACTATAAAATTAAACAAACGTATGTAATAATTAAAGTATCCTGACATATCTACGCACATTATTTTAAAAAATCGCAAGCATAAAACATTTAAAAGGACGGTATAAAAAATATATGTACATATAAAGTATATATAAAAAAAGAAGGGGAGGGAAAGAAAATATAGACTATATAAACATGTGTAGATAAAATAAAAATCGACACTACCATTAGTATCCAATACCAGACATGATACCATAACCAAGAGTAAAGATTAAACAAGTAGATATAATACTTGTTGGGATACCAGTGATAACAAAATCTTTGGTTGTTAAGTAAGGTTTTCCGGACGGATCTTCCAACATGACGGCAGACATATTTGGATAACCTGAAACAGGTAAACCCATACCGGCAGAACAAGCTAATCCTGCACCCATTACCAAAAGATTGGGATGTGGAATAGGTAAATGTTCTCCAACTTCCATCACAATAGGTACAATAATTAAAGCAGCAACAGTATGTGAAACAAAGGTAGCAAAAACTAGAATAAGGAAACAAAATACTGCTAGGATTGCAATGACCGGTAAATCCGAAATACCATCCTTAAGTCGAAGGGCAATATCCTGTAATAAACCAGAAGATGTAACTGCATTACCTAATGCCATACCACCTTGAGCAAGAACTACAACAGACCATAAAAAGTTATTCAAATCATCCTTGTTCAAGATACCAGTACCAAAAAAGACAAATAAAGGAATAGTAGCAATAATACCCGTATCTCCTAAATTTTCTTCAATGCTAGATTCTGCACACCAAAGAGCAATGGTTAAAATAGTAATGAGACAAATGAAAACCTGTTGCTTTGTGATCTTTTCCTTGGTAGGCTTAATAGTATTTAAATGAGGTGTATCACTAGCTGGTTTGTATACAAGTAACAAGAGTCCCCAACAAACAAACATTGTGATAACCGCAATAGGTAAAGCAGCAGCAAACCAAAGACCCCAACCTGGATTAGGATTCATATATTGAATTGTAATAATATTTTGAGGTGAAGAGATAGGTGAAGTCATACCACCAATACAACTAGAAAGTGCGATACCTAAAATCAAACAAGGTGCTACACGTGATTTATCAGGTAAAGTACGAAGGATAGGATCGATCAAAGTAAAACAAAGAACAGGTGTAGCAACATTGGAGATAAACATACTGAGAAAACCAGAAACAAACATAATAGCCAATAACACCCACATGGGTCGGGTACCAGCACGGCTCAAAACATGTGAAGCAAACGCTTTGGCAATACCATACTTTGAAAGTGCTGCAGCAAGTGCAAACCCACCCAAAAGCATCATAATCGTTCCACTAAACATGGCTGAAAATGTAGCCTTTGCGGCTGCTTTAGCTGCCATCACACTTCCATCAGGATTACGTAAAATACCCAGCGGTACAATCATAAACGGAATAAGACACGAGGTGGCATAAAGAGGAATTGCTTCGGTAGCCCACATAATGGCACAAAAGATCAGTAATGCAAAGCAATAATTTTCTTCTCTTTCACCAAAGCAATCAACCACGAGCAATACAATCAAGGCGACAATAGCAATAGTAAAAGAAATAAGTTGAGACACCAGAGATGATTCAATTCTGCGTTGAGTAAAAGGGATTTTGTATGTTTTAACAACCTTTGATTCAATCAATTTCGTATCATTTGCTTTACGTTCTTGACGGATCATTTCCTTCCAGACAGTATTACGCTCAAACGTAACTTGATCACGTAAATGAGACTTCATTTGACGAAGAGCAAGATTATGATTACCACCACAGAAAGCATCAGCATAGCTCTTTTCAATTCGAAGAAGTTGTCCTTTGAGTGTCTCTACCGTAGTAGGCATAAATGGCCTACTATCCAATACCATCTTTTTCAAATATTGTGCTTTCAAATTGCCTTCCAAGACTTTATCGTATTTTTTCAAAATCTTTTCAAAAGCAGTTCTATTCAACTCGATATAAGATTCGAGTTCAGAAAATGAGATATAAAGTAGAATGAGTTGTGAACGTAAATCGGCCAATCTTTCGACAAGTAACCCATCATCCTCATCACCGATAGACATACGCGACTCAAAAGATTGACGGGACATTCGACGTGAGAAATGAGAAGAACGCGAGAAAGAACGTTCTGGAGCAATCGTTTCTAATTTTTGAGTAGGATCTTCCTTTTCAGGATCCCTGATGTTAGGGAAATGATACGTTGAGTCAAGTCGTTCAAGAGGTGCAGAACTGTCTTTATTATGATGTGTGCTATTTATATCTTCTGTTCTTTCAATTTGTGTCTCTATCTGGTTCAACATGCTATACAATTCGGATTCTTTGTGTGTATAAAATTCAATGACTTTTTCCAGTTGTTTATCAAGAGCAGCAATAAACCTTTTTTCACCATCTATTTTATGCTCTAAAGCTATTTCAGTGTCTGTACTGATATTCAAGTCTTCAACATGTTCTTTTTCCAACTGAAAAATTATTTTCTTTAGAGAATCATAACTAGATTTTTTTTTTAGGTTAGTTTTACTATATTTGGTGAATTAATTTATTTCATACTCACTTAACATAACTGTCAATCCACTCTGGCACTGCATTCAATTGCAATGTATTTGAAAATCTCATTTTAGACTACTTTAAAGTATATCTATATTTTTGGGAAAAGAAAAAGGTATAAAAGAAAAAAAAAAGTTTTTTTTTAAAATGTCTTATATTTTATTTCAGAAAAAAATTTTGATGGTAAGTTTGTTTAACCGAAGCCCTGGGTCTTAGCAATCTTTCACCCCAACTTGGCTAATATTAACCATATTTAGTAAATAAAATCTAAACGATTGGCTTAACTGGGCTGAATATATATCTCCCAGCGTAGTTACGTCAAAAAAAAAAAATAAAAAGGACGGTTTGCTTGAGAAAGCCACAGAAAATATCAATGACAAATCCTTGTCATGACTAAATTGAATTTACTCATGAGTAATAAGCTATTGTACCGTCAAGCATGCCATTAGCTATTGATGTGATCCAGATGATATGAATTGATATAGAGGACCTCTCTCCCTCTCTCTCTTTTTTTTTTTAATCATAAAAATAGTGTCGGTACGGACCTATTCATCATAAAAGATAGAGTTCAATAAAAAAAAAACAGAATTACGCTCTGTCTCTTTTAACATATGAGCCTCGCTTCCCCTCTTTACTTTATAACTCAAGAACACTATTTAATCTCCTCCAAAAACTAATAGCAACAAAGCTAGTTCCAAAGTCGTAACTCGGGCTACATTTTCTTTTAACTTATATAAATATACTTTGTTTTTGTCATCAAGTTTTGACAATAAAAAAATAGAGAGAGAGAGAGAAAAGGAGATATGATACAACGCCAAGACTGCCACAAATAATTTTTTTTTGTCTGCAGTATTTTTAACCCGAGGGTTTCAGAACATCTTTCGGGGGAGCGGTTAAATACCGACGATTTGGAAAGATATTACAAAGCCATTATCAGAATGATACTGGTCGACCCTGTATGGCTTAGATAACTAGAGTCCAAGAAAATATAAACATATCTTTTGTCTACATATTCTTTAAGAAGTTATCTCTCTTTCTTTTATCTATTCATTTGATTACTACATATACACTAATGTTAAGTATTACCGCGTTTTCTCCCCTTCCCCCTCCCCCCTTTACTTGAAAATCATACTGATAACATTTGTAATTTCTCCGTTCTTTAAACTCTTACAAAAAGGGCCACGATTATAATCTTCATGTTTAATAGTTGGTTATTTTTAAAGTGATATATATTTCAATTCACTCTGTAAAAAAAAAAAAAGGCATAAAATTTTCGTTAAGGTGTTCACAGTTTTTGGGTAAAAAAGTATGGCAACCAGACTTTATGAATAAACGACAAATAATGATGAGATATGTAAATTCAGACAAGCTAAACAATATGTTTTTTTTACATATCATTACTATTGTATATAATCGTGAGAAGAAAAAGCCGGCATATTACCGGTGATTAGGATAATTAAATTAAGTAACAATTGCCTGTTTTTACACTTGCATATCTTTTTTCACATACTGCCCTAAATTGGATTGATTATGTAATAGAATAGAGTTACATTTTAAAGAAGAAAGGTAACAGAAGAGAGAAAAATCACACATACCAAGTGTCACAAAGAGTTAATCTAGACCCGTAAATCTATTGAGAACATATTTATTCTAAATTCTATTTTATGCTCTGTATGTCAATTCCAAAAAACATAAACTTAAATCTGATGATAAACTCAAAGATGACGAAAATGTTTTGTATCTACTTGTGATCCTAACTCATCAAATTTAAGATATATGCAATAGAAACCGATATGCCTACTCTATTTCATGTTGTTGTATGCGGCAGAAAAGCACGCACGACACGATTGGTCATTGTGTAATATCCAAGCAAGAACAATTTATAAAAATAGCTTTTACGACAGCTTGAATTAATAACTAAACTCGTGTAAGTAGTTTTGAGTACAGGAGACACACTCTCTGATATATCTTTTATTTGCTAATCTGTCTACTTGTGTTTCCATTAATAAAAAATCAAAGCCCCCCTCCTTTTTTAACAAAAAAAGGAATCGGTAATATATATTTCAAAACTATAAATCAGTTATGTATAATCCTTGTTTATATATCAATTTGAAATCAGTGATCTCATCTGCCTCTTGTCTGATATATAAACAAATTATTTGGAAAAGGATCAGGTTATTTGAACAAATATCTTTAAGGTTTAGAGAAATATTTAATTAAATACTTTTAACTAGGTATTCCTACACACTTGTATAACAAACAAATAACTACTATGTTATTCGTATATATAATATATAAAAAAAAAAAAATCAAACTTTTGATTAAAACCCGGTTTTCATGCCGAATAAGTATGTAAATATTTCCTTTTGAGTGAATTATTTTAAACTCAATAAAATCCCATGTTGAGAGAACGGCGTGACTCTTCTTAACAACTCCCCACAACCCACTCTCTGTTTAAGGATGAAAAAAAAATTCAGACTTTTGTGGCCTTATTTCTGACTTGAGAAAGTTGAATATTGGCCAAAATATTCAGAGAATTGCGGCCTTAAATCGGAAACGGCCTTAAATCGAATGGCCTTAAATAGGGCAGGTACTGTATAATATCGACTGAAAATGGAATCTTTGTCAAACTCTCCATACAAGTTAAGCTATGTATGTACATTTCCACGTTAGCTTCTTCTGTATATTTATAACAAAAGAAAATACATATTGCCTGTTCTCTGAATATATTTTTGACCTTGAGTTAGCTGCTAACTAATGTTAGTGACCAATTGACGCTGAAAGCACTGTAACGAGAGAATATGTATGTATGCCTTGTGTATATTTTTCTAATCCAAGATATACTGAGAGTAGATATAACGCTGAAAGATGTTTGGAAAAGATGGAATCATCCTTTAAAGATGTCGATATTTGCTTTGAAGAAAGATCGATTCGAACCTTTTGTTAAATCAAATGCATCAATTAAATCTGAACTTTTAAGATACAAGAAACAGTGATATCAACCAAAGTCATACTTAATCAATAAAAGAAGGTGGTCAGACTAGCTGATCCTGTTCTTTCGTGGTGCTTTTGAAAAGAGCTGCAATAAAAATTAAGATTTATATATATATGTATACGTAATGGCTATTTCCTTCTATGTATTTATGATAACATCTGTATTTACTCTTATTAAATTAGGCAACAGTTTTTATATAATGATTTTAAGAACACTGAGAACATGTATTATGCAAGCTTTCAAAAAGTTATTTTATTTCTTGATACCATATTGAATGAGGCAGAACATAAGGGTATCAGTATAAAGGATATACACAATTTAATAAAGAAGCCTAATAGCATAAATCATGTTATACAGCATAGGATTAGATTCATTTTTTAAAAGATACAAGAAATATTCACGACCTAACCCATTTTTTACAGCAGAAAAAAACACAATCGACGTCGGATGCACTTACTCTGTATATAAAAAAAAAAAAAAAATTCGAAGCACAAATTCCGTTACAATGTCCGAGTGCCATCCCGACTTAAGCCAAATAGTATCACTATAATCACAAAAATTATACATTTGTTGCGTGATTAAAAAAAAGAGAGATTTTTTTTTTTGGCACACAGAGATTCACACAAAAAAAAAAAAAAAAGCAGCTTGAATACAGACATCAATCTCTCAAAAGAGATCTATCCATCTTTTTTATTAAAATATGTACTAAACAGCTGATGGAGAGTAGTATAATATAAAAAAAAAGGGGGGGCATAATAATATGTAGCACCCGTAAATTTTTAAGAGCCAGTAAAACATATAGACCACTATTGTTAGGATTACTATCAAGGTTTAATGACTTAAAACTCAGTGACCAGGTTCACCACTACCGAGTTAAAACGTCAATGCGTTCTACAAGCAAAAGATAGAAAGTATAGTTAGGTAAAAAAAAAAAAAAAAAAAACTCCCCCGCGATGATGTACTATAAAAACAAACATTGGTAATAATACAGTAATCCAGATGCTGAGATAAGTTACAGAAAACGAGAGCAGCGCGCATCACTTTTATTCTTTATATGGAAACTTTATTTATATTGTAAAGTAAAAGGTCATTTTAAAACGTGATCTGGCGTATATATTTATTTATTTTTTTTTTTTTTTTAATCTCCAGAAAGAAGTTACCGTCCCTGGACTCCTTGATTCAATTTTGATTCGGTATAGAATATCATCAGTTTTTTTTTTTTTTTTTTTTTTTTTTTTTTTGAAAAAAAATAATATCGTTTGTCATCAATAAAAAGGTATTCTGGCTTTTTCTAATAAAAAAAACCATTTTCATGAAAACAAGTCCGATTCAAGATAGGCAAAAAGATAAACAAAAAAGAACCACGGCTACACATTTTAGCTTATTTTAAGTTTTTTACGCCCAAAAACAAAAAACAGATGAATCTGGTGTTCAAAAAAAAAAAAAAAAAAAAAAAAAAAGACCTTTGATCAAATGGTTCTTTTTAGTGGCAAATAAGTAAAAGTGGGACATGAAAAAAATCAATTGTTCTAGAAACTCGTTAATTATAGAACTTGAGTTCGATTTCAAAAATGAAGCTCGATCGATAAAATGAATAAAAACCTGTGTGTGTAACACGCCATGTAATGTACAGTCAGGTTTTCCAAAAACAAAAATGTAAATTTGTTTTCAGCTCCGAGAGTGTATGCAAATGATACGATATTCCTTGGTTTAATATTCTACTGTAGCAAATCCTACAAATAAACCATTTAGGTACTTGTTTTGTACTCACGCATTAACTATTTCTTTACTTTACAAAAACAAGTGAATAACTGTTTGTTATTGGATCCAACGCTGTGAACTCAGAAGAATTTGCATATTAACCACTCCTCTGTTGGATAACTATCTTTCAAATTTAGAAGAACCCAATCTCTTGTAAGGCTAGCATTCGTATTTATTATCACATTTAGACAAATGCTTAAAAGCTTAGTCTTATATTTACTAAACAATATAATTTTACGTGATTGTTGTTGACTTCTTTTTTTTTTTTTTCACGCGCCACTTGACAAACATGTTTCATTATCAACCTTTTCTCTTTCATTTCTTCTTTTTAAAACCGCCTTAATATCTTGTTTCAAGAACTGAATGGTAAGATATCATACTTCTATTAATTATATCACAAATTCATTGTCAAGTTTTCGTACACTAACTCGTTCTAAAAGCTTATAAAATGAGGTTCTTAAATCTATTATACCAATAGAGAGAAGAAGCGCACAGCAGCTTTATTAAACAATTTTACTGAATTCACTAAGACAAGGATAGTAGCTTCAGTACAAACCAAAGTCTCGAAAAGGGCTTTAGATCTTTTTTTTTTTTTTTTCAATTTGATCAATTGAATATGCTTCCTTTGATATCCTTTCTCTCTTTGGTAATAACCTTTGTGAAATACATCAAAATGCGAAGGAAGAACGTTTCTCTAGACCCAAGAAAAGCCGGTATTACCACTTTTTGAAGGAACAACGGTCTTTACCCTAATTGTGAAGTTCATACTGATTAGAAATATTAGCAACACATTTCATTGTTTGATAAATAAATTAATCGAGTACAAACTTTTTTCTCATTTATTTGTTATGTAGATCCTTTTTAATTATAAACTCACACACACACACACACACATGTTATACCAATTGAATTACAATAAAATAGAGAAGCGGGGAAAATAACACAATGAAGAAAAAAAAAAAATTTTTTTTTTTCAGGGTATCCGTAAAATATTTTTATGACATGAGGAAAATATTATTTTTGGAATTTTTTTTTTTTATTAAGGGAATACAAACTTTTATGCAGCAACAGCTTTTTTTTTCTACACTCCACTTTACTAAATTCACTAATCATTCACACACTCACACAGTTTGTAACTGATTTTTTTTTCCTTTTCAAGTGTGGGAGTCCAACATGTTAAGTTTTCTTTTAAGAGCGTTTAGACCACATTACACACACAAGGTTCTCCGAAATCATAAGACCTTTTTTTTTTTTTTTTTGCGGTGAACGGAATAAAAAGTCTTTTGTCTTACTAAAAGAGCGCACAGGTAAAAAAAAATTAGGGTTAAAAAGTTAAAAAAAAAAAAATTTTTTTTTCCCGAAAAACTGTCAACAAGCAAAAAAAAACTATTACACTGCATGAAATATTAAATTTTAATCGACCAAGCAGGAAAAAGAGAAAGAATTTTATATATAAAGAAAAAAAAAATATAGACAGGAGGAGGAGGGAGAAAAAAAAAAAAACTGTACAAAAAAGATGGGAAAAAAGGGGGGGAAGGGAGAGAGGGAACGTTTTACATGTGTAGAGAGAGAGAGTGTGTGTGTGAGCGAGTGAGTGGGAGTAAAAGGGGACGGGGGTAATAAGCATAATAGTAAATAAAAGAAGGTACAAGAGGAGAAGGTAATATTTTCATGGGCGTTTTTTTTTTCGGAAGCGGAATTGAGAGAGAGAGAGAGAGAGAGAAAGAGCGAAAGAGAGAGAGAGAGAGAAAGAAAAAACGGAGATTGCCGGTAAAGTAAAGTATGTAGTACATATGAAAAAAAAAAGCTTAAATACAAAGAAGGCAATTTGATCAAAAGGAAAGTTGTGTGTTCAAGTAAGGAAAGTAGTGTTTGATTTTTTTTTTTTTCGCTGATAATCATATGGAGTTGTTGTTTTTTTTGGTTTTTTTTTTTTTTTTATGGTGAAATAGGCGTTTGATCAAATAATTGAGCAATAAGTCGACTTGAAAGAGTAGAAGCATTTTCCTTATTGTTATTTGAAGATAAAAGTTTAGAAACTTCGGATTGTGACAGAACTTGGAGACGAGCACGAACTTCAGTGGTGGATGAAGTCATTGGAAATCCAGTCATGATATCATTACTGATTTGATCCAATTTCCAATTTTGAAAGATATGATAAGCGGATGCCATTGCGATCCCTTTATCACTAATACTGGTTTCTTGTGCTTCATACACACGATGATGATATTCTTTAAATGTTTCCATTGAAAAAATAGATGAATGTGATCCTCGTTTAGCTGGGGTAAGTCCTCGAGGATATTCATAATCATTAATACTAGGTGAAGAAGAGACTGAACCAGGTGGTGTAATTGAAAAATAAGATCCTGCACTGTTGTTGTTGTTGTTGTTGTTGTTGTTATTTTGCTTTTTGGAATGACTGACAATGGCCAAAACTTCTTTAATAGGCATATTTAAATCCAATTCTCCTTCAGCTACAAATATCCAACGTTGATTATCATTATCAATAGGTTGCAAAGGAAATAAAACTAATTTTTGATTGTCATTTTCTGCTGGTTGTGTATCCAAGACCCATTCATTACTACAGAGTGAATAAATATAGGATCCAGGTAATGGTCTACCG
This sequence comes from Pilaira anomala, assembly GCA_025716855.1. Taxonomy (NCBI): domain Eukaryota; kingdom Fungi; phylum Mucoromycota; class Mucoromycetes; order Mucorales; family Mucoraceae; genus Pilaira; species Pilaira anomala. Next base: position 153,600 of record JAIXMQ010000064.1, read on the forward strand.
TAAGCATCCACTGCATCTTCTCGAACACCCCAAAGTTGATTTGTTGCTTCTTCCAATGGTTTGGCTTCATATAAGCAAATCTCTGTATCTTCAATTAATCTCAGACGACCTAAAAAAGAATATTTATTAATAAATTTGATTGTCTTTCTATTTATATATAATATAGATTTACCTTTACGAATATCGAGTACTAAACCAGTTGCTTTATTACATAAGAATTGACCTTTCCAGCACCAAAGTTCATGATCAGATAAAGTACATGGAGTAACCATCACTTGTGATCGAAGTAAATCATTTGTGCTTGTTGAGGCTGAAACCACATTTCCAGTATTAGTGGATCGAATATAAAACCAACCGTTATTCATTTTTTTACTTGGGAAGAAGAAGAAGAAGAAAAAAAAAAAAAAAAAAGACAGAAAATGTAGTTTAATAATAAAAAGAAAGAAAAAAAAAAGAATACAAAAAAAAAAAACTTTGTTGTATTTATATTTAATTTTATAGCCTCACCTATAAAAGGTAATTTTATAGCTTCTCGGTCGTTGTACGATTTTATTATAAATTCCGTTGCTATGGAATTATTTGAAGGTATCACCAAAAAGTTACTGGTCCTTTTTTTTTTTTTTTTTTTTTTTTTTTTATTATGGTCAATGCAATCGATAAACCGATTGGCTTATTTAGTTTTTTTTTGCATAAAATATGCTTTATTAAGAATCTTTCATCGCTTCAACTAAAGGTTCTGTTAATTCTAATAAATTATCTCCCAAGTTCATAAATAATCCTAATATGAAGAGTTAAAAAAAAAACATACAAAAAATAAAAAATCATTTTCATTATTTACCTGTATTTGCATTTGATTCTGCAATCAATGTAATAATTAATGGTGATTGATCCAATTGAATAACTTGATAATTATCATATACACTGATGATACTTTTATTATGTTGAAGTCCGAGTTTTGAAGCCTATCCAAATTCAGGGAGAAATTTAATTATTATTGGTTCCCCCCTTCTTCTTCTCTCTATCCCCCTACCTCATGATTATTTTCTTTGTATAACCCCAATTTTTTTTTTTTTTTTTTTTTTTTTTTTCCTTTCACTCTCGCGCTCTGTTTTTTATACTTGCCTGATTATTGGTTATAGCAAATGTTGTGGGAATCGTAGGCTCTGTCATATTTTCCTTTGCGTCTTCTGAAACACCTGTAATATATTTTTATTTAATCGATTTATTTTTAAACACATTTTATTTTATATTTTTTATTTTTACTCTTTAATATAATAACTCCATCTCGGTCAGTTACCATTGCAACTAATAAACCACTATAAAATAACCGTGTACAGATCTCATTAAACTTTGCCTCCATCTTTTACAAAAAAAAATAAAATATTTAAAGAAAATAAAAATATTCGTATAATTAGAGCTCCTCTCTTTCTCATACGTTTTCTCTGTGACGTGCTGAGAAAGAGAGAGAGAGAGAGAAAAGGGTATCACTTACGTAACCCCCTTTATGCAAAAAATCATTTTAATATTCAGCCCTTTTTTTTTTCTTCTTCTTCTTCTTAGAAAAAGGCGTGCTCTTAATTTTTTATAAAAGGTATAAAACATCATGTTTCTTTTTTTACCCAAGCTTTTTTTTTAAGCTGCCAATATCTTCTCAAAGGGTTTTTGTTAAATAAATAAAAAAAAAAAATCCCGAATTCCGAAAGAAACTCCAAACTGAGTAGAAATATGTTTAAACGAATAATGGCACCACTATAACTTTGCTAAGCTTATTTTTTTTTTTTTTTTTTTTTTTTTTTTTACAAAAAAAGAAAAAGCTTTCGATAAACTATACACACGAACTAAAAAAAAAAAAAAAAACGCTTGAGCTTTCTTTATTTACACCACTCTTATAATTATACACTTACTATTTTATCAAAACTATTTACACTACAGATTTTTTTTTTTCGCTAATATGTTTGTACTCTCTACATTTACATTTGTGATACATTTTGTACCTTCAAATCAGCACTAAACAGCATTGGCTGTAGTTTAAAAAAAAAACATCAAAATTTTGGTCCCTTAATTAAACTTTTCTTTTTTTTTTTTTTTGAAGGCAACATCTCTCTTTCTCTCTTTCTCTCAAAATGTCCGATAAAGTTGTAAGAATCGGTTGTTACTCTGGTTTCTATGGTGATTCTCCTGAAGCCGCTTTTCAATTAGTTAAAAGTGAAGGTGCAAACCTAAACTACTTGGTAGCTGATTACCTTGCCGGTAATAAGAAATTTTTTATTTACACGTCAAAAAAAAAAAAACTAAGTTCTTTAAAAAAAAAAAAAAAAAATAGAAATTACCATGGGTGTCTTTGCAATCAGACGCAAGCAACGTCGTATCATCGAACACATGGGGGGTCAACCTGATAACAGCAAAGACTACGTACTCCAATTCCCCAAATACGTGCTCCGTAAAATCTTACCGGACATTATCAAAAACGGCACCAAGATCATCACCAACGCAGGCGGTTTAGACCCTGTCTTACTCAAAACCATCATTGAAGAACTCTTGGTCGAACTCAATCTACCTCCTATCAAAGTCGCTGCCATCTCCGGCGATGATCTCATGGCCCCCTTTGAACCCAAGAACCCATTCGCTTCGGTCCCCTTGACTCAATTCAAACACTTTCATCCTTTCTCCCCACTCTCCCCTACCAACCATCAACTCTTTTCTGACCGTTTACCTAATCCAGAGGACCCTCTTCTCTCACTTCATACTTACTTGGGCGCGCGTGGTGTAGCCGCTGCTTTAGATGAAGGAGCTCATATCGTTGTCACCGGTCGTGTGGTTGATTCCGCTCTTGTTGTAGGCCCCTTAATGCACGAGTACGGATGGCATAAGCAACAGCAACCGACTGACAATTATTATAATCTCTTAGCCTCTGCCTCACTTGCAGGTCATATCATCGAATGTGGATGTCATGCTACCGGTGGTAACTTTACTGACTGGAAATTAGCAGCTCAATCTCCTCATGGTGGCTTTGCCAATATGGGGTACCCTATTGTCGAGTTCAAAGCTTCAGGTGAATTCATCGTGACCAAGCCTGAAAAGACCGGTGGGTTAGTATCGACCGCCACTGTGGCTGAACAAATCTTGTATGAGTCCTTGGATCCAGCTCTTTATATCTTGCCTGATGTGATTTTGGATTTACGTCAGATCAAGTTATCTCAAGTGGGTAAGAACAGGGTCTTGGTACAGAATGCAAAGGGGCGTCAACCAACTGAATGGGTCAAATGTTGTGGTATCTTTATGGATGGGTGGAAGGTCACTGGACAACTTGTGATTGGTGGTGCTGAAGCCAAAGAAAAGGTATAAATAATGAGGAAAACACATTTTTTTTTTTATGTAAGAAAAAAGTATGACTGATTTATTTATATATATATATCTATCTATCTATTTTTTTTTAAAAAAAAAAGGCTGAAGCCGTAGGTCGTGCTGTACGTGATCGTGTCAACAACTATTATCGTGAAAACGGTATTGCAGAATTCAGAGATTTCAATATCGAAGCAATAGGTGGTGAATCTCTTTACGGGTAATAACAAAATTTTCATCCGAATATTGTACAACCCTTTTAATTTTTACTTACAAATTTTTTATCATCAAGTCCAAATAATGCTAATTCAACTCATGAAATTCGTGAAGTTGTCTTGAGAATGACCGGTCATCATGATGATCCTGAAGCCATCAAAGCTCTATCAATTGAAATAGTTTCAGTAAGTAAAAAAAAAAATAGAATAGAATAGTGATAAAAAAAAAAAATGACTTATAAATACTCAAAAGCCTGCCACCAATATGGCACCTGGTATCACCGGTTTCTTTGACCGTCCCAAACCTATTCCAAACTTAATTCATTTCCCCGGTCTTTATCCTAAAACAGAGATCAACACTATTTTACATATTGACGGACAAAAGAAGATCATCCCTTGGGGTACATGGGACGATAAAAAGTCGTTTGATAGTCCGGAACCAGTTGAGCTAGTACCTGAAGCTGTCATTCAAAAAGGCCAAGAGACCGTCATGGTCAAATTGATTGATTTAGCTTATGGTAGAAGTGGTGATAAAGGCGATATCAGTAACATTGGTAAAAAAAAAAAAAAAAAAAAAAACTTTATTTTCTTTTTTTTTTTATATATATTCGTTCTCACATTCTTCTTAATAGGTATCATTGCTCGTGATCCTAAATTTTATCCATATATCAAAAGATCCATTACAGCTGAAGCTGTTTCTAATTACATGAGCCATGTATGTAAAGGAACCGTTGTCCGTTATGACTTACCCGGCCTTCTTGCTTTGAATTTCGTTTTAACACAAACCTTAGGTAAGACGAAAAAAAAAAAAAAAAAAAAGTGATCCCCTTTTTTTTTACATCATACTAAAAAAAACCCTATTTTATTTTATTAAGGCGGAGGTGGATTAAGTTCAATGGTGATAGATAAGCAAGGAAAAACGTATGCACAACTTGTCATCACTGGTTTAGAGGTTGAAATACCTTCAAATCTTTTACGTGCTTCAAAAATCTAGAATAAAAAATAACATTGTATACATTTTTTAGAGACTTCAAAGTCAGGAATTGTGTTTAAATAAAAAAAAAAGGGGGGGGGGAGGTTCAGGAGAGAGAGAAAAAAAAAGAGAGAGAGAAAGGATGTGAAAAAGTATGGATTTGATGTGATTTACATGCGAATATAAAGTTTTTTTTTTTTTTATTTAAAAATACTTTTTTTTTTAACTAGCTAAATCATACGTTTTTGTGTTCTAAGCTATCCTGTCCATAAGTATCTCTCTTAATTACGGCTTATTCCAATTATTTAATATTGAAATAAAATATAGTTACCAATTTTTTTTTTTTTTTTATTCTTTGACAGTGGTAGTACACATTAAAAGGTAATCTATTTAATGTTTAAGGTACGATTTGTACCTTTTTTTTTATAAATATACTAAACATTACATTTTACTATTATATCAAGATGAGAAACAGGTTTGTATTACAAACATAACGTGAATCTTTTATATTAAATGTTTATAAATAAAGAAAAGTTTGGCATTTTAAAAAAGATAGGTTTGACGCTCACATGGAATTATACACTGTTCAAAATATATATTTAGAGAAGACATGCAAAAAGATCTATTTTATAAGATCCGTTGCTTTTATTCGATTGTTATGATTTTCATAAAACATCAAGATAACATATAACTATTTTTTTTTTTTTTTTTTTGTAGTTTCAGGAACCTGTGCCTGAGATGAAAGATAAACTTTTTTTTTTTTTTTTATTGAATGATCCAGCCAATAAATAACCCTACCGTGATCCGCTCAGATTATAAGTATCATCTTCTGAGAGAAAGATCGGCATTTATAATAATATTTATAATCAGTCTTTTGCGCATGAATACACATAACTGTGCAAGTTCCTTACACACTACTTACTATTTAAATCGTATACACTTTAAACAAAAATCTGCGAGAGATTATAACTTTTTTTTTTTTTTTAATTTATAATCCCTACGATAAAAAAAAAAAAAAAAACTCAAATCCTGTGTAATAGCCCCTTTTCTTTAATAAGCTAACATGTCTCGGAAGTGCTCTCTTCATGTACAACATTGAAGCACACTACCCTCGAGGCATGCGTACGCTTTCAAACTAAAAAAAAAGTTTTTTTTTTTTTTTTTTTTTTCAGAAAGGCCCACCCCCCTTTTTTTTTCATTGCATGTTTATATATATTTTTTTTTATTATTAGGTTTTCTTGGCAAGTGCACAGTACATAATTTTAGATTGTTCTTTTACAAAAGTCATCAAGTAAGGAAAACATAACATAATGAATGTTACAGAAAACAGTTCTTCTTTTTTTGCGACCGACAATACCCTCTCACCAGCAGTTGAACTACATAATAATGTATAGAAGTAATTTTTTAAGCCTTTCCCTCTAACTAAACTTAACTCATCAAGCTAATCTTTAAAATGGATTTGAGAAGGTGAATTCTTGGGGCAGCACAATCAGCACCACAGAAAAAAAAAAAAAAAAAAAGTAAGCTTTTGGCCTTTGGAGTTCCTGATTGTAGTTTAGATGTGTTATATGCTTATACATTAACCAAAAGCTTCATATTAAAATTTAAGATAAATAATAATAATAAAAAAAAAAAGTCTAGTTGTAAAAAAATAGTGTAAACTTGTTGGGGCCAATCTTGAGAAAAACTTATTGGATGGTACATAAAGACAAGACGCTTTAACAAAAAAGAAGGGTTTTATTTATGTGCATGTATATCACAACATATAAAAGGAAAATAAGTTTAAACTGGACTTTTTGTTTATTACCTTTTTTTTTTTATTACTATAATTATTTAAAAAAAGTTACTAGTGCTTTAGCCTTTACAATCCGGAAAGAAAAAGTTTCTGAATTCAAAGTTTCCCAAGACAAACCACGAGGAGGTCCACTAGCTGAAGTCTCAAAAATAAGAATGCAACGGATTAGTACAACAACACAACAGTCGATGATAATATTTTTCTTAGAGATGACTACCAAGATAAGAACCATCAATCCAACTCTCCCTTCGATATTCGTATGGTTTTACGTGCCATTACACCCAGGATTAAACTGCACGAACCGCTCGTAAACGAGAACGGAAGAGAAGGAGACAGGACTTACCAAGATAGAACATACTCGCCAAAAAATAGAATCACTAACTGCTGCGGTGTTGTGGCAACAATCAAGCTTTGATCATAATACTTTCCTTTGAGATGACATCTACCGAGATGAGAACCATCAATCCAACTCTCCCTACGATATCCGTATGGTTTTACGTGCCATTACACCCAGGATTGAACTGCACGAACCGCTCGTAAACGAGGACGGAAGAGAAGGAGACAGGACCCATCAAGATAGAGCATACTCGCCAGAAAATAGAACTCACAAAACTTGATCATTGCTTTTACAAACCCGTTGCATTGCTGAAACTGTTAGAAACTGCTTGGAAACATAATATATATAAAAAAAAAATAACTTACCATCATAACAACAACCGTTTTGTCCTTTTGATTACAAGTTCCAGCAGATTACAAATAGCGATATTTTTAAAATGAGTGTTAGAAACTGTTAGAAACTGTTTGGAAACATAATATATATAAAATAAAATAAAAAGTAACTTTCCATCATAACAGCAACAACTAAAGCAACACCAGTATTAGTCAGAGCAATACCTATCATAGCAACACCTGTCATAGCAGCACCTGCCATAGCAACACCACCAGCCATAACAATAACCGGCAACACTAAATAAGCAAACACCAGGTGATGACAGCAGAAAATCGATACTATGGCACCATATTAACTGTATCACAAATAGAACAGGATACCCGACAAAAGAAACCCAGAAGCAACTGGTATTCAAATCTTTAAATCTTTATGCAGCAATACACTTAACCTCCCAGAAGTAAACTTCTAGGACCAGGAACTATCCCATGGTAAGTTAATTACAGATGTAGAATAAAGAAATGTCGAGATCTATACTAATCTGCAAGTAGAGAACTAATGCATTACACTTCAAGAAGTGCTGATTGCGGCATGTCAAAACATTGTAAATGTTCCACGGTAAGAAAACCGCTACATTCGCATCACAATCAAACAATAGAACACCATACTTTGCAAAAAAAAAAAGATAATAATGGGTAAAGGAGGAACAACAGGGTTATTTTGTATTTTTTTTTCTATTAATAATCTTGATGACGTTTCCAAAAAAAAAAAAATGTGATGAAAAAAAAATGTGATGAAAAAAAAAGTGTGTCACAAAAAAAACCACAGAGACTGAAGCGCCGTAGAAACAGAATTTATTATTATCTCACCTTAACATAAACGTAAAGGCTTTATTATTTTCAAACTAATGTTGTAGTTACAGTCTTTGGTTAGATTGAAAGTTTAATTGAGCTCCATGGGTGAATTTAAAAGTATGTAAAGAGCAACAGTGGAAATATTATTACTCTATATTATGTATAAAAAGAGGATATCTTTCAATTAACAAGTGTGTAAAAACAACTACAACATTACTTTTGATTGTGGTTTTATGTAAGCGTATTATGAACAAGGTATCTGTAGGATTATCCCTCTTATATATATATATATATATATATATTCATATAGACAAAGACAGAAAAATAAAGGACATCATGTACATATTATTTGCCACCTTTTTTTTTCTTTTCATACATATCCCTTGTTATAAAGTGAAATGAGTCAAATGTGCTTCTACAGTTAGTGTTAGTTATTGTTCGATAATTCTTTATATATATATCTAGTTGGGTTCGTTTGTTGACTGAGTGTTGGATAATTGGTTCAGGTCAAATAAATAACTACCATTAAAACTTTCATTATCCTGTGTTTTAAAGGAAATTCTTTTCGTGTTAGCATTCTTTCTTTGTTAGTTTCAATATTCAGAGACAGAAAAAAAATATGATAATAAAATGATATCTTTAATAATTATAAGGTCTGATCATCTTTTCTTTTGCTTTTGGTACTTCACTTTCGATCTTTATTTAGATTTCCTTAACAACTTTGAAATGATTAATGATAACCTGCAATCCACTAGTTACTTTCTAAATCCAAGCTTTGACTGAATATCTGGAAGAGCTATTACGCTAAAAGTTACAACTACAACAGCAATTCATTTCCTCACAAGATTCAACTGGTACAAGCATATATTTGGATTTATGAACCCAAGACCAATTGATTCTGATATCATCCCTGCTGAGCGACTGCAACAAGCTCTATCCGGTAAAAGCGAGAACTTTTTCGATCATTATTTGACGAACTTGATCTACACAAACGTACATCTTTCGCTTCAACTTTTGCTGAAAGTCACAAGAGCAAATCTACATAAAGCTGGTCGTAAATCGAATCTCTAACAAAACGATTGTTTTCTTGATAAGAATCAGCAACTAAGCCAAAAGGTTAACTCACTTGATTCTCTTAATATTGGGCAAACTTCACCAAATGTTTTACAGTCTAATAATTGATCAAACTTTTAAAACATTCCATATTCAACTTCTAATAGTTATTCTCACTAACTTCACAATTAATTCTCTAACATCACATCATTAGTCTCTAAGAACACATTCATTTTCTCTAAGAACACATCTATTTTCTCTAAGAGCATATTTATTTTTTCTAATTTCACACTGACTTCGTATCACTATTTTCTTGTGGACAATCAGTAAGTAATGAAAAAAAAAAAAGACTTAGAGTTGATTTATTTAGTAAAAATAAAACTGAAAAAACTCCTCTAAATCAAAATAATAACTATCTTTTTATATCTTGAATATCCTGATGGATCGTGTTTGAATGTGGACCATCTTTTTGACGGGTTTAAATGAATCTATGCCCAACTCTTCTGCTTCTTTTGAATAAGTAAGTTCTACTCTTTCGAATTGGCCATATTTAATTGTCAATTATATCTACCATATTGGTTAACAACTTATGTAGTCCCTGACTAAAGAGCTCCTTTTAATTATTTACATGGTCAGTATTGGTCTGGATTCTGTTGTTGCTATTTTCATTGGTAAATGCGCATATTTTTAAATTGAGAATATGAAGGTTTGATGACGGAAGCTTGATACCTGAGAAAGAAGAATCACTGAGGATCTTTCGAAGCAAAGGTTCAAAAGCTAAATTAAATTAAATAGTAGAGATATAATCACCTTGCCTTAGACTGCGGCCTTGAGGGACAGTATGACATAAAAAAAACCATTGATATTTAGCCGAAGATGAGTACTAAAAAATAAACCACACAAACTATCAACTAAAATTAATGGAAAACCAAATTTGAGTAAAGCTTGTCTGAGATAACTTGGAGACAATCAGATCGAGTTTGCTTTCCATAATCCATGACATGCTTCAT